>JAVSCE010008178.1:0-225871 GCA_032199065.1 Smutsia gigantea | reverse complement strand
ACCTGGATGCCTTTTCTTTCTTTGTGTTTTCTGATTTTCATGGCAAGGACCTCCAGAACTATGTTGAATAAAAGTAGGGAGAGTGGGCATCTTTGTCTTGTTCCTGATCTTAAAGGAAAGGCTTTCAGCTTCTCACTGTTAAGTATGATGTTGATTGTGGGTTTGTCATATGTGGCTTTTATTATGTTGAGGTACTTGCCCTCTTTACCCATTTTGTCAAGAGTTTTTTGATAATGGATGCTGAATTTTGTTGAATGTTTTTCAATATCTATGGAGATGATCATGTGGTTTTTTCTTTCTTTTTGTTGATGTGGTGGATGATGTTGATGGATTTTCTAATACTGTATCATACTTGCATCCCAGGAATAAATCCTACTTGATCATGAAGTCTACTGTTGGAGTCCATAGTGAGGGCTGCTGATACAGTATAGAAAAATACAGAAGGCTTCTCAACAAAGTGTTTTCTGATTTGGTACTTAAAAGAATAACGAAGATTGGAAAAAACATTTTCTAGGCATGTGTGGTGGCTTATCAAGAAAATGAGAAAAATCCCTGACTGAAACACAGAATTCAATGATGTTAAGCAATTTGGAACTTTTTTATAAACTAATGGGAAATTTTACAGATGTTCCACACAATAACATTTCATGTACATTCTTTTCAAGAGCAAATGAAAATGGTCAAAAGGTTTGCTCTTTCTCATCGTTATGATGTATGCTGGGTCAATGTTTTGCGATTTGCTCAGGGATTCACATTGTGGTTTATGTGTGAAGATCACGATTAGGGGGTCTGACCTGGAGTTGGGTGCAGTTGCAGTTGTTATTAGGTTTTGGGTTTCCTTCCAGTGCTTCGTGGTGCGTAATCACATTTCAGGCTCAGGGATTCTGGGCCTTTTTATGGTGGCATGGTGCAAGCTAGGTTTTAAGGTTAATATTGAAGGTAGTTCTTGTGGTTAGGCTGAGAATTAGGCCTAAGGTTTATGGTATAATAGTGAGGTACTTTTGTGTGTGTGTGTGAGGTTTAAAGGTAAATGTGTGGTGAGGGTTGGTGTCTACGAGAGGGGTAAAAGTTAGGATTAGGGACTGAGTTAGGTGCAGATTTAGAATGAAGGGAACCAGTTTTAATGGGGAGGAATCTCTCCAAGGTAACTTATGCATGATAGTGCCAGTGAGATGAAATTATAACGTGGAATTCTCTGAGCCATAGGAAACGAAACAGGTAGCCTGTGGGTGATGGTTAGGGTGATTGTGTGTGCAGGGTTATGGTTACATCTTGGATTAGTGTTTGATAAGTGTTTAGATTTAGTGAGGACTTCTTTTTTGGTTGTGCTAGAATAGTGCTTTATGTGAGGGATAATGTGTTGAGTCTTTCAGTTAACAGTATGGGTATCAAATGAGGGCGAGGTTATGGTTAGGACAAGGCGTAGCTTTAGGTGTAGCATCAAATTAAGGCGTTGCTTGGTGTTAGCTTAAGGGGATAGGGTTACTGTGAGAATTCCGTTTAGATATATGTCCTCAATGAGGTGTGGTGAGGCCTCTGAGGTGAGGGGAAATGGAGATGTTTAGGGTGAGGGTGAGGTGTAAGTCTTCAGGTCACCATTCCCATAACAATATTCCCAAGGGTAGTGCTGGGCTCAAAGGTTTCTCATTTTGCATTCTTCTTGGAGACCCTGGTCTTCTAGGAAATTGTTTACAGTACTGCATAGGATCAGGACGCACAGGGAATGGGGTTGGGAAGGACCTGAATGGCTTTGTCCACCAGCCACGTGGGTTATTACCATGTCCCAGAAAAGAAACACACAGTACCTTGGATCTGGGTTCGTTGTCCCTGATGCTGAGACGGTGGTCAGCTCCCGCCTCACCAAAATCAGACCCAGGGATGAGGCACGAGTCCCTGTATGGGGAACCCGCTCCCCTAACAAGCATAACCAAGCACATTCTGTCTCTATGAAACCGTCTCGGATGTGACATCATGGAATCTCGAGGCAACACAGCTGTTCTTGCAAAGTCCTCCACTAGAGGGCGTGCGATGCCCAGTGCTGGGAAACTGCATGTTCTTAGATAATAAACAAACATTAGGGGATCAGGCATACATATATATACCTCTGGAGAGGTCTGCCACGGCAGGTCCAAATGGGTGAACCCAAGGCACAAGCTCAAACCAGCCTCAAAGACCTGTAGTCTCCTGGGTCCTTGTCAAGGGATCAGGATGAAAGGGTTCGCTCACTCTCAGGGTTGTGATGGGTGCTGGGTTAATGTTTCTGAATTTCCTCAGGAATTTATTTTGTGGTTTATGTGTGAAGCTCATGCTTAGGAGGTCCGACGAAGGATTGGGTTACGTTGAAGTAGTTGTTAGGTTTTGGGTTTACCTCCAGGGCATGGTGGTGCATAATCAGGTTTCAGGCTCAGGGTTTCTGGGATAGGGATACAGTGACAGGGTGCAGGCAATGGGTAAGGTTAATATTCAAGGTAGTTTTGATGGTTACACTGAGAATTAGGCATAAGGTATAGCGTAAAGAAGTTACAGATTTTGTGTGTGTTTTTGTGTATAAGGTTTAAAGTTAAATGTATTGTGAGGTTTCATGTATGTGATAGGGTAAAGGTTAGGATAAGAGATGGAGTTAGGTCCTGTTTTAGAATGAGGGGCACCCATTTGAATGGGGAAGCCTCTCTCCAAAGTAACTTATGAACAATAGTGCAAGTGAGGAGAAATTACAACGTGGAATTCTCTGAGCCATTGGAAACAAAACAGGTCACCTGTGGGTCATGGTTAGGTTTGTCGTGTGTGCAGGGTTATGGTTACATCATGAATTAGTGTTTGATGAGTGTTAGATTTACTGTGTACTTCTGTTTTGGTTAGAGCTGTGGTAGTGGTTTATTTGAGAGTTGATGTTTACAGTCTTTCCATGAGTTAACAGTGAAGGTATCAAATGAGGGCCAGGTTACGGGTTAGGGCAAGGCTTAGTGTTAGGTGCAGCATCAAATTAAGGGGCTCCTTGGAGTTAGGTTAAGCAGATATAGTAACTGTCAGACTTCTGTTTAGATCTCAGTCCTCAATGAGGTGTGGGTGAGGCCTCTAAGATGAGAGGCAAACTGAGATATTTAGGCTGAGGGTGAGGCAAATGTCTTCAAATCAACCATTCCCATACCCATATTCCGAAGGTTAGTGCTGGTCTCACAGAGCTGCCATTTCCATTCTTCCCAGAGCCTCTGCTTTTTCAGGAATTTGGTTAGAGTACAGCACAGGAGCAGGACCCACAGTCAACGGAGTTGGGAAGGAACGGAATGACTTTCTCCATCAGCAATGTGGGTTACTACCATGTCCAATAAAGAGACACACAGTACCTTGGATCCAGGTTCCGTTGTCCCTAATGCTGCCCGGGTGGTCACCACACACCTCACAGAAGTCAAACCAATGCTTGAGGCATCAGGCTCCACAGCAGGAACCTGCTCCCATCACCTAGGTTCACCAAGAACATTCTGTCTGTAGGAAATCAACATGGTGTGTGTTTCAGTGTCAAATAACATACATTTTTTAGTGTTGATTATGTAGGTTGTCGATCATGAATTCTGAAATGACAAAGAATTTAGTAAATTATTGTTCATTATCTTGACAATTTCCACCTTTGCTGATGGTCTGCCTGTCTGGAAACTAAGCACATGGTCTTGCTTGAATTATCTGGCACATAAAGTTGCACTACTTCCAAAGTAATCAAGAAGGAATTCTTGAAGCCTCAGAATGCCATTTAGTTGACTCTAGGCAAGATTACAATTAAGAATATGTTATGTTTATTTTCATGTAAGTTCAAAGAAAGCTGCAGAATTAGGATGTTCTCAGACTGAGGTGGACTCAGCATTTTGGAAGGCAGATCTTTTTTCTTTGTTGGGTTTTCCCAAATGTAATTAAGGTAATTCTAGCATTTGGAAATAATCATTATTTCAAAGGCACTGTGTTCCTCCTTACTGAAAATATTCAAGCACAGCATGCTGAGGAGCAAAGTTCATTTTCCTTGTACACCTGAGTGTATCATGGGTGGGACTTTAGATGACCAGGATATTGGGCCAAATGCCCTATAAACCTGGTCTGTAGTAGTGAAAAGGTCTTTTGCTCTTATGTGGTCACCCAGTCCAGACCTCATTGTTCTTCATGTTTAAATTGTTTTGATCTATTCACTTATTTTTATATTGAATTCCCAGTAACATACTTACAAAAAAATATAAACAAGAGCAAGAAAACAAAAAAGGACCATTTTCCAAAATAGTTATTTTACTAAGACAACTTGTGAGCGTTACTGTGTTTCAAAAAAACCCTCCATTTCATCATACTTTTTCCAAACAGAGCCATCTATGTGGAGTATGTGATCGTATTCCAGCATCCCTTAGCTCATCCCATGGTTTCAGGAGAGCGCTGTTGGCAGGTTCTGCATACTTTTGCCTTGAATTGGTGTAATAAGTTCCCAGAAGGACTGTAGTGAGGGGAGGTGTTGTGGAGAAGGTGATATGTGAGCAGACTGGAAGACACGAGAATTGAGCCACTTAGAAATGGGGAGGGACAATATTCCAGGAGACTAAGTGTACTGAATAGAAAAGCAGTCAAGACCTGTGTAGTTTGAACATACTCAGGAGTTGGAAACTGGGAGCAGATGGACTCCCAGTAAAGTGATAAAGAGACCACAGGGGCAGTGGGTGGTGAGAATGAGGAGACACTGGAAAACTAGGAAACCTTGGCTTTTCTTCTCTTCTGTTAAGTTTTAAGAAATCACACACCATACAGTTCAGTGTATATGAGACACATCCAGTATTGTGTTCCTGAACACAAGAGCACGTATTTTGTAAAGACATCGTTTTCACTCCATATGAATTTTTCAGTGTCAAATGAGGATAATATTCCCAGTGATTTTGTCCAAATACAAGAAGAGAAAACACAAGATGGAAAAATTGGTGAAACAGAACAAACAGCACATTAACAGAACAGTAGATTCCGGTGTGTGAATAAGCTGATTGTTTGACCACGTTGTTTTGTTCACTTATCAGGAATGATTCACATGACATTCATGTTCCCAGGATATCCAGTAAACTGAGTGCCACTGTGGGCCTGGAGCAGAAGAGGGACGCCCTCTGTCTTCTCTTGTCAAAGCTTTGCTCTGGCTGCGATGAGTGATCAATGATGAAGGGCAGGTGGATGCAGAGGGCTGCAAGGGGACTTGAAGAATCCAGGTGAGAGGAAGTGGCACGTTTTCCTGTGAGCATGCGATGCTGGTGATAAATGATGGTTAGCTTCTGGATATATTTTCAGGTGGAGCCAGGTGACTTTGGTGACAAATCAGATATTGGGGCTTAAAGAACAAGAGTCAAATTCAAGGTTTCTGGCCTGAGCAAGTGGGAGGATGGAGTGGCTATTAATGATATGCAGGAGACTTACTCAGGGGAGGCCAGTGGGTGAGGGAGGAAGGTACCATTAAGTTGTGTTATATGTTTCAGATGCTGATTAGATATGTGAGTGTGTATTTCAAATAAGGCAGCTCTTGCATGTGGCTCATAGTAAAGTTGACGTGCATGTGTGGTGGGGAGGACCAAGGAGAGGGTGTGTGCGCTCAGGGGGCTTCATGGCGCTGCAAGGGTGGGAGGGTGGATGGAGAGGCGCTGTGTCCTGAGGTCATGCGTCAACAGTCAACAGGAGGCTGTGGAGCATCTACAAAAAAAAATGGATAAAATATGAAAGGAGAGGCTGCAGTGACAGAGAGCATGTTGTGCATGTTTAGTGGCAGGAATAGATCCAAGAAGAGGCTGGAATTAATGGTGCAAAGCTGACAACAGACCAAGACCTTTTAGGGGTGAGGACAGGTGACTGGAGGCAACTGCAATATGGCAGAGCTATCTGCGGTGACAGGGGAGAGAGAAACCTGACTACAAGTGTGAAATACAGATGCAGGAGGGAAAGACAAGCCCTCCCGAAAGAAAGGCATGAAAGTGATCAGACCAATACAGGCAGTATTTGGAAAAGAGTAGCATCAAGGCCTGATCTTTTCTGTTCTGTCTTTTTTAAAGGGACAGAAAACAAACCCGTTGACATGCTGAGGAAGTGGTCCATCAGACAGCAGTCATGGCTGACTGGGGGGAGTTGTAATAACTGCAATACTTTACACCAAGTGGGAGGATACAGAGCCTCTAATGCCTCTAGACTATGCATGAAGGCGTTTGTCTTAACTGGGCACAGTGCATGATTCAGAGGAGGAGGTGGGAGGCAGAACAGGGACAAAATGTGGTAGGTGGGGAATTTAATGGACTGAACACCTGGACAGCCCTATTGGAGGATTTCAGGGTTTTTTCCAGTTCAATAGGTCTGTTGCTGAGTATACAGATGTGTACAAATAGGCAAGTCAGGGTTGGAAGTACGGAAAGAGAAGAACATGTATGAAATAGTCACTGAGGATAATGGAGGAGTGAATAGATATGTAGAAGGAATGCTCCACAGGACTATGTACACAGAGGAGTTTACTGGTCATGAATTTTAGAGTGGTGACATTATGTGCAGTTTATTTAACATCACCTTTAGTGTGTGGAAGCTCATGTATGGTAGGTGGATGCTGGTTTAACCAGAACTGGGTTTGACAATGAATTAAATGAAAGCGAAGGAAAGGGGACATGTTGAAGGTACAGAGGAAAGAACGGTTACAGTAACTGAGCATGGTGTCCAACCAGGAAGAAAGGACATCAATGGAGGTGTGGCCTAGCTCAACGCAGGGCTTCGAGGGCACACACACACACACACACACACACACACAAATGAGGCATAAAGTACCCATGAATATTGTTTAACGGTTGAATGAATAACCTTTCCCAAGATGTCACAGTAGATATGACCTGACTTCTTTTTCACAGAAAGCCCACAAATTAGAAAAGGAAGACATTTGCTTCCGTATATGCTGGAATTTTTTAGCTTTGTTGTTTTAATAGATTCCGAGTTCAGTTTCAGAGTCCTTTCTAGCCTGTTTCTTTGGCCTGAGACTTCTTCTGGATTTCAGAGAACCTAACAAATGCAATTTGTTGAGTCTCTTTCTGAAATCTATTATCCACATTTGACCTCTGATATCAAAATGTAAAAGTGCAATGAAATTGTGTATTTATTCCTCTAAAATGCTGTCCATAAAGAGCTAAGCTATTTTTAAAAATTAGTCTCTGAAGTTCCAAACATCAAAAGTTATTAATACTTCCATGCTTCAGGCACAGTGCTTTTCCAAAATGTTTCCCTTCCCCTCCGCAGGGAATGGGGCCCCAGAATGTGTCCACTGTCACTGAGTTTCAGCTGCTAGGATTCCAGAAACTGCTTGAGTGGCAGACCCTGCTCTTTACCATTTTCCTGTGCATCTACTTCCTCACTCTTATGGGGAATGTCATCATTATCTTAGTGGTGAGCCAGGACCAGCTGCACTCACCTACATCCACATTTCTCCAGCACCTGTCCTTCCTGGAGATCTGGTACACATCCACCATTGTACCCCTTCTCCTACCCAACCTGTTCTCTTGGGGCCGCGCCATCTCCTTCCCCGCCTGTATGGTACAGCTTTACTTCTTTGTGTTTCTCGGAGCCACCGAGTGCTTTCTTCTGGCCACAATGGCCTGATGAGTGCTGAGCTCTGTGCCAAGCTGGTGGGGATCTTCTGGTTGGTAAGGTTCGACACGGAGTTTCTGCCCTCCCTGATGATTTCCAAGTTGGATTTCTGTGGCCCTAACAAGATTGATCATTTCTTCTGTGACTTCCCTCCCCTCATGCAGCTCTTGTGTTCCAGTGCTCACGACACTGAGATGGCCATCAGTGTCCTGTCGATCACTTTGTTGTGCATTTGTTTTTTCTTATACTGGTGTCCTGTATTTTCATTGTGTCTTCCATACTGAGGATTCATTCAGCTGCTGGCCAGATGAAGACATTTTCCACATGTGGCTTCCACTTGACTCTTGTCAGTATATATTATGGGACCATGATATCCATGTATGTCCCCCCCAACACCCACCTGTCACCTGAAATCAGCAAGATTATTTCTGTCTTCTACACCATGGTCACCCCATTGTTTAACCCTGTTATCTACAGCATGAGGAACAAAGACTTCAAAGAAGCCATTAGAAAAGTCATGAGAAGGAAGTGTGGCATCTATGGAGTGAGAGTCAAGGGGAGTTTTCTGATTAGGTGAGGAAAATTACAGAGGACATGATGTGGATTAAGTTCAGGGATAAGTGAGTGGCATGTTCGGAGCCTCCAAACCTAAACACCACTGTTGACCCTACATTGAATCCCACAAGCATCTTCACGGCCCCTGACCAGGGGCAGCTCAGAAGATTAACTGCCTTCATCAAGTGATTTCAGGGTCCATGTTGTCCTTAGAAGCTTTCTTCTGTCTTCTGATGGGAATCTGATAGTATAATAAGAGGGCATGATAATGATATGCACATTATTTTCAGATTCTACAATATGAGTTCTCTGGAGTTCATAACACCTATGTGCAGAAAGTTATACATCTTTTACGTACTGCTTGAGCCTGGCCTGGTAGACTCAATTCCTCATGCTACTAGTGTTTGTTAAATATCTTCGGAATGAATGAGTGAAAAAAGAAAATACATATGAAGTGTGTGTTGACTGAAATAATTTTTCAGTGACAGAAAGTAAATATTTTTGAAGTGCTAAAGACTTATCTATAGTAACTTCGACTTTTTCATGTTTCTTGTTTAATAAAATTCTAGGAATGGAAGGAGGGGAGGAAGGGAAAAAGAGAGGGATAGGAGGAAGGAGAGAGACAGGTGGAAAGAGAGGTAGAAGGAGAAATACAGAAAGAACAGGAAGAAAGGAAAAGAAGAATTCAAAGTATTTTATGTTCTTAGAAGCCTTCAGAGTCAAAGGTTGTACATTTAAAAGCTTAATCATTTTTGTATTTTCCTCCATTCAGCCAAAACTGAGAAGACCTCTACAAATCCTGTCCATTATTATATTCATTTATTACACATATTTTTTTCCATTATGTGGTATATGCCCATCCCTTAGTGCAGTCTGGGTGTCCCAAGGACACAACGATATAGAAATGACCAAGGGAAACTTTGCCTTAATGGAGCCTCTGTTGTGAAGGAGGAAAATAATGTGTAATACGTCACCTAGGGAATAATTGATTTATTTGTTTGTGGTGATTGCTATGAAACAAAGTGTAAGCTCATACATTAACACAGAACAATAAGGTCTGAATAAACACAGGGGGTTAGAAAGCTTCTGTTCATGTAATGCTTTAACCTATACTTCAAGAATGAGGAGAATAAGAATGGCCATAGTGGTCCAGGCAGAGAAGATGAGATTAGTGGCAGGAGAAGATCCTGGGAAACCTGGACATAGAGGAAGGACGTGAGTCTGCAGAGAAAGGCAAGACCTAGTCCACACAGGTCGTTAAAAGCCCTACCAGGTTTTTGGATATTACGTTAAGAAAAATGATTGATTATCAAATGGCATCAATTGCGAATGATGTGATACATTTTTTATTTGAAAATTAGACTTATTTTTAGAGAAAAGACTGAAAAAGAGCAAGAGTTGCTGGAACCAAACGAAGCAGTAGCCCACATTGGAGAGAAAGCCACTTGGCTTTAGGTTTGATGATGAAATCCCTCATAGGATACACTCCGCTGATGGAGAGGTCAGGAGAGGGCCCTCAGTCATTCCTGCACGGGGTGGGGGGGGGGGGGGCGCGGCAGCAGTCATCGGGCTCTTCTCAGATGTGTGATATTTCTTCCATCTACCTCTGAGCTTTGCGGATAAGTCAACTCTGACCCTTTAACGCATGTAATTTCCTCTCACTACAGGCCCCCCCCCCTTTTTTTTTAACCTTCCCTTCCAGCCCTCAAGTTTCTTCTTTGTCCTGGGACTGGACATGGGAAGACTACTGTTAGACCCTAGCAGATCCTTATCATCTGTTTCAAATGTTGGGCAGAATGAAAATGGTTCATTGGAATCAGATGACAGGAGGTGGGTGATAGAGATAGGGGAGCATCACTGGTCTGGGCTTTAGGGCAGTATCAAACAATAACATAGCTTGTCTTATAATTATTCACTTCTAGTAAGTATATTGATTGTGCCTTATCTTTACAAAAGCTTCTTTCTGATTGTAAATGGTAGGTACCTGGCTCTGCATATTGGGAGGAAAAGATTATTGATTCACATATAATGAGCCTTAAGAAATTATGCGAAAGCCCAGTTGCTCTGCTCCTCGGTGGTGGTTGTATTTTGGCCGTCATCTACTTCTTAACTTCCAGGACTCCCAATTCACTGCCATGTCCTCTGAAGAAGGGAAGCTCTTTGTGGGAGGGCTCAACTTCAACACTGATGAGCGGGCTCTGGAAAACCACTTCAGCAGCTTCGGGCCTATTTCTGAGTTGGTCGTTGTCAAGGACTGGGAGACTCAGTGATCCCGGGGTTGTGGCTTCATCACCTTCACCAACCCAGAGCATGCCTCAGATGCCATGAGGGCCATGAATGGAGAGTCTGGACGGTTGCCAGATCCATGTTGATCACGCGGGCAAGTCTGCCTGTGGAACCAGAGGGGGTGCCTTTGGGCCCCTTGGGCGTGGTCGCAGCTACTCTAGAGGTGGGGGGGACCAGAGCTATGGGAATGGCAGGTGTGACTGTCGACCTGGAGGACATGGATACAGATATAGAAGGTCCAGCGACTATGGTGGCAGAAGCCAGGGTGGTTATGACCGCTACTCGGGAGGAAATTACAGAAACAATTACGACAACTGAGATGAGGCCTGTACACCTAATACACACAAGGAATAAAACAACTTCTGATCCAGGATCGTCCTTCCAAGTGGCTATATTTATAAAGGTTTTTGGAGCTGCACTGAAAAATGCCTGGTTTAGGACACCAACTTTGTTTCTGAATTGAGCTCCCAAGGTGGTTTGTTGAAGACCTTTTGGAAAGTTAATGTGTTTTAATTTTTTTTTTCTCCCGTGTAAAGACAAATTCTGGGACATTTGTAGAGTCTGGGTGTTTTTCATTTTCCCAATTTTTGAGTTTGGACTCTCAGGATTATTGGTTCTGGCAAGAAAAAATAGCCAGACTGATTCTTTTTTTAATAATGTGTATCTAGGGACATTTTAAAAACCTTTACACAATGTTTATCATCATGGTTAGGAAGCAGTTTCTGAACAAGACATCAAGAATAACTTAGAGGTGTGTTTTACTCAACATCACTGCCCTGATTATATAGAAGTTGCTTAAAAATATTTGAATGTCATTTTTTTTAATGAAAAAGAATATTCTGTTGTGTTTCATGTAGTGTTTAGGATATTCTTCATAGAGTTGATTAAAAAGTTGAAATCTGAAAAAAAATTATGTGAAATGGGTATTTGGATGTATGAATCTAAGAACTCAGAGGGGTAACCTGGCTGCAAAATATGAAAGTTTTCAACATATTGATCATACATGAAAACATGGGAATGAATAAGTTTCCCAGGTAAAGTGTAAACCAAAAAAGAAAAAGAGATTGACAGAGATAAAAGTACAGAGCATGGAGGAATTTAAAACACAAATTTTAAGTAAGGAAGAGACTAAGAATTTATCAGAGCATAGACCAGGAAAACTCTGGAAGTTTCCATAAAGTCCATTCCTAGTACTGTGAATAAATCTCTGCAATGGCATTTTTTACCAATGAAACCAAACAATACATAGTTTTCTGGGATGTTGTTGAAAAAATAATCATCCAATAATCATGTGGTTGATATGTCTGTTAAGGGTGCAGAATAAAAATGACACATTGATCGTGATATAAATGCTAGTTTCTTGGTTAAATATTATCATCTTACCAACAATTTAATGATGGCAAAGAAAGAGAATTGATATTCAATTGCTGTGCAAAAAGAGGAAAAATTCCATTTTCATGAAAATTGTGGAAAAAGACATTACTAACATCCCTTTAACCTTTATTCTTCTTAACCACTGAGTAATACGGGTGTGTTTACAGAGATAAGGAAATTGAATGGCATGTGAACAAAATTTTCTGTTGGAAACCTTATCTATTCATAAGTTTGTTTCATTTTTTTAACTACCTGGATAAGAGGAATGTCATTCAAAATCTATTTTCTGTCCCATCTCTAAGCTTCCTATTCTCACCTTTAAGGTTTTAGTCTCTGTCTCAAACAATGAGTCCAACTCAGTATATTTTTAAACTTGAACTTAGTCCATTAAAAATACTTTAACCTGATAACTGAGAACCATCTCCTATATAACCCCTATCCACACACACATGGAGAAAGCAGTGTCTGTCTCCCATGTTATCACTGACATGTGGTTCTGTAACATAAGTAATTATTTGTTCCTGTCTGGGGCAAACAGAAGTAACAGTGAACTTAAACCTCAATTACTCCAACTACATCCTGACACATTGTTGTGTGGTCATGTGTCTTTTTTCCTAAATATTTATCACCCCCAAATCCATCATGTGAGGACTTTTGTCTTTATCCCTGGTTTTAACCTATGACCCTACTCCCAATGGGCAGTAAATGCATAGATGTAGAAGAAGGGCTGACCAGACAGGAGGGACACCATGCAGCAGGCCCTGTGCCAGCCTGCTGTGTTCCTTTTGATTGGGGTCTTGTAACTTCTACCATGTTTGAGTTGGGCTGACTAGATTGCCAATTCCTTTAGGACCTGGTGCTTCAGTAAACACTGCTACATAACTCGTTGGTAAGGAGGGTATGCTGCTGAACCAGATGGTCATTCACACCAGTTCCAGTTCTTCTACACACAGGGAGCATGGCCTGGTGCATGCTATTTACCAATGTCACCCTTAAGTAACTCAAATTTCAAAAGAATGAAAATAACATCTATTCCACACTGGTTCTTATGTAAAGTCCTTGAGGGACCTCTACATATATGAGGTAACCAATAACGAGTGGATTTTTGTGTGGAGTGGATTGTAGGTGTTCCACCCAGCTTCCTTCGTCATGCTGCAATGCCCAAGATGATGGCTCATGGCAGAGCCCACCTGTGGGACATGCACTGGGCCACAGTCAGAGTTTATGCCCTCTGAGGGGCGAGCCTATTCAGGGACTGGGTGGAAATACCTGTCCTTTTGCCCAGTTTTCCATGGATTGCACAGCTTTGCCCTTGGCCCATGCCTGCCTTCTTTTCACACACAGGTGCATCTCCTAACAGGGATCCTGGCATTCCTTCCATCTCCCAATTCCTGCCTCAACGTCTAACTGAGATAGGAAGGCAGCAGGGTGTAACTCCTGCCCACTTAAAGTAGGTGAGGGCCCTGGAAAAGGACAATGTCTTACAAAACAGGGCGCTTGGGATTGAAACAATGTAACAATTTATTCCCCATGGGGACCCAGTGGTATAGAACAGCTCATTGCTCATAGTCACATAGGTCCATTTGTTTACAATACAGTATCCAGGAAACTTTCACAGACATAGGTTCAAATAAAACTAGCATTCTGGCTTAATCTATTGAAAACTCTCACCACAGCAAGTATTCTTAGATTCCCTTTAACACACAACCTTGAAGGAATGTTGAGTCCCCTATCACACACAGCCTGAATTGCCTCCAGGCGCAGCAGCTTCTTATCACTCAGAAGCTGCACCCGAGTATATTGTCTGCAACCATTTCTGTTTTTCAGAAGTCACAAGGCCATCCTGCTCACCAAGGCCCTAAATTCCTATATAAGCAGCGCCCCCTTGCTGCCGCTACTGCTCTCTCCTTTACGAGACAGCCATTCTGTCTATCTTCAGCGCCCCCCTTGCTGCCGCTGCTGCTCTCTTTCTTTCGAGACAGCCACTCTGTCTGTCTTACAAGGAATAAACCACACTGACGGAGTTCTCATGTCCTTCTTCGTGAGCGAGTGAAGGTGTTTCCGCCCGGTTTAGGATCTCCCGGTCGCCTGCTCTTCCTAGGAATTCGAGCTGCACAGGGAATCCCACAGTGCCCGTACCCACTGGGTGCGGGGGCTCCTCAGCGCCCTCCATTTCCCTGAACGCCTCTCCAGCATCCACCACCCTCACCAAAGGAGCGGTGAGTCACCCTCCCCCATCGAGTGACTAAAATGCCTCTGTGAGCTCCTGAGGGCTGACCGTTGAGTGTCTGGCACCCTCGTGGGAAATTGGTTGGGGTTGGGGTGGCAGGCCGGGGTTTGGCCCTCGGCCATACTTTGCTTCTGGCCAGGCCCCTGTTGGCACCACCCGTAGCACCCGAAGAGGTGGAGGGCTCTCTGGGCCTGGGCGGGTGGGCTCATTGGCGCCAGAGGTACATGAAGGAAGTTAGATGCTGGCGGGAGGCGCCCTTTTGAGTGAGGGGGTTAGGGATGGTAGAGCGCCTGCGCAACACGTAGTTGGGAGCTGTAGGCTGGGACTTGCTGAGTGACAAGCATCTGTCTCCCTGTGATTGGTCATTTGTTAGATTTAAACTGCCTGGACTGGCTCTAAGATCCTTCCTGACAAATCTTGGCCGTTAAATTAGAGTGCATGCGTGCCAGGTCCTACAGAGCATCTGGTGATAGCCGGTTGGTCACTGGTAGACTGTAGCTGCTCAGCTTGCTGACTCTTCCATTTGTTGCCGCCCAGCTCCGGCTCTGTTACACATGGCGTCTGCTGTGAGGTCCTGGCGAGTCGGTGTTCCCCAGTACCAGATGTCCCGTTTCCAGGGAAGTCGTCGAGAAGGCGCGGAGGTCCTTGCCCGTCATGGTGCTGAAGTTGGTGAGGTATTTCCGAAGGCCACAGCTGGCCGCGGGGCCAGGAAGGCCAATTCCTTCAGGTTTGCGGCTGCGCCGAGACGTGAGATACCGCGTGCGAGAGAGGAGACGGTGCTGGGAGATCGCCTGCTGCCGATGTTGAATGTGTTGGAGGACAAGGAGCAGTATGACGACGAGATGGAGGGTCGTGATGTGGAGCTGGTGTCATTCAAGGGCAAGAAGGGCCAAGAGTATTGGGAGGATATGGAGCACGAGGAAGATGACAAGTATGAAGAAGTCACAGAAGAGGAAGTCGAGAATGTGTATTTCGACGACGAGGAAGAAGAGTATTTGGAAGAAGTGGAGGAGTATCATAAAGAAGCAGATGATGTTGAAGAGTGGTCGAAGTCGAGGAGTTTGAAGAAGAAGAGGTCGAAGAGGAAGAAGATGAGGAAGCGAGGAAACGACCTTAGAGACGAAGAAGAATTCTGATTTCAATTGGACAAAACTAAGGTGTGGAGGATGACCATGTTTGTTTGAAGTGTTACTTGAGTTTTTATTAAAAGTGTTGATTTTCACATCTCTAAGTGCACCTTAGTGTCTGTGTGTGTGTGTGTGTGTGTGTGTGTGTGTGTGTGTGTGTGTATACAGTGTTTATTGGTATAGTTACAGAAAAAATTTCATTTGCTACACTTTAATTTTAAAAAGTTTTGATTCCTGTCCCATTTGAACTGGTTAATGAAAGGACACTTTATTTCATGTTATAAATCACTTAGTCTTTACTGGTTGTTAGTTTTTAAGCAGTATCTTTAGAGGTTCAGTGCGGTTTTTAATGTTTTCTGTTTTTCTGATATTTTATAGGAACATTGTGAATAGATTAACAGTGACTGCCATTGGCAATGTGTCACAAAAGTGTTTGCACTGCCATAGTCATTATTGAAAAAAGTGGCAATGTGGTCGATTGTTTATGTATACTAAACGACTTAGGTTTTTCCATCCGAGGTGCAATGGTCTGCTTCATTGGATGGCCTGCTTTTTCTGAGGTGGAAAATATCCAAGGGAAGTGTGGGCTCACAATGGTAGCCAGTGCCTTTAGACTGGTGACTTCTATCTGTCTCCAGCTGCCATTCCAAACATTGGTCTGTACATTACAGTACTGCCAGGATTCACTGGCTCCTGAGAAGTAAAAAGTACAATTCAGATTCAAGTTGCCATTACAAATTCTTAATCTTAGACTTTTAAGGGGTCAATGAGGGAAAGTATTCAGATATGAGGAGGACCTTAAGTACACTTGCAAATTCATGTTATCAAATAACAATTGTTATTACTAGATAATAGGTTGTTTTTGTAGGTAATACTACATATAAAGTCAGTGAGGGTTAGACCATAAAAAAGGCATTTGTAAAGAAAGGTTTCATATATGCTTACCCTGATAAACAAGGATTTTACATTATAAGAGAACTATATGAAATGCCTAATTGGCTTCAATAGCACTAAACCAGCTGTTCAGTGTGGGTAGAGAAGGCTCTCCAATATCTGATAAACCACAGATTATAACATACTTTTCTGGAGAACGTTCATTCTGTAATTAGATAAATTCATTTTTTTCCTATTGAACAAGAATTCAGTTTTATGTTTGAGTTATAGTTGGAGTCATGTATTTTTTATATATAGAAAATGTTACAGTTTCTATCGATAAGAATAAGAAAGAAAAAAATCTGTTTATGACATTTGTGTCTGGGTAGAAGTGGGCACAGCTTGAAGCTTCTATCACCTGCATCTGTAACGTCTCTGGATTCTCATCTGGCTCACCTAGAAATGCTTTGTTTTGTTAGTAATAAATTGGGAAGCAAATCATTTCTACCTTGTTTATGAAACTTGACTGTATGCAGAAAGGTATTATATTGCATTTTTACAATCCCATGTGTAATATCTTGGTATGGTAAGTAGGGAAACTATATTTACTCTGGCAAGCATCTAGTAATGTATGAAATTACCAAGTTACTGTGTTGTATATATGAAACCAATATAATACTGCATATCAACTTTATTCCAGTGAAAAACTCCTATGTAGCCATCTTCAAAACTTTCTTTTTGAAAAACACAAATGTGAGAGTGTATCAGATTTAAATATATTTTAGAACAAAATTTGTTTTTAATTTAATAAAATTTAATAAAGTTTAATATTTTGTGATTAGAGTTCTTTCTTGAATTGCACCATGAAAAATACAGACCCTCTGTCTTACTTATTTTAAAACCATTGCCCTAATAAGCAAATTAATTACTAACCTGATTTAAGAATTTGTGGCCCAGACAGCCAACAAACATTCTGAGCTATTCAGGTTCTTCAGATGTTCTAATGGTGCTAGTAGCTGAATGGGAGTCTGGACCTCTTGAAGGAGTAGCAACCCTTGAAGGAGTAGATTACTTCTTGCTGCTCCACTCACAAACAAGAATCTCTCATGCAGTATAATTTTAGACACCTTAACAATTCTCAGAGATGCCCCAGGTTGCCTCAGACCCAATATTACAGCAGTGTCTTCAGGATTCCTATGTGTGTAGGTACAGAATATTTAAAATATGTTCACTAATAAGTCTGAGCCCTTAAAGGCCATTAGGCCTTCCATTGTTTTCCCTAGCTATTACACAGATGGTTCCTACTTCACCTCAAAGACACAGATACAAAGTCAGGTCACAGACACTGGGATCACAGAGGAATTACCTTAATAAGCTAAACACCGAGGCAAATTTCTTAACCTGAAGCAGACACTATGTGGATACAAGAGATAGTTCAGGCACAATATGAAGTGGATTTAAACAAAGAACACTTCAGCAAAGTAATTTAGAAATACTGTTTAATATTAAATTGGAAGCAGCAAGATGCAAACATACATGGTTTTGATAGAGTGGGCAGAAGTAAGAACACAAGAGCTGCTAGCAATGGAACCACTGTAAATATGACTGCCACAGCTGACAATCATGGCCTGCCAAGGCATAGCATTATCACAGAGAAATCTCACCTGCCAAAGCTGAGAAAAAACAAATTTAGCAAAATTTTAATCTGCCATCCATCTATAAAAGTCCTAGCTCTTCTAAACATGTCAGTATTACTAAATCTGATTTGGAAACACAAATTCTGCATTTTTGAATCCTTGCTATTTCTCTACAAAGAATACTCCTTTATTACTTTCTTTCCAGGTCCATGATGTCTTTGTGGTCCAATTTAAATTCCTTTTAATTATCACATTGGAAAATTTTTTCAGTTTTGTCCTCTACTGTAGTCCTTATGTAACTGATATCTAGTTAGGAGTTATTAATATAGTAAGTAATAAGAGAATAACTTATTTGAAAATGTTAGTTTAAAATTATTTAAATGGAACTAGAAGGTGCCAAAGTTAGTAATTTTAAATCTTAGTGACACACTAAATAGACACATTAAATAAATTCAGGTTTGAAGCTCAGAGAATTTAAAGAAGAAAATTTTGAAGTTCCTCAAAAATGTGTGAATTGAAGCAGTGGTAGTTGATAGATATATAAATAATAGTAGTGAAGATAAGCTGTATAAAGTAATATAAACATGGTAGATAGCTTAGGTGAAAATATAATACGCAGGAATATGATTCTGTCAGACATAGATTATATGGGGAAAAAAGGGGAAAAGAGTAATGTGAAATAGGTATTGATGATAGTGAGATAGAAGAAAGGAGGAACTTGAAGATCACAATGTAACAACTGAGTACACAGGAACCTAAAATTATTATATACTACCTACTCACAACAAAAATATTTAACTTAAAATTCTATCATTATACTGCAAGGCACTGGTAATGTGGTATAAAAGAAAGAACTTTTTGGTAAAAGAATAACAAGTTTTGAGTCTCTGTGCTAGTTCCAGTCTTCTCTTGATCCTAAGAATATAACCATTTTACTTTTCTCAGGATAGTAATCAGTCTCAGAGTAGTAATCAGTTGTATTCAGGGTCTAAGAGTAATCAGTTAAGATAATTATAATAATCATGGCATCTACATAACAAATAGATGTTTAGAGACTTAAATAATATACCAATTATGAAATGCCTTTGTAAGCTACATGAAGTAAATGATTCCAATTACTTGGTATAAAAACATTAATTTCTCAGGAAAAGGAGCTTTCTCCCCCACTTTTCTACTTCCATTATCCTCTTCTTCTCCTTTCCTTATCCTACCTCCCTCGCTACCATGTTTAGGGCCTTACTCTGAGGCTATGTCAGAGAGATGAAGTGTGGCTGAGTGGAAGCAGAAGTGGAGATAAAAGCTGAGGCATTTGTGGAGGTAGAGACTGAAAGGGAGATGGAAGCAGTGGTAGTCATGGGCCCTTCCTAGGACCAGTGTGCTTGGCTGTGCCATGCAACTCCCTGGAGCCAGAAAAGGAAAGGGCTCACTTGGCTGAAGATGTATGCTTTTGTTCAGTGTTCACCAAAGTGACTCAAGATTCCCACCTGCATCCATGTGTTCTTTTGTAAATGGCACACAAGTGGTGCCCCCAGGTCACCCTGCAAGAAACAAGGAGGAAGATATCCATGGATTTTTAAAAAGTAATGCCATGCCTTTCACACCCCCTTAACTTGTCACCTTACAAACAGCCTCCCTCATAGCTTTCTTGGCTCCCACACAGAATGTGAATTCCTTCAGTTTGGGCCAAAATTGGGCACAACTGCTGACTTGCTGGATGCTTGGGTGCTTTTTTTTGCAGCATTCCAGGACTTCCTAGTGCATAACAAAAAATAGAAGTCTTTCTTAGTTTTGGCCTAAGTCAGAGGATGAAATATGCCTGAAGAGAAAGACAATCAATTACACAGGAGATGATACTTTTCCTTTCCAAGTGTATATTCATCCAATCCCAGTGTCTTTTGCAATACTCACCCCTCATGAGGGACCAACTAGGAAGCCAACAATTGTATAATTGCATTTTTTTTTCTTGGTCCAGGTTCTCCTCCAGGCATATAGGAAGCACCAGGGGGTGAAAGTGCAGTGGTTACTTCAGGAAGATTAACCCAGGTCCTAAAGTTCCCTTGGGACTTCAGTAGGGCATGGCATGGTTAATGCCCTCTGTTTGAGCCTGGGCAGGGTCCTGAAGGTCAGTAAGCCCCACCTGCACCAGGGCCAGGGCTTCTGAGTTTTTTCTGAGGGAGAAAATTTATCAAGCATTTTGTAATTACATACTTCAATGTGAAAAAGATCTATGGAGGTTACAGAAATCAATGTAGTCCAGGTAATCATTAAAGTACTGTTGTTATGTTCCTTCTCTGTTTGCAATACATAATGTCTTACCATACACAATATATTTAGATACCATCAGGTATGAGCAAGTATGTGTTATGATACAATCTATGTCCTGTTGAAATTCCTAATTTAAATCAAATTATAATGCATTTACAGTGTTTAATACTTAGTGGTATAAATTTTGAAAGTTATGTTGAAATATCCCACTTACAAGACACTTTAGACAGTTAATCCCTCTCCTTGAGCCTTATTTTCCTTGTCTCTAATAATAGATTTATTCATTAATATTAAGACAAGAAATAAAATTATATAACCTAAATAATATTTTGAGAAAGTTATTCTAGAGATCAATAAATTGAGCTTTAACAAATAAGATGTTTGAAGTCAAAACAGGAAATTCACTCTAATGTATGTTGTGATTTAAGCTGTAAATACTTTCCATCATTTTTAAGTAGAAGTGTATAAAATAGGATATCTTATAATGAACTTATTGATTTGAATCCTGAAATTATTCCTAAAAACAGCTACTTCATTAATTTAGATATACACAATAATATAAGGAGGTACAAATAATATATACTTTCTCTTTAGCTAAGGAAATATATTAGATGTGAATATGGTAAGATGCACTAACGTCTTCTACAGCTAAAGAATAGTATCTACCTTCTTCAAAGGGAATCATTAAAAATTTGGAAGTTTGTATATCTTACATTAAAATTAGGCTTGGAATGAGTTCCTCAGACTTATATGAAATTTGCACACCTAGCTGTGGTAAGTACTCATTGTTCATTCAGTATAGAGCCAGCACAGAAATGAGAGAGAGTTAGTTGCACAGAAACGATCCATGGGAATTCACCCACTTCTGCTTCCCAGCAGTTGGAACAATGGGGGTACAGGCCAGTACATAATCCATACTCTGCAGAAGGAATTCATATATGAGATAAGGTGAAGTTACTGTTATCCTACTTTCCCTGAACATTTAGATTTCTGATTTTGATTTTAGGCAATTGCTTGTAAATGTTCAACTTTGGGGAAAGGTTTGGAAATATGCCTTTAATCCTACAACGTTAGGTAAAGTAAGAGAGGTTGCAGACTATCTCTGAGAATAATCTGAAGTAACTCCTTCATTCCTTGAGAGGAATAGCAAGGCATTTCTAAGTACTAAAATTGTTTTTGTATATTTTATTATGTAAGGAACTGTGTTTACAAAACCATTTTTCCAAAAATAAGATATTCTTCTCTAATGTGCATGAAATCTCTTAAGATTATACTCTTCATTCTTCCTCTTATGATCCAGACAATAATTTTAATTTGGTCCTACTGCAGTTTGAAAATATGACCCCTGGCTTACTCTATCTATGGTTTAGGCTCCAAAAAAGGCCTTGGTCCCAAGAATAATAATAGATGATTAGGTTAAACTTGCTTGTGGTTTCATGAGAAATAACAGCTGTCTTGAAGGGCCAGAATCCTGGAGACTCTCTTTCCAGACCATACCCAGTTGACATTCAGCCAAGGAAATATTGAGTTCTGAGTATTTGATCAGATCTTGTTCAGGTTGATTAGGCTTGGTTCCACATTGAGATCCAGCCATCAGAGAAGTTTGCTTTGGTAAGTGTAACTGGAGCAGCAGTCAAGGATGTAAAAGTATGACAAAGGAAGGTCTCTTCAGTAAATTAGAGAAAGATAGTTCCTGACAAGAAGTATCAGAAGAGGCTAAGGGCAGGAGAACAGGAGAGATGAAGGCCACAGGGTAAAGAATGAAACAAGAGGAAAATACAGAATGAAGGGAAAGTACAAGAAGAAAAGACTTGACAGGGAAGGGATAATGTGCATGTGGATTGGAGTTAACAGGAAACAAGAAAGGAAAAAGATGAAGAAAGAGAAGTTGATAGGATATCATGGCTTTCTTCTGTTTTGGTAATTTGTAATTTACTGTCAAAGTTCAGGTAACCAACTCTTCCAGGAAGTGAACTACTTGAAAATTTATGAATGATTGTGAGCTCACTTGTTTGGAGAGAACTGATTTGATCTTGGATTTCAACTGTAACTCTCATTTGACAAAGCTGTAAAATACTGATAGGGGACAGGAATAGTTTCTACTGGTAAAAAAGGTACATGTTTGGACCAGGAGCCAAAATTACTAGTAAGTAGGGTTGCTCCATTTGGCTCAACTTCAGAAGAAAATGATGTAATTATATCAGCTTTATAATGGATATCAGTTCTAAGTTCTACTACAGGCTGTATCCATGTTCTGACCTTAACAAATTTAGGAATAGCAAAGTATGTAATTATATCAGTTTCAGGGTGAGCCCACAGGATCTTACTACTTGGGTTTCAGACAAGATCAAAGGATGAACTATACCAACTTCAGGCCGGATCCAGGAACAATATTTGAGATCTGAATGAGCTCATGGTCTGACTTTATTCATTTGAATGTGTGACAAAGATATGACTGTATCAGAGTCCACCGTGATCCAGGGTCTTACTACTTGTATTTCAGGATGTCTTATTATTCCAGAAGCTTCAGGCTGGGTTCAGGAGATTTTGAAAGTTTCAAACTGTGTTTATGGTTTGATTGTAGCAGCTTCAAGGTGGATCCAGGGTCATATGGGACTTGTTTCAAGCTTGGTCCAGGATCTGATTGAATTAATTTCACACTGAGTCCTAGGATTGATTATACTAATTTCACTTTGGGTCCAGGAATATGTTGTTTGAGATTCAGATTGAGACCAGAGCCTCATTGCATCATTATCAGTCAACAACTGGAATGTGACTGTGTTTGCTTCAGTCCACGTATTGACTGGACCCACGTTTGAAATTCAGCCTGGGTCCCTGACTTTATTGTATCAATTTCATATTGGGTCCAGAGTCTGACCATATCGGCTTTAGATTGGATCCAGTGGTGAGCTGTGTGCCATTCCATTTGGATCCATTTAGTAACTACTGGAAGTTAAATCCTTTGTCTTATTGCATCAGTTTCAGTCTGTAACCAAGGTCTGACATTATTAATGCCAGACATTGTCAAGTGTTTCGCTGCTTGAATTTCAGATTGTGGTTATATTTGTTTCAGACGGTGTCCAGGGTCTGACTATAATACTTTTAGATTGAATCCAAGGGGTAATTATATCAGCTTCAGTTTTTATTTCTGGTCTTTCTGCATTGGCTTCAGAAAGGATCCAGAATTTCAGTGTCCCCGTCAGACTGGTTCCATCGGTGGACTATATCAGTTTCAGTCTGAACTGATGATGTGACCGTAGATGTTTCATATTGGGCCAATGGCTCTCCTTTAACACCTCCAAATTGGGTAAAGGCATCCACTGTTTAAGATTCTGATGGTTCCCAGGATCTTCATTTTTCTATTTGTATTTTAAACCAATATTTGCTAGTATCAGCTTCAGGTTGAGACCAAACTCTGTCTGCTTGAGGCAAAGGCATTGTCCATGATATCAGTGTTCCAGATTCAGGCAAGGTCCAGAGATCCTTGAATTTCAACTTGAATTAAGGTTCGAGTAGTATCACTTTTAGGGTGCAATGAAATACTCAATATATTATCTTCAGGGGGTGGCCAGTGTTCCTTAGATTCTGTTTTAAGGATTGTCCAAAATGTGAGTGTATTAGTAACACTTGGTGTGCAAGAATTTACTGCTACAGATTCAGCCTGATTCCATATGGAGGCAACAATCCCTGTAAAAGGACTTATTGGATATGCATCCTGAGTCCAAACTGAAACTGTGGAAACAACAGTCTCTGTCCAAGTCTTTACTGCTGGATATTTAGCCTGAGTCCATGGCGGTGTGACCATGGAAGCTATATCCTTTGTCCAGGTATTTACTGTCAGAGATCCAGTTTGAGTCCATGATGTGACTATGGAAACTACAATCTCTGTCCAGGAATTCATTGCAGAAGAGTGAGCCTGGGTCTATGAGTGTCTATGTCACTTTCAGACTGTGTCCAGGGTTTAACTGCTGCAAAGATTGAACCTGGCTCAATGGGGGTACTACTTCAAAATCAGACTGTGCCCAAGGATTTACTGTTGAAGTTTCAGCCTTGGCCCACAGTGTGACTGTTGAAGTTAATGGCTGTGTCCAAGGATATATGTTTGGAATTCATCTAAGGAAGACTGGGTGACTGTGTTAACTCCAATCTCTATCCAGGGACTTACGGCTGAAGAAAATCCCATGGTCCATGGTACGAGTATTTCAGAAATGGCCTCTGCCCAGACATTGTCTTCTTGAGATTCAGCCTGGATCCATGGTAGGACTGCATCAGCTCCAGTCCTTGTCCAAGGAGTTACTGCTGGAGCAACAGCCTGAGTAAACAGTGTGACTATATCAGACGCAGGTTGCACCAAGGGATATACTAGAGGAGATGCATTTGGGGTCAAATTTGTGACTATTTCCATCACAGATTGTGTCCAGTGGTGATGTAAATTTGGCCATGTCCCACAATGTGACTATAGTAGCTATAACCAATGTTAAGGGACTTATTGCTGCAATTACATCCTGAGACCACAGGGTGACTGTGTTATTTTCAGACTGTGTCCAGTGATTCACTACAAGAGACTCATCCTGGATCCACTGTGTGACTGAACAAGCTACAGTCATTGTTAGAGGACTGAGGTAGGAGATTCAACCAGGTTCAATAGTGAGACTGTGTCATTTTCAGATTGTGTTCAAAGATTTGCTGATGGGTATTCAACTTTGGACCATGACATAGATGTGTCAGTTGCAGAATGGATCCAGAGATTTACTACAGAAGCGGCCTGGGTCCATGCATCAGTTTCAAATAGTGTCCAGGGATTTACTGCTAGAAAAGCACTCTGGTTCTATAGTGTGACTGTATGAATTATATCCTCTGTGAAGTGATTTATGATTTCAGAATTTTCTAGAGACCATAGTAGTATAGATTAGTTTCAAGGGTTGTCTAAGAATTTACTGAAATATATTCAGCCAGGTTCAGTGATGTTACCAGATCAGATACAGCATCCATCCAAGGATTTTCTGCTGGAGACAGAGCCATAGTTATTGTGTCAGCTATAGATTGTGTACAAGGATTTACTTTAAGAGATTTAGCCTGAGTCCACTTTGTGACTGTATCAGATACTGCCTGTGTCCTAGTCATTACTGTTAGAGATTCAGCCTTTGTTAGTTATGTCACTGTGGAAACTATCACTTCTGTCCATGGGTTTACTGTTACACATTCAGTCCATGGTATGACAGGAGAAGCTACAGCTTTTGTCTAAGGATTTAATACTGGAGATTCAGTTGGGTCCACAGTCTGCTTAGATCAGCCCAAGAATCTGTCCAGGTCTCCACTACAGGAAATTCACCCTGTATAAATGATATGCCTATAACAGATAGAGTTTGTGCCCATACATTTACTACTGGAGTTTCCATTTGGGTCCACTGTGTAACACTATCAGACACAGGCTCTGTCCAGGGATTTACTGCTGGGTATCCAGCCTGGATCCACAGTGTGACTAAGGAAGCTATAGCCTCTGTCCAAGGATTTACTAAAGATTCAGCTTGCATCCATGATGTGACTGAATATGTTTCAGCCTCTGTCCAGAGATTTACTGCTGCAGATTCAGCGTGAGTCCATATTGGAACTAGGTCAGTTGCAGGTTACATCCAGAACTTTATTCCTAGAGTTTCTGCCAGAGTCCAAATTGTGAGTGTATCACTTTCAGATTGTGCCTGGGGATTTACTTCTTGATTTCCTTTCCTTGTCCATTTTGAGAGACTCTTAGTTTCAGACTGTCTCCAGGAATTTACTGATAAAGATTCTTTTGGGACATAAGTTGTGACTGTAACAGTTTCAGACTTTGTCCAAGAACACACTGATGGAGACTCAGGTTACTGAGTACACAGTGTGACTGTACTGGCTATAGGCAGTGTCAGTAAATTTATTACTAGAGATTCAGCCTGGGTCCATTGTGCAACTCTCCCAGTTACAATGTCTATCCAGGTATTTATTGCTGCAGAACTGTATATCAAACATAGGGTGTGTCAAGGGTTTTAGTCCTAGAAATTCAGTCTTTGCCCATGTTGCATCAGTTAACATCTCTGTCCAATGATTTACTGCTAAAGTTTCAGCCAGGGTTGACAGTGTGGCTGTTTCAGTTTCAGACTGTGTCCAGGGGTTTATTTCTGGATACCCAGCCTGATTCTCCTGTGTTAACCTACCAGATTCATTTGTGCCCTAGGGTTGATTATACCAATGTCTGGCTGAATCCCGTGTCTCATTATCTCAGTTTTAGACTGAGTCCATAATCTAACTTTATCACCATCAAACTCATCCCAGGGCTTAACTCTATACATATTTTGTTGTATCCAGGCTCTTACATTACCAGGTTGGTTCCAAGGCTTGACTATTGCTATTTCAAACTATACCCAGTTGTGGGCTGATTGGTGTACTGGCTCTGTCCCCAGTGTGAATGCCTCTATTTGAGTCTGGAACCAATGTCTGACAGTGTCAGCCTCTGAATAAGACCAAGGTCTGGCTATGTCACCTTCAGGTGGGGTCCTGGAGTGTACTGTTTTAAAGTCTGTTGTCAACATTTAATATTGGAGATTCAGTTGGGTCCACAGTCTGCTTAGATCAGCCAAATAATATGGCTCTCTTCATTAGACTGAGTCTGCATCACTGTTTCTGTTCATCAGGCAAAGAATGTGTCCAAGGTCCCACGTCCGTGGTAATTTCTAGGCAGGATCTAGCTACAGGTTGACAATGGAAAGGAAGCTTACTAGATTGAATTTGATAATGGACAGTATTAATTTCAGAAGGAACTTGGAGTCTATCTGTCACTTGAAAAAAGAATCCAGGATCCATCAGCATTAATTAATAGTAAAGTAAGAAGACCAATTATACCAGATAAAAGTTTAACCCACAATCTTACTGACTTAGTCACAGTTTGATATTGATATTTTATTGCATCTCTCTGAGGAAGGTCCCAAGGTTTAGTTATATCAGCTACTGGAGGGTTCTGGAGTCCAGAAGGAATGAAAGACTCAGAAATGTCAGCTACTGGGATGCACAAGAGCTCAACTATATCAGAAGGATCCCATTGTTTGGCAATAGGAGAGGTCTAAGATTGTACTATTGGGAATCTGCTAGCTGTGGGAAGCTGACTACTTTGAAAGAGTAACTGTCTACTGCAGGGACATAGTCTGTATCACTTGAACCAAAAAATAGTGGAGGAGGATTCTAGCATTGTCTGTTCAGTTGGGAAGTACCTAATCTCCTCCATGACTGTGTAGATAATTCATGGGAATTCAAACAGCAGTTCCCCTGTTCAGGCTAAGACTGTCTTGTGTATCATGTTCTATCCAAGGAGGAAAAACACAGTGTAGGTAAAAAATAGGATCCAGTGGTTTCTGAGATGCCTTGATAAGCCATCTCATCCAAGATAGGTATGGGACTGTTTTGATGACAATAACAAGGTATTACAGGACACTGAGGACTCAGTGACCAGGCCTACAGGTTCCCAGTGGTTGCCAAAGAGACAGAAAACAGGACTACCCTGGAGTACCTGAGGGAGGAAACAAAGATAATCATATATATATATATATATATATATATATGATAGATAGACATTATAGTATATAAATAGTAAAATGTATATAATACATACAATCACATATAAATATAATATATAGGAATTACAAATAGATATATTTATAGAGATTTATAAAGAAAATATTTTTATATTACAAACACATATACTTAATAGTTTATAAATACATCAAAATATATAAGATTTTTATATTTCCCTCCAAATGTAAGTTTCATATGTATGATGAACATGTCATAAATGTTACATGCCGCATACATACTTCATGGAGCTTCAGAATATGACTTAGGTGCAAGTAAGTTTAACTCTGGTTAAAAGAGGAAACTAAATGCTAGGGGTTATTTAGAGAAAACTACCATATCTTAAAAAAATCAACTAAATATTAACATATTTATTTGGATATCACTTATCCCCTTAGCTGAACATTTATATAATTGAATATAATGATTATATTTATCCTTATCACCTCCACTGTTTTGATCTCTGTTTCAAGCCATAATTTTTTGTTTTCATCATACACTTGTTTTCAAGTCCTCATTTCTGCTTCTTGCTCAAACCAAACTTTATCCGGTGGTTTAATCTTCTCCCAGCAGGCAGAACACTCAGAGTAGGCTTTTTTATTTTCTTGTCTGAACTCTCAACATTTTCCCTTTGTTCTTTTTGCTACCGTAATGACTGCTTTATTCTAATCTCTAAAATTTTTCAATAATAGCTTCCACTGCTTGAACTGTTCTGCCCTCAAATATTCACATGGATTGATTCCTTAAGGTCTTTGGGTCTTTGCCCAAATAAATAATTTTTATAAAGCATTCTGTTCTGCTCCTGTTCTGACATCACATTTTCAACATCTACCATCAATTATTTTCTTGGAAATATATTTTATCATTCAAAATTTTACTTTTTTATTTGATGGCTTCCCACTTGAAAGCTTCATGAGCATAAAGATAATTATATCCTTTTTAAAACTTCTAAATCTTAGCATAGCACCCAGTCATGTTAAGGCACTCAATATCTAATGAAGGAATGATTCCTCATTGCTCTTGCATTTATGACAGATCATTATGATAAAATAAATGTAAAGGGTACAACTGTTCTTTACTAGATGGCAGAATAGATTCCTAGATAAATTAGATTTCCTTAATTTTTAAAAGCCATTTTCATACCACCTTCCAGAAAAAAATGTTTGATTTTTCTAAAATGCCACTCTTTCTGCCTTAAAAGCTTTGTGGTTCCTAGTGCTTAAATATCAAATCCATCTATCACTACTTCATAACATGGTCCCATCTTATTTTCATGCTCTCATTTCTTCTGTGTATCCCTCATCAACATTTCCCAAGTTTTACTGCTCAAATATAATCTAGGTGTGCCTACACTTATATAGCTTATTTCTGTATTGAAGAGCTATTTCTCTCTAAAGATCTTAAGCATGTCTTCCATCTAGTAAGTACATAAATATAATTGACCTTTACTTCACTCTATCTCTATTGTTCACTATACTTATATATTCTATAAAAACAGAAAAAATTATAATCTAAATTATTGCACTATATTGTACATTGACTTTCTCTCCTATTAAATAAAAAGCTCCCTGATGATTTTGCCCAGGCTGGAATCTTCTAAGAGCTAGGGAACAGGCCTGTTTTCTGTCTGTACCCTATGAGATTGGGATCTCCCATTTGTGTGACTATTTTGTCTCCCATAAACTTGTTTCTAAATACTTATTGCAAGAGTGTGTCTTTTTTTAGTCTTTTGGATTGGCAAAATTCTGGCACTATTTAAGAAAAAATAGTGTTCTCATATTCTTCTCCATCAGGAATTCAATCTCTGCTATACATGCAAATTTCATATGACTTTCTTACTTTTGAATTTCTTATTCTTTTGCCTTAAACTTCTTTCAAGCCATTTTTGTCTTCTTAAATTTTATCTGTCTTATGAACCCGCAATTATTCTTCCAAAAATGTACTATAAAGACCATAATATCCTTAAAAAATAGTTAGTTATTGGTAATTAATTCTATGCTCAATTATTTTTGTAACCTCAGAATAGATAATGATTATACCTTATAACTGTAACCTATTTTTCATTAGTACTACATTTGTGTTTGCTAAACTGAATTCTCTTTGTGTTCTAGAATCCCAGCCCAATCCAAGAATAAAAACTGCCATTCTTCGCATTCTTTAAAAGTATTCTTTTAGCAAGTTCTCTACTTCCCAAATTTTCTCAGTGAAACTATTCCTATTTTATTTAGCTGTGATCTTAAGAATCTCTCTGCATCTTTTTAAATATAATCATGATTACATTAAAAGATGCATATATATCATTATATAATCACCATACACAATACAGCTGTAGATTGCATATGGAAATAAAGAACCTTTCTTTTTTACTATGATAAGAACCCATATATCATGATATCCACCCTTTACATTTGTAAGTATACAGTACAAGACTCTGTACCCTCTCTCCATCCATGTTGTTGCAAGTGGTAGGATTTATTTTCCTCTTATACTGTATACATTGTCATACAGCAGATCTCCAGAAGGTATTTATCTTGCATAAATGGAACTTTATATCCATTTATATAATATCACATACATTTTTACATCCTCCCAGTGATAACTCTGGCCTGGTAACAGTAAAATCCCAGCAGTCTTCTTCTGGCTGACTGCAGAGGCATGAATTTTACTTTTAGTCAGGTGGATGTGTTGATGATGGCAGAATGAGATGTCCAGCAGCTTAACTGCCAATTTTTGGATGCTGGTCCCAAAGCTATTGTTCTCTGAAGGAATAGAGGTGAGGATTGTAATGTTGGTTATTTAGTCTCCTAAGCATTTTATAGCTCACCTTCCCAAAATTTTTATGGTATAGCTTTTAGTCATTTAATTATACTGAATTCCTGAGATGCTCTGAGTTCTCCTTTTCTTCCATCTTATCTTGCAACTACTGGATTTTTTTTTTTTTAGTTTTAATCAATAACTAAATGGAATAAGAAACACAGAATAACTATAACCCATGATATTATCATTTCTATAAAGGGCTCAGTTTTTACCCCCACAAAGTGCAGTAATACAGATTTAATGATTTACAAACTTTTTACAACTTTCTATTTTATTTTTCTATTACATTATTTCTTATCATTAAGGTACAATTACTTGAACATTATGATTACTAGAATCCTCCTATTACCAAGTCCCCACCACATACCACACTACAGTCACTGTTCATCAACATAGTAAGATGGTACAGAATCACTTCTCTGTGTTATACTGCCTTCCCCATGCCCCCACACCTACATTATGTGTGTTAAATGTTAAGCCCTTTTTTCCCCCTTATCCTGCCCTTCCTACCCATCCTCCCCAATCCCTTTCCCTTTGGTAACTATTAGTCAATTCTTGGGTTCTGTGAGTCTGCTGCTGCTGTTTTGTTCCTTCAGTTTTTCTTTGTTCTTATACTCCACAGATGAGTGAAAGAGTTTGATACTTGTCTTTCTCCACCTGGCTTATTTCACTGAGCATAATACCCTCTAGCTCCATCCATGTTGTTGCAAATGGTAGGATTTATTTTCCTCTCATGGCAGAATAATATTCCATTGTGTATATGTACCACCTCTTCCTTATCCATTCATCTACTGATGGACACTTAGGTTGCTTCCATTTCTTGGCTATTGTACATAGTGCTGCAATAAACATAGGGGTGCATATGTCTTTTTCAAACTGGGCTGCTGCAATCTTAGGGTAAATTCCTAGGAGTGGGATTCCTGGGTCAAATGGTATTTCTATTTTGAGTTTTTTAAGGAACCTCCGTACTGCTTTCCACAATGGTTGAACTGGTTTAGATTCCCACCAGCAGTGTAAGAGGGTTCCCCTTTCTCCACATATTTGCCAACATTTGTTGATGTTTGTCTTTTGGATGTTGGCCATCTGAACTGGTGTGAGGTGATATCTCATTGTGGTTTTAATTTGCATTTCTCTGATGACTAGTGATGTGGATCATATTTTCATTACCAGTTCAATTTCCTTGCTGGTAATTGGTCTATTCAGATTTTCAGTTTCTTCCTGGGTCAGCCTTGGAAGGTTGTATTTTTCTAGAAAGTTGTCCATTTCTTCTAGGTTATCCAGTTTGTTACCATATAATTTTTCATACTATTCTCTCATAATTCTTTGTATTTCTGTGGTGTCCATAGTGATTTTTCCTTTCTCATTTCTGATTCTGTTTATATGTGTAGACCCTCTTTTTTTCTTGATAAGTTGGGCTAGGGGTTTTTCTATTTTGTTTATTTTCTCAAAGAACCAGCTCCTGCTTTCACTGATTTTTTTCTATAGTTTTATTCTTCTCGATTTTATTTATTTATGCTCTAATCCTTATTATGTCCCTCCTTCTACTGACTTTGGGCCTCGTTTGTTCTTCCTCTTCCAGTTTCATTAATTGTGAATTTAGACTATTCATTTGGGATTGTTCTTCTTTCCTCAGGTAGGCCTATATTGCAATATACTTCCCTCCTGGCATGGCCTTCACTGCATTCCACAGATTTTCTGGTGTTGAATTATTGTTTCCACTTGTCTCCATATATTGTTTGATCTCTGTTTTTATTTGGTCATTGCTGCATTGATTATTTAGGAGCATGTTGTTAAGCCTCCATGTGTTTGTGGGATTCTTCATTTTCTTTGAGTAATTTATTTCTAGTTTCATACCTTTGTGATCTGAGAAGCTGGTTGGTACAATTTCAATCTTCTTGAATTTACTGAGGTTCTTTTTGTGGCCTAGTATTGATCTATTCTTGACAATGTTCCATATGCACTTGAGATGAAGTGTATCCTGTTGCTTTTGGATGAAGTGTTCTGTAGATGTCTGTTAGGTCCATTGGTTCTAACACTTTGTTTCGTGCCTCTGTCTCTTTACTTCTTTTCTGTCTGGTTGATGTATCCTTTGGAGTGAGTGGTGTGTTGAAGTTGCCTAAAGTGAATGCATTGCATTCTACTTCCCCCTTTAATTCTGTTAGTATTTGTTTCAAATATTTAGGTACTCCTGTGTTGGGTGCATATATATTTATAACGGTTATATCCTCTTGTTGGACTGACGCCTTTATCAGTATGTAGTGTCCTCTTTGTCTCTGGTTAATTTCTTTGAATTCTGATTTGTCTGATAAAACTACTGTAACTCCTGCTTTTTTCTCCCTATCAGGTGCAAGAGATATCTTTTTCCATCCCTTTACTTTCAGTCTGTGTATGTCTTTGGGTTTGTAGTGAATCTCTTACAGGCAGTATATAGATGTGTCTTGTTTTTTAATGCATTCAGTGACTCTATGTCTTTTGAATGGTTCATTCAGACTATTTACACTTAGGGTGATTATCGATAGGTATGTACTTATTGCCAATGCAGGCTTTAGATTAGTGATTATCAAAAGTTCAAGGGTAATTCCCTTACTATCTAACAGTCTAATTTAATTCACTTAGTATGCTATTGCAAACAAAACCTAAAGGTTCTCTTTTTTCCTCCTTTTTCTTCCTCTATTCTTTATATGTTAGGTATCATATTCTGTACTCTTTGTCTATCCCTTGATTGACTTTGGGGGTAGTTGATTTGATTTTGCATCTGCTTCGTAATTAATTGTTATACATTGCTGAGGTTTTATTTCCCCTGGTGACATCTATTTAGCCTTAGGAATACTTCCATCTATAGCTCTCTCTCCAAAATACACTGTAGAAGTGGTTTGTGGGAGGTAAATTCTGTCAGCTTTTGCTTATCTGAAAATTGTTTAATCCTTCCTTCAAATTTAAATGATAACCTTGCCAGGTAGAGTATTCTTGGTTTGAGGCCCTTCTGCTTCATTGTATTAAATATATCATGCCACTCCCTTCTGGCCTGTAAGGTTTCTGTTGAGAAATCTGATGATAGACTGATGGGTTTTCCTTTGTAGGTGATCTTTTTTCTCTCTGTAGCTGCTTTTAAAAATCAGTCATTATCCTTGATCTTTGCCATTTTAATTATTATATGGGTTGATGTTGTCTTCCTTGGGTCCCTTGTGTTGGGAGATCTGTGCATCTCCATGACTTGGGAGACTATCTCCTTCCCAGGATTGGGGAAGTTTTCAGCAATTACCTCCTCAATGACACTTTCTATTCCTTTTTCTCCCTCTTCTTCTTCTGGTATGCCTATTATATGAATATTGTTCCATTTGGATTGGTCACACAGTTCTCTCAATATCACTGTGCCTCAGCTTCTTTGTATTCCTGTCCTCTAATTTCTATTCCATTTACCATCTCTTCTACTACATCTAATCTGCTTTTAAATCTCTCCATTTTATGTTTCATTTCAGATATGGAATTTCTTAATGATTGAATCTCCGTCTTAAATTTGTTCCTGAGTTCTTGAACATTTTTCTGTACCTCCATAAGCATGTTTATGACTTTTATTTTGAACTCTCTTCCAGGAAGATTATTGAGTTCAGTTTCATTTGGCACTTTTTCTGGGGTTTGTGAGATTTTGTTCTGAACCATGTTCTTTTGACGATTCCCATTTCTGTGTGGTGCCCTCTAGTGCCCTGGAGCTCCTGTCTCTGGAGTGCTCAGCCCCTAGAGTGAGGTTGGGGGTCATAGGGGAGCTGAGCTGGTGCCTGGGGGGAGGAAAGATCTTTTTCCTAAAACCCGTCCGCCATGCCTGTCACCTGTATCAGAGCCAGTGCCCTGAGCACACAGGTATAAGCCTCTGAGTTCTGTGTCTCTAGCTGTTATATGCGGGGCCTCCCTCTCATTGGCCTGATCCCAGCACAGTGACTGCCTGTTTGCGAGCAGATGACTGCAGGCCAGTAGGAAGGCTCGGCAGGCTGCGTGTCACAGTGGGGCCCTGAGAGCCTAAAGCTCCTCAAAATTCCCAACCAGCTGGGCAGAGCGCATCCAGACAACCTTGTCCAGCTCTCCTTTCTCTTGTGCAGCAAGATCCATGCAAACCCCTCCCCTTCAGCCGCTCTCTCACTGCTAGGAAGGCTCTCAGACCACCTACCCCTCCCCTGTCCAAGCTGCTGGCTGTGTATCTCGTCCTCTCAAGCACTCCATCTGTCCCAGCTCCCCATCCTCCAGAACACCACAGAGTGTAGGTTTCTGCTCACAAAGCAGATCTCCAGGGCTGGGTGTTCAGCAGTCCCAGGCTTCCACCCCCTCCGCCGCTCTCCTTCTCTTCCTCCTGCTGGTGAGCTGGGGTGTGGGAAGGGCTTGGGTTCCACCAGTTGAAGGCTTTCCTACGTTACCCTGTTTCGTGAGGTCTGCTCTGTTCGTGAGGTCTGTATGCAGTCTGTTTCAGCTTTCTTTCCTGTTGCTATTTTAGGGCCATTTGTATTAACTATATTTTCACACTATATGTGGTTTGGGAGGAATTCTCCTTCTCACATCTCATGCCGCCATCTTGAATCCTGCTGTATTATTATTATTACATTATTTTTAAACAATCTTTACCTCTGAGCTACATATATGATATAGCAGAACATTGACTCTTGTGACTTACTCTGATACTGGTAAACCCTTCAGGGTCTCTACTGGAAGTTATAACAAGTCTTCCAGAAGATATTATAAATGTTTGAAGGTGGTTATTTCTTCTCTCCTGATAGCATATTGCAGGAGGACCAACCTCTGTCTCCTTTGACTCGTGACTGGGACTACTCCAATGTATGGATCAAAACTGGGGTGCATGCATATTTTATGGCCAAGTCAGATACCGTCTTGGTTAATTACTTGTGAAATATAAGAGTGCAAATGTTTCCTGGAGGAATATGAAAATTAAGAACAATAGTGAAATTAGAACAAGAAAAACATTTCATTAAATTTCTGTTTAATTTGAAACATTTGTCATTATAAGGCTTTTAATTTGGTAATGTAATCCAACAAATTTTTCCTTATATCCCTGTGAAATTATGCTCTATATTACACATTGAATAGAATTTTACTTTTAAAACTTCAAGCTTCATTTTTAACACATACTTTGCAAAGGTGAAGTTACCTTTAATGTATCAAAATTCAATATAAAGTTATGATGTAGTAAGTAAAAAAACTATATATAACCATGATCCTTTTAAAATGGCTATAAATGCATACAGTTTAATCAAACAGTTGGCTGTGGAAAGGATCCACCACTGTCCCAGAATAATGCCTTGGAAGGTTTCAGCTGTGGAAACCAGCCATGGGATGTCGTTGGATACTGACAACAGGGCAGTTGTTGAAGTAAATGAGCTTCTTAACAATTGATTTTGAGAGCTGGGTACTAAATGAATCAGAAAGGGAGGGGAGAGATAACAAGAAAAACAACATCTTGTTAAAACATCAATGACATTTGTATTCCTACTTTTTGCTTGAAGAGGAAAAGAAGGAGAATGTAGAGGAGAGCAAGACAGGGTAAAAAAAAAGGTGGCAAAAATATAAGACTAAAAAGAGAAGCGTGAATAAGAAATAAGAAATTATATACAGAACATGGAAAAAACAGACTTTTTTTAATTTATTTTTTTTAATTTACTTTGGTATCATTAATCTACAATTACATGTGCAATATTATGGTTATTTAACTACCCCCATCATCAGGTCCCCCCCACCAGCCACATTACAATCATTGTCCATCAGAATAGGGAGATGCTGTAGAATCATTACTTGTCTTCTCTGAGCTGTACAACCCTCCCCGTGCCACCCCAACATTATGTCTGCTAATCGTAATGCCCCTTTATCCCTCTTATCCCTCCCTTCCCACTCATCCTGCCCAGACCCTTTCCCTTTTGTAACTGTTAGTCCGTTCTTGGGTTCTGTGAGGCTGCTGCTGTTTTGTTTCTTCACCTTTTTTTTTCTTTATTCTTATACTGCACATAGAGTGAAATCATTTGATACTTGTCTTTTTCGGCTTGGCGTATTTCACTGAGCATAATACGCTCTAGCTCCATCCACGTTGTTACAAATGGTAGGATTTGTTTTCTTCTTATGGCTGAATAATATTCCATTGTGTATATGTACCACATCTTCTTTATCCATTCATCTACTGATGGACACTTAGGTTGCTTCCACTTCTTGGCTATTGTAAATAGTGCTGTGATAAACACAGGGGAGCATATGTCTTTTTCAAACTGGGCTGCTGAGGTCTTAGGGTAAATTCCTAGGAGTGGAATTCCTGGGTCAACTAGTATTTCTATTTTGAGTTTTCTGAGGAACCTCCATACTACTTTCCACAATGGTTGAACAAATTTGCATTCCCACCAGCAGTGTAGGAGGGTTCCCTTTTCTCCACATCCTCGCCAACATTTGTTGTTGTTTGTGTTGGCCGTCCTCACTGGTGGGAGGTGATATCCCATTGTGGTTTTAATCTGCATTTTTCTGATAATTAGCGATGTGGAGCATCTTTTCATGTACCTGTTGGCCATCTGAATTTCTTCTTTGGAGAAGTGTGTATTCATGTCCTCTGCCCATCTCTTAATTGGATTATTTGCTTTTTGTTTGTTGAGCTGCGTGAGTTCTTGATACATTATGGGATCAACCCTTTATCGGATACGTCATTTATGAATATATTCTCCCATACTGTAGGATGTCTTTTTGTTCTACTGATGGTGTCCTTTGCTGTACAGAAGCTTTTCAGCTTGATATAGTCCCACTTGTTCATTTTTGCTTTTGTTTCCCTTGCCCGGGGAGATATGTTCATGAAGAAGTTGCTCATGTTTATGTCCAAGAGATGTTTGCCTATGTTTTTTTCTAAGAGTTTTATGGTTTCATGACTTACATTCAGGTCTTTAATCCACCTTGAGTTTACCTTTGTGTACGGGGCTAGACAGTAGTCCAGTTTCACTCTCTTACATGTAGCTGTCCAGTTTTTCCAGCACCAGCAGCTGAAGAGGCTGTCATCTCCCCATTGTATATCCAAGGCTCCTTTATCAAATATTAATTGACTGTATATGTTTGGGTTAATGTTTGGATTTTCTATTCTGTTCCACTGGTCTGTGGGTCTGTTTTTGTGCCAATACCAAATTGTCTTGATTACTGTGGCTTTGCAGCAGAGCTTGAAGTCAGGGAGCGTAATTCCCCCTGTTTTGTTCTTCCTTCTCACGATTGCTTTGGCTATTCGGTGTCTTTTGTGGTGCCATATGAATTTTAGAATTATTTGTTCCAGTTCATTGAAGAAAGCTGTTGGTAGTTTGATAGGGATTGCATTGAATGTGTAGATTGCTTTAGGTAGTATAGCCATTTTGACAATATTTATTCTTCCTGGCCAAGAGCATGGGATGTATTTCCATTTGTTAGTGTCCTCTTTAATTTCTCTTAGGAGTGTCTTGTAGTTTTCAGAGTACAGGTCTTTCACTTCCTTCATTAGGTTTATTCCTAGGTATTTTATTCTTTTTGATGCAATTGTGAATGGAATTGTTTTTCTGCTTTCTCTTTCTGTTAGTTCATCATTAGTGTATAGGAAAGCAACAGATTTCTGTGTGTTAATTTGTATCCTGCAACTTTGCTGAATTCAGATATTAGTTCTAGTAGTTTTGGAATGGAATCTTTAGGGTTCTTAATGTACAGTATCATGTCATCTGCCAATAGTGACAATTTGACTCCTTCTTTACCAATCTGGATGCCTTGTATGTCTTTGTTTTGTCTGATTGCTGTGGCTAGGACCTCCAGTACTATGTTGAATAAGAGTGGAGAGAGTGGGCATCCCTGTCTTGTTCCCGATCTTAGATGAAAAGCTTTCAGCGTCTCGCCGTTAAGTATGATGTTAGCTGTGGGTTTGTCATATATAGCCTTTATGATGTTGAGGTACTTGCCCTCTATACCCATTTTGTTGAGAGTTTTAATCAGGAATGGATGCTGAATTTTGTCAAATGCTTTTCAGCATCTGTGGAGATGATCATGTTTTTTGTTCTTCTTTTTGTTGATGTGGTGGATGATGTTGTTGGATTTTCGAGTTTTGTTCCATCCTTGCATCCCTGGGATGAATCCAACTTGATCATGGTGTATAATCCTCTTGATGTATTTTTGAATTCAGTTTGGTAATATTTTGTTGATTATTTTTGCATCTACGTTCATCAGGGATATTGGTCTTTAATTTTCTTTTTTGGTGAGGTCTTTGCCCTGTTTTGGTATTAGAGTGATGCTGGCTTCATAGAAAGAGTTTGGAAGTATTCCCTCCTCTTCTATTTTTTGGAAAACTTTAAGGAGAATCAGTGTTATTTCTTCTCTATATGTCTGGTAGAATTCAGAGGCGATTCCATTAGGCCCGGGGGTTTTCTTCTGGGGTAGTTTTTGATTACCAATTCGATTTCGCCAGTGATGATTTGTCTGTTTAGTTTTTCTGTTTCTTGCTTGGTCAGTCTTGGAAGGTTGTATTTTCTAAGAAGTTGTCCATTTCTTCTATGTTTTCCAGCTTGTTAGCTTATATATTCTCATAATATTCTCTTATGATTCTTTGTATTTCTGTGGGGTCCATCGTGATTTTTCCTTTCTCATTTCTGATTGTGTTTATGTGTGTAGATTCTCTTTTTCTCTTAATGAGTCTGGCTAGGGGTTTGTCTATTTTGTTTATTTTTTCAAAGAACCAGTTCTTGGTTTCATTGATTTTTTTTCTATTGTTTCATTCTTCTCAATTTTATTTATTTCTTCTCTAATCTTTATTATATCCCTCCTTCTGGTGACTTTGGGCCTCATTTGTTCTTCTTTTTCCAATTTCAGTAACTGTGTCTTTAGACTATTCATTTGGGAATGTTCTTCCTTCTTTCAATAGGCCTGGATTGCAATATGCTTTCCTCTTAGAACTGCCTTTGCTGCGTCCCACAGAAGTTGTGGCTTTGTGTTGTTGTTGTCATTAGTCTCCATATATTCTTTGATTTCTGTTTTGATTTGGTCGTTAACCCATTGATTAATTAGGAGAGTGTTGTTAAGTCTCCATGTATTTGTGAGCCTTTTTGATTTCTTTCTAAAATTTATTTCTAGTTTTATACCTTCGTGATCTGAGAAGTTGGTTGGTAGGATTTCAATATTTTTGAATTTGCTGAGGTTCTTTTTGTGACCTAGTATGTGATCTATTCTAAAAATGTTCCATGTGCACTTGAGAAGAGTGTGTATCCTGCTGCTTTTGGGTGTAGAGTTCTGTAGATGTCTGTTAGGTCCATCTGTTCTAGTGTGTTGTTCAGTGCCTCTGTGTCTATAGTTACTTTCTGTCTCGTTGATCTGTCCTCTGGAGTGAGTGGTGTGTTGAAGTCTCCTAAGATGAATGCATTGCTGTCTATTTCCTCCTTTAATTCTGTTAGTATTTGTCTCACATATGCTGGCGCTCCTGTGTTGGGTGCATATATATTTATAATGGTTATATCTTCTTGTTGGACTGACCCCTTTAGCATTATGTAATGTCCTTCTTATCTTTTGCTACTTTCTTCGTTTTGAAGTCTATTGTGTCTGATACAAGTACTGCAACACCTGCTTTTTTCTCTTTGTTGTTTGCATGAAATATCTTTTCCATCCCTTCACTTTTAGTCTGTGTATATCTTTGGATTTGAGGTGAGTTTCTTGTAGGCAGCATATAGATGTGTCCTGCATTTTTATCCATTCTGTTACTCTGTGTCTTTTGATTGGTGCATTCAGTCCATTTACATTTAGGGTGATTATTGATAGATATGTACTTATTGCCATTGCTGGCTTTAGATTCGTGGTTACCAAGGGTTCAAGGGTTGCTTCTTTTCTATCTAACAATCTAACCTAACTTTCTTGTTAAGTTATTGTAAACACAGTCTGATGTTTCTTTATTTCTTTCCCTTCTTATTCTTCCTCCTCCATTCTTTCTATAATAGGTGTTTTGTTCTTTGCCTTTAGTTGGTATTTCGATGGTCTGCTTTCTTTGCTATGATTTTATTTTCTCTGGTGACATCTTTGTAGCCTTACGGGTGCTTCCATCTAGAGCAGTCCATTTAAGATATCCTGTAGTGGTGGTTTATGAGAGGCAAACTCTCTCAACTTTTGCTTGTCTGGAAATTGTTTAATCCCTCCATCATATTTAAATGATAATCGTGCTGGATACAATATTCTTGGTTCGAGGCCCTTCTGTTTCATAACGATAAATATATCAAGCCATTCTCTTCTGGCCTGTAAGGTTTCTGTTGAGAAGTCTGATGATAATCTGATGGGTTTTCCTTTGTAGGTGATCTTTTTTCTCTCTCTAGCTGCCTTTAATACCCTGTCTTTATCTTTGATCTTTGCCATTTTAGTTATTATGTGTCTTGGTGTTGTCTTCCTTGGGTCCCTTGTGTTGGGAGATCTTTGAGCTTCGGTGGAATGAGAGACTACTTCCTTCCCCATCGAGGGAAAGTTTTCAGCAATTATTTCTTCAAAGACAGTTTCTATTGCTTTTTCTCTCTCTTCTTCCTCTGGTACTCCTATAATGCGAATATTGCTCCTTTTGGATTGGTCACACCGTTCTCTTAATATTCTTTCATTCCTAGAGATCCTTTGATCTCTCTCTGCCTCAGCTTCTCAGTATTCGTGTTCTCTGATTTCTATTCCATTAACAGTCTCTTGCATCTCATCCAGTCTGCTGTTAAGCCCATCGATAGCTTGTCTGATTTCTGCATTGTCTTTCCTCACTTCCCTCACTTCCTCCCTCAGCTCTTGCACATTTCTCTGTAGATCCATCAGCGTGGTTATGACTTTTATTCTAAATTCTTTTTCAGGAAGACTGTGCATTTCCAATCCTTCAGGCTCCCTCTCTGGGGTTTTCTGGTTGATTTTAGTCTGAACCATATTCCTCTGTCTTTTCATGGCTATAGGAGTGGTCACTGGTAGTATCCACGTATGTCATCTGGGCTGTTTAAGACCGCATCTTGGGGTGCCAAGTCCTCTCGGGTGTAGCTGCATGCTGTGCGCTTTCCTGTGTATTCTGGTCTCTCTTTTAGGAATAGTTGTATTTGCTGTATTTTCGTAGATAAATATAGTGTTGGGAGGAGATTTCTGCCGTCCTGCTCACGCCGCCATCTTCCCAGAAGTCGAGAAGTTATTTTAAAAGGTGAGGGGAAAATAAAATAATCTTTCTGAATAGTTAAACATGGAAGAGGGGAAGAAATTCTCCTCTGTATCCAAATATCTGTATCTTACCATCATGGCAGTGAAAAATCAATCTAAAAAACTGATAGAAGCAAATAGGAGCTTGCATGCTGTCTCAGGTGTATGTGACTGCAAGACAGGGTTCTCGCACAGAAGCTGCCATGGTTGAGATTGCAGTTTAGGATACAGAATGTCTGACATCATGGTAACTACTTGTGAGATAATTGCCTTTCCATTGTGATCAACCAAATACAAGTCTTATACATAGCCACGTTAAATATAATTTAAAGATTAAAATAAAATAAAATTTTATTTAGCTCAATGTTAACTTTTATTTTTGTACTGCGACAACCAAGATCCTAGTACCACACATTGTAAAAAATTATGGCATATTTGGCATTATCATATAGCTTTACCTGTCATATGTGACTTACTAATTAAAAGAATTAGACCTGTATGGCCTTACATAGATGTTACATTGATTGATTTATAGATCAATATACAATAGCATAGTTCATGCATACATTTACTCACATACCTCACATATCTATACCTACCCATTAATCTGAAGTCAGAAATAACTATACTGTAAATTTGTAGAAATTTATCTCAAAAACGAAATTTGCCTGTCTCTTATGGCAATCTAGAACAAAGAGGAATGAATAGTTCAATAAATACTTATCAAATGTTGAACAAATAAATGTGAGGAAAATAATTGGTCCTTGTAAAGTTTTCAGTTTAGGGAAGGACTATATTAGCTAAGGTTACTTTCTGCCAAGACAGGATAGAAAATGTAAAACCAATCATATAAGAATAAATTTATATTTCATATGCTATGAATCAACTGATAGCAGCTAAGAGAGCCTCATGATTTTAGTTTATGTGAGCTCATTCTTTCATTTAGCAAAGCTGTATCAGTACTTGACTCTCACCCTCAAGATGACTGAAGAATGTCTTCTCTATCTTCATTTCTATGTTCAAGATCGCAACAAGGTAGAAAAAAGAGGAAAATATTATACCTTTCAGCTGAGTTAGACATGAAAGAGCTCAATGAGCAACCTTTCTCATACTTTCATGGCCACCCCATTGTTTTTCTGTTTATTTTTCACTTACTTTTCAGTAAAAAGTACCACTATAGTTACTTACGCTTTACAATAACTTTCATAAGGATTTAAAAGTATCAAACATGTAAAAATAATATTTTTTATATTAATAAATACTCAAAATGAGAGAAGCACAATGTAAGAATAATGTAAATATTATAAAAAGTTATACTAATGTTTGTATTGCAATCTAAAAGACGACCAAAAAGCCAACAAAATGACAAAGACAAAGAATGGGGTTTCTACTCTTTGAATAAGTTGTTTGGTAGCCTGCGTTAGGAAATAAAGCATGTGGTGTCAAAGATATTTAAGGAAAGCCGGTGTAAAGAAAGTAACGAAAACAAAGGAAAGAGGACGCAAGAGGAAGTCTAGAAAGGAAGGTATTTACATAATATGACCCTATGAGAAATCTACAGGGCCTCTCTACTCAGAGCAGGGGTCTTGGTTTGTTTGTTTTTTCTTTTGGTCTGGTTCTTAAAGTTGGGTTAACTATTATAAAAGGTAATTGAAAAAATACTCAAAGGCTGAGCTGATATCAGCAACATGGGAGACAAAGAAGTTCCTGGCTCTCATTCTTACATTGAAAAACCAAGTAATCAAAAATAGACTAAAATTTAAGCCTATTATTAAATATCTTGGAAGGAGTTCTAGAAGCCAGTCAGTATTTGCAGCAACAAAGCTATCTAGGCACAATCTAAAAAGCACCACTCTTAAGATGGTTAGAAATTTCACAGCATTTTTATTTGCTCTTACTTTTCTCCCTGCCTCAGACCCATATGGTTGGGAGGAAGCAACCCGTTCCTAGTTCCCCCTGCAGAATAGAAGGGGGAAAAAATGGAAGATGGTGTGATTTTATGATCTGATGGGTGCCCAATGGACTGGTTTCTATGTGAAATGAGTCAAAAGCTCATAAAAGTATGAATGCAGTTTGCTATACGTTTGGGGCACTGAATAATACCAGGTGCTGCAGCATGGGAAAACAGCACGAAAACTACAGACTTGTTAAGTGTCTTTATACAAAAGATTACGGGCACAGGAATACAACAGAATGTCTAAAGACATAGAAGAAACCAGACTAAGACAAAGCCAAGACATGTAAAAACAGATGTGCATGAGGGGTAACTAGGGGAAAATGTAAGGAAGAGCCTGCAGAAGGCATATGCTCAGAAAGCACCTTTAAACCTTCACTCCATGGTGGTGAAGGTCTTCCCCTGCACTGAATCAGACTGTAATATTTTTTTTTCAAATGCCACATTTTCAACAAAACAACACATGGAATACAAAAAAAAAAAAAAAAAGGAAAACACGGCCTATTCAAATGGAACAAAATAAAAACACATAAACTAAAGGTAAAGAAACAAAGCATTGGGACATATTTAACAAACTTTATTTTTTGGCTGTATTGAGGTTATTTGGCATATAATATGTAAGGTTAAGATATACAACGTTTTGATATTGTGTTGGAAGTCTGGGTTAGGAAATAAAACGTGGTACTTGATACACATATATTACAAAATGATTCCCACAATAACATTTGCTTCTCCATCATATCTCATAATGTCATGTCACATAATTAACCACCTTTTGCTTATGGAGGGAATATTTATAGCATACTCTCTTAAATTTCAAGTTTGCTAACTTAGTCACCTAGCTATACTTTGATTTCCCAGAAATTACTCGTTTTCTAAACGGAAGTTCTTTTCCTTTGACCAACATATCCCCATTCCCCTCACACTCTGCCACCTGGTAACTACCACTCATAAGCATCATTTTAATGAGTTTGGCTTTTATGTACATAACTTGGCTTTCTCTGCCTATTTCACTTAGCATAGTATCATCACAATTCACCATGTTCCAAAAGGCAGAATTTCCTTCTTTCTCACAGCTAAGTAATATTTTCTTCACTTATACATTATATCTTCTTTATCCATTCATCCACTGATGAAGACACCCTAAGGTAGTTCCCATGTCTTGACTATTCTTAATAATTCTGTAATAAACACAGAGGTTCAAAGATCTCTTTGAGACCCTATTTTCATTTCCTTTGAATAAATACCCAGAGATGGGATTATTCAATCATATGTATTTCTATTTCAGAACCTGTGAGGAGCTTCCATATTTTCCACATGGTTGCACAAACTGACATTCCCACCAGCAGTGTAGGAAGGTTCCCTTGCCTCTACATCCTAAAATGTTATTTCTTGTAATTTAGATACTGTCTATTCTGACTGGTGTGAGGTGATATCTCACTGTGGTCTTTATTTTAATTTTCCTGATGATTATCAAGGTGCAGCATCTTTTTGTGTGCTTGTCCATCTGTATGTGTTCTTTGGAAAAATGGCTGGCTATTGTCTGTTCAGGGCCCTCTGCCTAGTTTTATATTATTTGGAGTTTTGAGTTGTAGAAAGTTTGAGTTCTTTATATATTTTGGATATTGATCCCTTATCAGATATATGACATACAAACATTGTCTTCCAGTCCATTCCTATCCATTTCATTTTTTCATTTGTTTTGCTCTGCAGAAGCTTTTTAGTTTAATGTAGTCCTATTTATTAAATTTCCCCCCTGTTGCTCATGTTTTTGGTGTCATATACATAGAAATCATTGACAACACTATGTAAAGGTGTTTCCCTCTGTTCCCTTATAGTTTTAGTCTTGTTTCTCATAGAAAATCTCATTGTTTAAGTGTATATATATATATATATATATATATATATATATATATATATATATATATATATATATTTTTTTTTTTTAGTTATTTTTTGATAGTAGTGTAAGATAGGAGTACAATGTCATTTTTCTGCATGTGGCTATTGGTTTTCCAACGCGTTTTATTAGAGGCTATCTTTTCCCCATTGAGTATTTTGGTTCCCCCTTGTTAAATATTAGTTGGGGAATTTATTTCTGGGCTGTCAATTCTGTTCCATTTATCTTTGCATTTGTGATCTATTTTTATTCTATACCACACTGCTTTGATTACTACAGGTGTGTAGTATAGTTTCACGTTACACATGTAATATTCTCAGCCCTATTCTTAGGATTATTTTGGTTATTCAGAGCTGTGCTTTCATAAATTTTAGAATTTTTTCTATTTCTGTGATAAATGCCATTGGAAATTTCATAGGGATTACACTGAATATAGATAGCAAGGACATTTCAATAACATTAATTCTGATGCATGAACATGGGATATCTTTTCATTTGTGTTTTTAATTCCTTTTATTAAAATTTTGTAATTTTCAATGTAAAATATTTGTCTCCTGGGTTATTTCAAAATATTTAATTATTTTGATGCTATTATAAATGTACATGTAACTGGGGTGACCAGAGCCAGTGGTGTTTACATACTGCTGTGGGGTGAGCAGTAGTTTCCTATATAGTAACAGGGACTACTTCCAGACATGCAGATGGCTCTGAGGACCAGAGCAGGCAGCCAGGACAGGGCCAAGTATGGGCTCTGTAGCAGCTGCAGGAGCTAAGGTTATCTGAATGGTTTCACAGCTGCGCAAAATCCTCCCTGGGTATGTGTTCTGCAGAGAAGAGTAGTGATAGGTTTCAAGGCCACGGATGGGTAGGTGTATAGCTGGAGAGCTAACTGGATGTGTATTTGCAGACCAATGACAGAAAACAAGGCTTAATCTATGCCTATAATTATCTATAGGGCCCCTAGCCATTAGTGTGTTCTCTGTGGAACACAGTCTCACCCTAGGCATGCTCATTCAGTGGAGGATGCTAATGGGCATGAGTTGTGGTGTATAAGTGAACAGTTGGATAGGCTAGCCCCGAGCAAGAGCACAACAGTGATGGTCATTGTGGGGACGCAACTGGCATCTTGCACTTCTGTAGCCACAAAGGAGTGAATTGACTGCCAGTATAGTTTTTGGCTCCATTGTAGATGTAGAATAGTTAGGGAGTAGGTAGGGATTCAGATAGCCAGGATCAGTAATTGTGAAAACCTGTGGAGTTAAACTGGTGAAATAGGCAAGGGATCCTTGGTAGCTGTGATGACCATTGGTTCCAACAGGTGTCCTCAGCTCATGGTGTCCTTAGGCCCTGGTACCCTCACCTCCCTTGTGTCTGAGCCCCTGGTGTCCTCAGCTCCCTGTTATTCTGAGCCCCTGGTGTCATTAGCCTCCAGTGTCCTGAGCCCCTGGTGTCCTGAGTGGCCCAGGTTTCCTGATGCCCTGGTGACCTGAATCCCCCATCGTCCTGAGCCCCCTGGTGTCTTGATCCCCTCGACCCCTCATCCTGTGTTGTCCAGAGCCCCTGGTGTCCTGACCCTCTGGTGGCCTGAGTTCCTCGTGTCCTGAATATCCTGGTGTCCTGAGTTCACAGGTGTGCTGAGCCCCCAGGGGTGCCAAGCTACTTGGGTGTTAAGCCCCTGGTGTACTCAGCTGCCTGGTGTCCTGAGCACCTGGTGTCCTGGGCACCTGGTGTGCTGAGCCCCTGCTGTCCTGAGCCCCCGATGTCCTGAGCCCCCAGTGTTCAGAGAACCCTGGTGTACTGAGCCCCTGGTGCCCTGAGACACGGGTATCCTGAGACTGTAGTGTCCTCAGCTCCTGGTGTCCTCAGTCCATGGTGTCCACAGTCCCTGGTGTCCTCAGTCCCTGGTGTCCTCACCTCCCTGCGGTCCTGAACCCACAGTGTGCTCAGCACCCCAGGTGTGCTGAGCCCCCCAGGAATCTTGAGCCCCTGGTGTACTGATCCAGTGGTGTCTGGATCCCCTTGTTTTCTGAGCCCCCAGGTGTCCTCTGCCCCTTCTATACTGAGCCCATTGGGTCCTGAGCGTTATGGTGTCCTGATCCACCTGGTGTACTGAGCTCCTGGTGACCTGAGTCCCCAGGGGTCAGGAGCCACTTGTGTGATAAGCCTCTGGTATCGTCAGCTCCCTGGTGTCGTGAGCCCCTGGTTTACTCAGTCCCTGGTGTGCTCAGCCTGTGGTGTCATGAGCCTCTTGGGTCCTCGGCCCCTGGTGCACCCAGCTCACATCTGCCCTGAACCCACAGTGTGCTGAGCCCCGCAGGGGCCCTGAGACTCTGGTATCATGAGACCCTAGTGTCCTCAGCTCATGTTGTCCTCAGTCCCTTGTGTCCTCACCTCCCTTGTGCCCTGAGACACTGGTGCCCCCAGGTCCCTGCTGTCCTGAACCACAGTGTGCTCAGTCCAGCAGGTGCGCTTAGGCTCGGGTGTCTGGACACCCTACTGTCCTCAGCTCCTGGTGTCCTCACACCAAGGAGTCCTCGCCTCCCTTGTGTCCTGAGACACTGGTGCCCCCAGCTCCCTGCTATCCTGGACCCACACTGTGCTCAACCCCGCAGGTGCGCTGAGGCTCGGGTGTGTGGAGACCCTAGTGTCCTCAGCTCCTGGTGTCCTCAGTCCAAGGAGTCCTCATCTCCCTTGGTTCCTGAGACCCTGGTGCCCCAAGGCCCCTGCTATCCTGGACCCACAGTGTGCTCAACCCCGCAGGTGCCCTAAGGCTCGGGTGTCCTGACACCCTAGTGTCCTCAGCTCCTGGTGTCCTAAGTCCAAGGAATCCGCACCTCCCTTGTGTCCTGAGACCCTGGTGCCCACAGGTCCCTCCTGTGCTGGACACACAGTGTTCTCAACCCCCACGTGCGCTGAGGCTCAGGTGTCCTGAGACCCTAGTGTCCTCAGGTCCTGTTGTCAGCAGTACAAGGAGTCCTCGCCTCCCTTGTGTCCTGATACCCCGGTGCCCCCAGGTCCCTGCTGTGCTGGACCCACAGTGTGCTCAACCCCGCAGGTGCGCTGAGGCTCGTGTGTCTGTAGACCCTAGTGTCCTCAGCTCCTGGTGTCCTCAGTCCAAGGAGACCTCGCCTCCCTTGTGTCCTGAGACCCTGGTGCCCCCAGCTCCCTGCTGTCCTGGACCCACATTGTGCTCAAACCCGCAGGTGCGCTGAGGTTCGGGTGTCTGGAGACCCTAGTGTCCTCAGCTCCTGGTCTCCTCAGTCCAAGGAGTCCTCACCTCCCTTGGTTCCTGAGACCCTGGTGCCCCAAGGCCCCTGCTGTCCTGGACCCACAGTGTGCTCAACCCCGCAGGTGCCCTAAGGCTCGGGTGTCCTGACACCCTAGTGTCCTCAGCTCCTGGTGTCTTCAGTCCAAGGACTCCTTGCCTCCCTTGTGTCCTGAGACCCTGGTGCCCCCAGGACCCTGCTGTCCTGGACTCACAGTGTGCTCCACCCCGCAGGTGACCCGAGGCTCGGATGTCTGGAGACCCTAGTGTCCTCAGCTCGTGGTGTCCTCAGTCCAACGAGTCCTCACCTCCCTTGTGTCCTGAGACCCTGGTGCCCCCAAGTCCCTGCTCTCCTGGACCCACAGTGTGCTCAGTCCCGCAGGTGCCCTTAGCCTCGGGTGTCTGGAGACCCTATTGTCCTCAGCTCCTGGTGTCCTCAGTCCAAGGAGTCCTCGCCTCTCTTGTGTCCTGAGACCCTGGTGACCCCAAGTCCCTGCTCTCCTGGACCCACAGTGTGCTCAGTCCCGCAGGTGCCCTTAGGCTCGGGTGTCTGGAGACCCAAGTGTCCTCCGCTCCTGCTGTCCTCAGTCCAAGGAGTCCCCGCCTCCCTTGTGTCCTGAGACACTGGTGGCCCCAGGTCCCTGCTGTCATGAACCCACATTGTGCTCAACCCCGCAGCTGGCCTTTTGCTCGAGTGTCTGGAGACCCTAGTGTCCTCAGCTCCTGGTGTCCTCAGTCCAAGAAGTCCTCGACTCCCTTGTGTCCTGAGAACCTGGTGCCCCCAGCTCCCTGCTGACATGGACCCACAGTGTGCTCAACCCTGCATGTGCCCTTAGGCTCGGGTTTCCTGACACCCTAGTGTCCTCAGCTCCTGCTGTCCTCAGTCCAAGGAATCTGCACCTCCCTTGTGTCCTGAGACCCTGGTGCCCACAGGTCCCTGCTATGCTGGACACACAGTGTTCTCAACCCCCAGGTGCGCTGAGGCTCGGGTGTCCTGAGACCCTAGTGTCCTCAGGTCCTGGTGTCATCAGTACAAGGAGTCCTCGCCTCCCTTGTGTCCTGATACCCTGGTGCCCCCAGGTCCCTGCTGTGCTGGACCCACAGTGTGCTCAACCCCGCAGGTGCGCTGAGGCTTGGGTGTCTGGAGACCCTAGTGTCCTCAGCTCCCGGTGTCCTCAGTCCAAGAAGTCCTCGCCTCCCTTGTGTCCTGAGACCCTGGTGCCCCCAGGTCCCTGCTGTCCTGAACCCACAGTGTGCTCAGTCCCGCAGGTGCCCTTAGGCTCGGGTGTGTGGAGACCCTAGTATCCTCAGCTCCTGGTGTCCTCAGTCCAAGGAGTCCTCGCCTCCCTTGTGTCCTGAGACCATGGTACCCCCAGCTCCCTGCTGTCCTGGACCCACAGTGTGCTCAACCCCGCAGGTGACCTTAGGCTCGGGTGTCTGGAGACACTAGTGTCCGCAACTCCTGGTGTCCTCAGTCCAAGTTGTCCTAACCTCCCTTGTGTCCTTAGACCCTGGTGCCCCCAGCTCCCTGCTGTCCTGGACCCACAGTGTGCTCAAACCCGCTGGTGCGCTGAGGCTCGGGTGTCTGGAGACCCTAGTGTCCTCAGCTCCTGGTGTCCTCAGTCCAAGGAGTCCTCACCTCCCTTGTGTCCTGAGACCCTGGTGCCCCCAGCTCCCTGCTGTCCTGGACCCACAGTGTGCTACACCGCGGATGTGCCCTTAGGCTCGGGTGTCCTGAGACCCTAGTGTCCTCAGCTCCTTGTGTCCTCACACTCTTGTGTCCTCACGTCCCTTGTGTCCTGAGACCCTGGTATCCCCATGTCCCGGCTCTCCTGAACCCACATTGTGATCAACCCCGCAGGTGCCCTTTTGCTCTTGTGTCTGGAGACCCTAGTGTTCTCAGCTCTTGGTGTCCTCAGTCCAAGGAGTCCTCGCCTCGCTTGTGTTCTGAGACCCTGGTGGCCCCAGGTCCCTGCTGCCCTGGACCCACTTTGTGCTCAACCCCGCAGGTGCTCTTTTGCTCGGGTGTCTGGAGACCCTAGTGTCCTCAGCTTCTGGTGTCCTCACACCCTGGTGTCATCAACACCCTTGTGTCCTGATACCCTGGTGCCCCCAGGTCCCTGCTGTCCTGAACCCACATTGTGCTCAACCCCGCAGCTGCCCTTTTGCTCGGGTGTCTGGAGACCCTAGTGTCCTCACCTCCTGGTGTCCTCAGTCCAAGGAGTCCTCGCCTCCCTTGTGTCCTGAGACCCTGGTGCCCCCAGGTCCCTGCTGTCCTGGACCCACAGTGTGCTCAACCCCGCAACTGCGCTGAGGCTCGGGTGTCTCGAGACCCTAGTGTCCTCAGCTCCTGGTGTCCTCATTCCAAGGAGTCCTCACTTCCCTTGTGTCCTGAGACCCTGGTGCCCCCAGCTCCTTGCTGTCCTGAACCCACAGTGTGCTCAGTCCCGCAGGTGCCCTTTGGCTCGGGTGTCTGGAGACACTAGTGTCCTCAGCTCGTGGTGTCCTCAGTCCAAGGAGTCCTCGCCTCCCTTGTGACCTGAGACCCTGGTGCCCCCAGCTCCGTGCTCAGTCCCGCAGGTACCCTTTGGCTCGGGTGTCTGGAGACACTAGTGTCCTCAGCTCGTGGTGTCCTCAGTCCAAGGAGTCCTCGCCTCCCTTGTGACCGGAGACCCTGGTGCCCCCAGCTCCCTGCTGTCATGAACCCACATTGTGCTCAACCCCACAGCTGCCCTTTTGCTCGAGTGTCTGGAGACCATAGTGTCCTCAGCTCTTGGTGTCCTCAGTCCAAGTAGTCCACGCCTCCCTTGTGTCCTGCGACCCTGGTGCCCCCAGTTCCCTGCTGTGATGGACCCACAGTGTTCTGAACCCCGCACGTGCGCTGAGGCTCGGGTGACTGGAGACCCTAGTGTCCTCAGCTTCTTCTTTGCTCAGTCCAAGGAGTCCTCACCTCCTTTGTGTCCTGAGACCCCGGTGCGCCCATGGGTCTGCTCTCCTGGACCCACAGTGTGCTAAACCCCGCAGGTGACCTTAGGCTCTGGTGTCTGGAGACCCTACTGTCCTCAGCTCCTGGTGCGCTCAGTCCAAGGAGTCCTGACCTCCCTTGTGTCCTTAGACCCTGGTGCCCCCAGCTCCGTGCTGTCCTGGACCCACAGTGTGCTCAACCCTGCAGGTGCGCTGAGGCTCCGGTGTCTGGATACCCTAGTGTCCTCAGCTCCGTTTGTCATCAGTCCAAGGAGCCCTCACTTCCCTTGAGTCGTGAGACCCTGGTGCCCCCAGGACCCTGCTGTCCTGGAACCACAGTGTGCTTAACGCCGCTGGTTCACTTCGGCTCGGGTGTCTGCAGAACCTAGTGTCCTCAGCTCCTGGTGTCCTCAGTCCAAGGAGTCCTCACCTCCCTTGTGTCCTGAGACTCTGGTGCCCCCAGCTCCCTGCTGTCCTGGACCCACAGTGTGCTCAAACCCGCCGGTGCGCTGAGGCTTGGGTGTGTGGAGACCCTAGTGTCCTCAGCTCCTCATGTCCTCAGTCCAAGGATTCCTCGCCTCCCTTGTGTCCTGAGACCCTGGTCCCCCCAGCTCCCTGCTGTCCTGGACCCACAGTGTGCTCAACCCCGCAGGTGCCCTTAGGCTTGGGTGTCCTGAGACCCTAGTGTCCTCCGCTCCTGGTGTCCTCAGTCCAAGGAGTCCTCACCTCCCTTATGTCCTGAGTACCTGGTGCCCCCAGCTCCCTGCTGTCCTGGACCCACAGTGTGCTCAGTCCCGCAGGTGCCCTTAGCCTCGGGTGTCTGGAGACCCTATTGTCCTCAGCTCCTGGTGTCCTCAGTCCAAGGAGTCCTGACCTCCCTTCTGTCCTTAGACCGTGGTGCCCCCAGCTCCCTGCTGTCCTGGACCCACAGTGTGCTCAAACCCGCAGGTTTGCTGAGGCTCGGGTGTCTGGATACCCTAGTGTCCTCAGCTCCTGGGGTCCTCAGTCCAAGGAGTCCTCACCTCCCTTGTGTCCTGAGACACTGGTGCCCCCAGCTCCCTGCTGTCCTGGACCCACAGTGTGCTCAAACACGCCGGTGCGCTGAGGCTCGGGTGTCTGGAGACCCTAGTGTCCTCATCTCCTCATGTCCTCAGTCCAAGGATTCCTCGTCTCACTTGTGTGCTGAGAACCTGGTGCCCCCAGGTTCCTGATGTCCTGGAAACACAGTGTGCTCAACCCCGCAGGTGCCCTTAAGCTCGGGTGTTCTGAGACCCTAGTGTCCTCAGCTCCTGGGGTCCTCAGTCCAAGGAGTCCTCACCTCCCTTGTGTCCTGAGACTCTGGTGCCCCCAGCTCCCTGCTGTCCTGGACCCACAGTGTGCTCAAACACGCCGGTGCGCTGAGGCTCGGGTGTCTGGAGACCCTAGTGTCCTCATCTCCTCATGTCCTCAGTCCAAGGATTCCTCGTCTCACTTGTGTGCTGAGAACCTGGTGCCCCCAGGTTCCTGATGTCCTGGAAACACAGTGTGCTCAACCCCGCAGGTGCCCTTAAGCTCGGGTGTTCTGAGACCCTAGTGTCCTCAGGTCCTGGTGTCCTCAGTCTAAAGAGTCCTCACCTCATTTGTGTCCTGAGTACCTGGTGCCCCCAGGTCCCTGCTGTCCTGGACCCACAGTGTGCTCAAACCCACAGGGGCCCTTACGCTCGGGTGTCTGGACACCCTAGTGTCCTCAGCTCCTTCTGTCCTTAGACCAAGGTGTCCACGCCTCCCTTGGGTCCTGAGACCCTGGTGCCCCCAAGTCCCTCCTCTCCTGGACCCACAGTGTGCTCAGACCCGCTGGTTCCCTTCGGCTCGGGTGTCTGGAGATCCTAGTATCCTCAGCTCTTGGTGTCCTCAGTCCAAGGAGTCCTCGCCTCCCTTGTGTCCTGAGACCCTGGTGCCCCCAGGTCCCTGCTGTCCTGGACCCACAGTGTGCTCAACCCCGCAGGTGCCCGTAGGCTCGGTTGTCTGGAGATCCTAGTGTCCTCAGCTCTTGGTGTCCTCAGTCCAAGAAGTCCTCACCTCCCTTGTGTCCTGAGACCCTGTTGCCTCCAGCTCCCTGCTCTCCTGAATCCACAGTACACTCAACCACGCAGGTGCGCTGAGGCTCGGGTGTCTGGAGACCCAAGTGTCCTCAGCTCCTGCTGCCCTCAGTCCAAGGAGTCCCCGCCTCTCTTGTGTCCGGAGACCCTGGTGGCCCCAGGTCCCTGCTGTCCTGGAACCACAGTGTGCTCAAACCCGCAGGTGCAATAACGCTCGGGTGGCTGGAGACCCTAGTGTCCTCAGCTCCTGGTGTCCTCAGTCCAAGGAGTCCTCGCCTCCCTTTTGTCCTGAGACCCAGGAGCCCCCAGCTCCCTGCTGTCCTGGAGCCACATTGTGCTCAATACCCCCGGTGCGCTGAGGCTCGGGTGTCTGGAGACCCTAGTGTCCTCAGCTACTGGTGTCCTCAGTCCAAGGAGTCCTCACCTCCCTTGTGTCCTGAGAACCTGGTGCACCCAGCTTCCTGCTGTCCTGGACCCACTGTGTGCTCAACCCCGCAGTTGCGCTGAGGCTCGGGTGTCTGGAGAAAATTGTGTCCTCAGCTCCTGGTGTCGTCAGTCCAAGGAGTCCTCGCTTCCCTTGTGACCGGAGACCCTGGTGCCCCCAGCTCCCTGCTGTCCTGAACCCATAGTGTGCTCAGTCCCGCAGGTGTGCTGAGGCTCGGGTGTCTGGAGACCCTAGTGTCCTCAGCTCCTGGTGTCCTCAGTCCAAGTAGTCCTCGCATCCCTTGTGTCCTGAGACCCTGGTGCCACCAGGTCCCTGCTCTCCTGGACCCACAGTGTTCAGAACCCCGCACGTGCGCTGAGGCTTGGGTGCCTGGAGACCCTAGTGTCCTCAGCTACTTCTGTCCTCAGTCCAAGGAGGCCTCACCACCCTTGTGTCCTGAGACCCCGGTGCGCCCAGGGCCCTGCTCTCCTGGACCCACAGTGTGCTCAACCCCGCAGGTGCCCTTAGGCTTGGGTGTCTGGAGACCCTAGTGTCCTCAGCTCCTGGTGTCCTCAGTCCAAGGAGTCCTCGCCTCCCTTGTGTCCTGAGACCCTGGTGGCCCCGGGTCACTGCTGTCCTGGACCCACAGTGTGCTCAACCCAGAACGTGCGCTGAGGCTCGGGTGTCTGGATACCTTAGTGTCCTCAGCTCCTGGTGTCATCAGTCCAAGGAGTCCTCACTTCCCTTGTGTCCTGAGACACTGGTGCCCCCAGGACCCTGCTGTCCTGGACCCACAGTGTGCTCATACCCGCCGGTGCGCTGAGGCTCGGGTGTCTGGAGACCCTAGTGTCCTCAGCTCCTCATGTCCTCAGTCCAAGGATTCCTCGCCTCCCTTGTGTGCTGAGAACCTGGTGCCCCCAGGTTCCTGCTGTCCTGGACCCACAGTGTGCTCATCCCCGCCGGTGCGCTGAGGCTCGGGTGTCCTGAGACCCTAGTGTCCTCATGTCCTGGTGTCCTCAGTCCAAGGTGTCCACGCCTCCCTTGTGTCCTGAGACACTGGTGCCCCCAAGTCCCTCCTCTCCTGGACCCACAGTGTGCTCAAATCCGCAGGAGCCCTTAGGCTCGGGTGTCTGGAGACCCTAGTGTCCTCAGCTCCTGGGGTCCTCAGTCCAAGGAGTCCTCACCTCCCTTGTGTCCTTAGACCCTGGTGCCCCCAGCTCCCTGCTGTCCTGGACCCACAGTGTGCTCAAACCCGCCAGTGCGCTGAGGCTTGGGTGTGTGGAGACCCTAGTGTCCTCAGCTCCTCATGTCCTCAGTCCAAGTATTACTCAACTCCCTTGTGTCCTGAGACGCTGGTCCCCCCAGCTCCCTGCTGTCCTGGACCCACAGTGTTCTCAACCCCGCAGGTGTACTTAGGCTTGGGTGTCCTGAGACCCTAGTGTCCTCAGCTCCTGGTGTCCTCAGTCCAAAGAGTCCTCACCTCCTTTGTGTCCTGAGTACCTGGTGCCCCCAGGTCCCTGCTGTCCTGGACCCACAGTGTGCTCAACCCCACAGGTGCCCTTTCGCTCGGCTGTCTGGAGACCCTACTCTCCTCAGCTCCTTCTGTCCTCAGTCCAAATAGTCCTCGCCTCCCTTGTGTCCTTAGACCCTGGTGCCCCCAGGTCCTGCTGTCCTGGACACACAGTGTGCTCAACCCCACAGGTGCCCTTACGCTCGGGTGTCCTGAGACCCTAGTGTCCTCAGCTCCCGGTGTCCTCAGTCCAAGGTGTCCACGCCTCCCTTGTGTCCTGAGACCCTGGTGCCCCCAAGTCCCTCCTCTCCTGGACCCACAGTGTGCTCAAACCCGCTGCTACCCTTCGGCTCGGGTGTCTGGAGACCCTAGTGTCCTCAGCTCTTGGTGTCCTCAGTCCAAGTAGTCCTCACCTCCCTTGTGTCCTGAGACCCTGGTGCCTCCAGCTCCCTGCTATCCTGAATCCACAGTACGCTCAAACACGCAGGTGCGCTGAGGCTCGGGTGTCTGTAGACCAAGTGTCCTCAGCTCCTGCTGTCCTCAGTTCAAAGAGTCCCCGCCTCCCTTGTGTCCTGAGACCCTGGTGGCCGCAGGTCCCTGCTGTCCTGGACCCACAGTGTGCTCAACACCGCAGGTGCCCGTAGGCTCGGGTGTCCTGAGACCCTAGTGTCCTCAGCTCCTGTTGTCCTCAGTCCAAGGATTCCTCGCCTCCCTTGTGTCCTGAGACCCTCGTGCCCCCACCTCGCTGCTGTCCTGGACCCACAGTGTGCTCAACACCGCAGGTGCCCGTAGGCTCGGTTGTCAGGAGATCCTAGTGTCCTCAGCTCATGGTGTCCTCAGTCCAGGTAGTCCTCACCTCCCTTGTGTCCTGAGTCCCTGGTGCCCCCAGTTCCCTGCTGTCATGGACCCACACTGTGCTCAAACCTGCCGGTGCGCTGAGGCTCGGATGTCTGGAGACCCTGGTGTCCTCAGCTGTTTGTGCTCTCAGTCCAAGGAGTCCTCACCTCCCTTGTGGCCTGAGACCCTGGTGCACCCAGGTCCCTGCTCTCCTGGACCCACAGTGTTCTGAACACCGCACGTGCGCTGGGGCTCGGGTGTCTCGAGACCTTAGTGTCCTCAGCTCCTGGTATCTTCAGTCCAAGGAGACCTCGCCTCCCTTGTGTCCTGAGACCCTGGTGCCCCCAGGTCCCTGCTCTCCTGGACCCACAGTGTTCTGAACACCGCACGTGCGCTGAGGCTCGGGTGTCTGGAGACCCTAGTGTCCTCAGCTACTTCTGTCCTCAGTCCAAGGAGGCCTCGCCTCCCTTGTGTCCTTAGACCCTGGTGCCCCCAGGTCCCTGCTATCCTGGACCCACAGTGTGCTCAACCCCGCAGGTGCCCTTACGCTTGGGTGTCCTGAGACCCTAGTGTCCTCAGGTCCTGGTGTCCTCAGTCCAAGGTGTCCACGCCTCCCTTGTGTCCTGAGACCCTGGTGCCCCGAAGTCCCTCCTCTCCTGGACCCACAGTGTGCTCAAACCCGCTGGTTCCCTTCAGCTCGGGTGTCTGGAGATCCTAGTGTCCTCAGCTCTTGGTGTCCTCAGTCCAAGGAGTCCTCGCCTCCCTTGTGTCCTGAGACCTTTGTGCACCATGTCCCTGCTGTCCTGGACCCACACTGTGCTCATCCCCGCAGGTGCCCTTAGGCTCGGGTGTCTGGAGACCCTAGTGTCCTCAGCTCCTGGTGTCGTCACCACCCTTGTGTCCTGAGACCCTGGTGCCCCCAGGTCGCTGCTGTCATGAACCCACATTGTGCTCATCCCCGCAGCAGACCTTTTGCTCGAGTGTCTTGAGACCCTAGTGTCCTCATCTCCTGGTGTCCTCAGTCCAAGGAGTCCTCGCCTCCCTTGTGTCCTGAGACCCTGGTGCCCCCTGGTCCCTGCTGTCATGAACCCACATAGTCCTCAACCCCGCAGGTGCCCTTTTGCTCGAGTGTCTGGAGACCCTAGTGTCTTCAGCTCCTGGTATCCTCAGTCCAACGAGTCCTCGCCTCCCTTGTGAACTGAGACCCTGGTGCCCCCAGCTCCCTGCTGTCCTGGACACACAGTGGGCTCAACCCCGCAGGTGCGCTGAGGCTCGGGAGTCTGGAGATATTAGTGTCCTCACCTCCTGGTATCCTCAGTCCAAGGATTCCTCACCTCCCTTGTGTCCTGAGACCCTTGTGCCCCCATCTCCCTGCTGTCCTGAACCCACTGTGTGCTCAGTCCCGCAGGTGCCCTTAGGCTCGGGAGTCTGGAGACCCTAGTGTCCTCAGCTCCTGGTGTCCTCAGTCCAAGGAGTCCTCGCCTCCCTTGTGTCCTGAGACCCTGGTGTCCCCAGGTCCCCGCTGTCCTGGACCCATAGTGTGCTCAACCCCGCAGGTGCCCATAGGCTCGGGTGTCTGGAGACCCTAGTGTCCTCAGATCCTGGTGTTCTCACACCCTGGTGTCCTCACCCCCCTTGTGTCCTGAGACCCTGGTGCCCCCACTTCCCTGCTTTCCTGGACCGACAGTGTGCTCAAACCCGCCGGTGCGCTGAGGCTCGGATGTCTGGAGACCCTGGTGTCCTCAGCTCCTTGTGTTCTCCGTCCAAGATTTGCTCACCTCCCTTGTGTCCTGAGACCCTGTTGGGCCCACCTTCTTGCTGTCCTGGACCCACAGTGTGCTCAACCACGCAGATACCCTTAGGCTCGGGTGTCTGGAGACCCTAGTCTCCTCAGCTCCTGGTGTCCTCAGTCCAAGGAGTCCTTGCCTCCCTTGTGTCCTGAGACCCTGGTGCCCCCAGGTCCCTGCTGTCCTGGACCCGCAGTGTGCTCAACCCCGCAATTGCGCTGGGACTCGGGTGTCTCGAGACACTAGTGTCCTCAGCACCTGGTGTCCTCTGTCCAAGGAGTCCTCGCCTCCCTTGTGTCCTGAGACCCTGGTGCGCCCAGGTCCCTGCTGTCCTGGACCCACAGTGTTCTGAACCCCGCACGTGCGCTGAGGCTCGGGTGCCTGGAGACCCTAGTGTCCTCAGCTACTTCTGTCCTTAGTCCAAGGAGTCCTCACCTCCCTTGTGTCCTGAGACCCCGGTGCGCCCAGGGCCCTGCTCTCCTGGACCCACAGTGTGCTCAACCCCGCAGGTGCCCTTAGGCTCGGGTGTCTGGAGACCCTAGTGTCCTCAGCTCCTGGTGTCCTCAGTCCAAGGAGTCCTCAAATCCCTTGTGTCCTGAGACTCTGGTGCCCCCAGCTCCCTGCTGTCCTGGACCCACAGTGTGCTCAAACACGCCGGTGCGCTGAGGCTCGGGTGTATTTAGACCCTAGTGTCCTCAGCTCCTCATGTCCTCCGTCCAAGGATTCCTCGTCTCCCTTGTGTGCTGAGAACCTTTTGCCCCCAGGTTCCTGCTGTCCAAGAAACACAGTGTGCTCAACCCCGCAGGGGCCCTTAGGCTCCGGTGTCCTGAGACCGTAGTGTCCTCAGCTCCTGGTGTCCTCAGTCCAAGGAGTCCTCGCCTCCCTTGTGTCCTGAGACCCTCGTGCCCCCAGCTCCCTGCTGTCCTGGACCCACAGTGTGCTCAACGCCGCAGGTGCCCTTAGGCTTGGGTTTCCTGAGACCCTTGTGTCCTCAGCTCCTGGTGTCCTCAGTCCAAGGAGTCCTCACCTCCCTTGTGTCCTGAGTACCTGGTTCCCCCAGGTCCCTGCTGTCCTGGAACCACAGTGTGCTCAACCCCGCAGGTGCCCGTAGGCTCGGTTGTCTGGAGATCCTAGTGTCCTCAGCTCTTGGTGTCCTCAGTCCAAGTAGTCCTCACCTCCCTTGTGTCCTGAGACCCTGGTGCCTCCAGCTCCCTGCTATCCTGAATCCACATTACGCTCTAACCGCAGGTGCGCTGAGGCTCAGGTGTCTGGAGACCCAAGTGTCCTCAGCTCCTGCTGTCCTCAGTCCAAGGAGTCCCCGCCTCCCTTGTGTCCTGAGACCCTGGTGGCCCAGGTCCCTGCTGTCCTGGACCCAAAATGTGCTCAACCCCGCAGGTGCCCTTAGGCTCGGGTGACTGGAGACCCTAGTGTCCTCAGCTCCTAGTGTCCTCAGTCCAAGGAGTCCTCGCCTCCTTTGCATCCTGAGACCCTGGTGCCCCCACTTCCCTGCTGTCCTTTACCCACAGTGTGCTCAAACCCGCCGGTGCGCTGCGGCTCGGATATCTGGAGACCCTGGTGTCCTCAGCTCCTTGTGTTCTCAGTCCAAGGAGTCCTCACCTCCTTGTGTCCTGAGACCCTGTTGCGCCCACCTTCTTGCTGTTCTGAACCCACAGTGTGCTCAACCACGCAGGTGCCCTTAGGCTTGGTTGTCTGGAGACCCTAGTGTCCCCAGCTCCTGGTGTCCTCAGTACAAGGAGTCCTGACCTCCCTTGTGTCCTTAGACCCTGGTGCCCCCAGCTCCCTGCTGTCCTGGACCCACAGTGTGCTCAAACCCGCAGGTGCGCTGAGGCTCGGGTGTCTGGATACACTAGTTTCCTCAGCACCTGGTGTCATCAGTCCAACGAGTCCTCACTTCCCTTGTGTCCTGAGACGCTGGTGCCCCCAGGACCGTGCTGTCCTGGACCCACAGTGTGCTTAACGCCGCTGGTTCCCTTCGGCTCGGGTGTCTGGAGACCCTAGTGTCCTCAGCTCCTGGTGTCCTCAGTCCAAGGAGTCCTCACCTCCCTTGTGTCCTGAGACTCTGGTGCCCCCAGCTCCCTGCTGTCCTGGACCCACAGTGTGCTCAAACCCGCCGGTGCGCTGAGGCTTGGGTGTGTGGAGACCCTAGTGTCCTCAGCTCCTCATGTCCTCAGTCCAAGCATTCCTCGCCTCCCTTGTGTCCTGAGACCCTGGTCCCCCCAGCTCCCTGCTGTCCTGGACCCACAGTGTGCTCAACCCCGCAGGTGCCCTTAGGCTTGGGTGTCCTGAGACCCTAGTGTCCTCCGCTCCTGGTGTCCTCAGTCCAAGGAGTCCTCACCTCCCTTATGTCCTGAGTACCTGGTGCCCCCAGGTCCCTGCTGTCCTGGACCCACAGTGTGCTCAACCCCGCAGGTGCCCGTAGGCTCGGTTGTCTGGAGATCCTAGTGTCCTCAGCTCTTGGTGTCCTCAGTCCAAGTAGTCCTCACCTCCCTTGTGTCCTGAGACCCTGGTGCCTCCAGCTCCCTGCTATTCTGAATCCACAGTACGCTCAACCCCACAGGTGCGCTGAGGCTCAGGTGTCTGGAGACCCACGTGTCCTCAGCTCCTGCTGCCCTCAGTCCAAGGAGTCCCCGCCTCCCTTGTGTCCTGAGACCCTGGTGGCCCCAGGTCCCTGCTGTCCTGGACCCACAGTGTGCTCAAACCCGCAGGTGCCCTTAAACTCGGGTGTCTGGAGACCCTAGTGTCCTCAGCTCCTGGTGTCCTCAGTCCAAGGAGTCCTCGCCTCCCTTGTGTCCTGAGACCCTGGTGCCCCCAGTTCTCTCCTGTGCTGGACCCACAGTGTGCTCAACCCCGCTGGTGCGCTGCGGCTCGGGTGTCCGGAGAACCTAGTGTCCTCAGCTCCTGGTGTCCTCAGTCCAAGGAGTCCTCACCTCCCTTGTGTCCTGAGACCCTGGTGCCCCCAGGTCCCTGCTGTCCTGGACCCATAGTGTGCTCAACCCCCAGGTGCCCATAGGCTCGGGTGTCTGGAGACCCTAGGGTCCTCAGCTCCTGGTGTCCTCAGTCCAAAGAGTCCTCACCTCCCTTGTGTCCTGACACGCTGGTGCCCCCAGGTCGCTGCTGTCCTGGACCAACAGTGTGCTCAACCGCGCATGTGCCTTAGGCTCGGGTGTCCTGAGACCCTAGTGTCCTCAGCTCCTGGTGTCCTCACACCCTTGTGTCCTCAGCTCCCTTGTGTCCTGAGACCCTGGTGCCCCCAGGTCCCTGCTCTGCTGGACCCACAGTGTGCTCAACCCCGCAGATGCCCTTATGCTCGGGTGTCTGGAGACCCTAGTGTCCTCAGCTCCTGGTGTCCTCAGTCCAAGGAGTCCTCGCCTCCCTTGTGTCCTGAGACCCTGGTGCCCCCAGGACCCTGCTGTCCTGGACCCACATTGTGCTCAGCCCCGCAGGGGCCCTTTTGCTCGTGTGTCTGGAGACCCTCGTGTCCTCAGCTCCTGGTGTCCTCAGTCCAAGGAGTCCTCACCTCCCTTGTGTCCTGAGACCCTGGTGTCCCCAGGTCCCTGCTGTCCTGGACCAACAGTGTGCTCAACCGCGCATGTGCCCTTAGGCTCGGCTGTCCTGAGACCCTAGTGTCCTCAGCTCCTGGTGTCCTCACACCCTTGTGTCCTGAGACCCTGTTGCCCCCAGGGCCCTGCTCTCCTGGACCCACAGTGTGCTCAACCCCGCAGATGCCCTTATGCTCGGGTGTCTGGAGACCCTAGTGTCCTCAGCTCCTGGTGTCCTCAGTCCAAGGAGTCCTCACCTCCCTTGTGTCCTGAGACCCTGGTGCCCCCAGCTTCCTGCTGTCCTGGACCCACTGTGTGCTCAACCCCGCAGTTGTGCTGAGGCTCGGGTGTCTGGAGACCCTAGTGTCCTCAGCTCCTTGTGTCGTCAGTCCAGGAAGTCCTCGCTTCACTTGTGTTCTGAGACCCTGGTGCCCCCAGCTCCCTGCTGTCCTGAACCCACAGTGTGCTCAGTCCCGCAGGTGCGCTGAGGCTCGGGTTTCCTGAGACCCTAGTGTCCTCAGCTCCTGTTGTCCTCAGTCCAAGGAGTCCTCGCATCCCTTGTGTCCTGAGACCCTGTTGCCCCCAGCTTCCTGTTGTCCTGGACCCACAGTGTACTCATCCCCGCTGGTGTGCTGAGGCTCGGGTGTCTGGAGACCCTAGTGTCCTCAGCTCCTGGTGTCCTCGGTCCAAGGAGTCCTCGCCTCCCTTGTGTCCTGAGACCCTGGTGCCCCCAGCTCCCTGCTGTCCTGAACCCACAGGGTGCTCAGCCCCGCAGGTGTTCTGGGACTCAGGTGTCCAGAGACCCTAGTGTCCTCAGCTCCTGGTGTCCTCAGTCTCTGGTGTCCTCACCTCCTTGTGTCCTGAGACCCTGGTTCCCCCAGCTCCCTGCTGTCCTGAACCCACAGTGTGCTCAGCCGCACATGTACCCTGAGACTCGGGTGTCCTGAGACTTTAGTGTCCTCCGCTCCTGGTGTCCTCACACCCTGATATCCTCAGCTCCCTGCTTTTCTCAGGCTCTCGTGTCCTGAGCCCCTCTGTGTATTGAGGCCCTCATGGCCTGAGATCCCCAGTGTGCTAAGTCCCTGGTGTCCTCAGCCTTTGGTGTCCACAGTTCCTTGGTGACCTGAGTCCCCTAGTGTGCTGAGTCCCTGGTCTACTGAGCCCCCAGTGTCCTTAGACTCGAGTGTGTGAGACCCTGGTGTCCTTCGTCCCTGGTGTCCTCAGCCCATGGTGTCCTTAGAGTCTTGTACCCTCACCTCCCACTTTTCTGATCCCCTGATGTCCTCAGCTCTCTGTTATTGTGAACCCCTGGTTCGTTTGCCTCCAGTCTCCTGACCCCCTTGTTCCCTGAGCCCACTGGTGCCCTGAGGCCGTTTTCCTGAGAACCCCATATTGCCTAGACCCCCTGGTGTCCTTAGCCCCTGATGTGCTAATCGCCCTGGTGTATAGATCCCCCCTGGTGTAATGATACCCTGGTGCCTAAAACCCTGGTTTCATAAGCCCCCCTTGTGTCCTCAGGACCTGTTGTCCTGAGCCTGTGGTGTACTGAGCTCCTGGTGTCCTCAGTCCCTCCTGTCCTGAGCCCCTGGTGTCCTCAGGCCCTTATGTCATCAGGCCCCTGTGTTCTGAGCCCCCTATGGTGCCCTGTGCCCCTCATGTCCTGTGCCCCCTGGTGTCCTGAGCCCCTGGTGTCATGAGCCCTCTGGTGTCCTGAGCCACCTGGTGTTCTGTGCCGATGGTGTACTGAGTCCATGTTTTCCTAAGCCACTGGTGTCCGGACCCCCAGGGGTCCTGAGACCACTGGTGTCCTGAGACCCCCTGGTGTCCGCAGCACCCTGGAGGCTCAAGTCCCCTTGGTGTCCTTACCCCTGGTGTCCTGAGCCCCTCATGTCTTCAGACCCTGGTTTCCTGAGCCCACCTTGTGCTGTGAGCCAATGGTGTCCTGTGCCCCTTGGAGTCCTGAGCCCTTGGTGTCCTAAGCCCCTGGTGTCCTGAGCCCCCTGGTATCCTGAGCCCTCAGTGTTCTGAAACCCCTGGTGTTCTGAGCCCCTTGTGTCATCAGCCCCAGGTTTTCTGAAAACCTGGTGTCCTCAACTCTCTGGTGTCCACAGACTCCGGTGTCCTGAGCCCCCCAGGAATCTTGAGCCCCTGGTGTAGTGATCCAGTGGTGTCTGGATCCCCTTGTTTTCTGAGCCCCCAGGTGTCCTGAGCCCATTGGGTCCTGAGCCTTATGGTGTCCTGATCCGCCTGGTGTGCTGAGCCCTTGGTGTCCTGAGTCCCCAGGGGTCCAGAGCCACTTGTGTCATAAGCCCCTGGTGTCCTCAGACCCTGGTGTCCTGTGCCCCCCTGTGTACTGAGCCCCTGGTGTCCTTAGCCTCCTGTGTCCACAGTTCCTTGGTTTCCTGAGCCCCCCAGTATGCCGAGCCCCTGGTGTCCTAAGCCCCTCGTGTCCTCCGTGCGTGGTGTCCTCAGCCCTTCCTGGTGTCCTGCTCCCCTGTGTCCTGAGCCCCCCAGTGTCTTTAGCCCCTCGGTGTCCTGAGCACCCCTGGTGTCCTCAGCCACTGGTGTCCTGAGCCTCTGCTGTCCTGAGCCCTCCGGTGTCGTGAGGCCCTGGTATCCTGATCCCCTGTGTCCTCAGCCCCAAGTTTCCTTAACCCCTGATGTCCTCAGCTCTCTGGTGTCCTTGTACCACCTGGTGTCCTGAGCCCCCTGCTCTCCTGAGTCCCCCTGCTCTCCTGAGCCCTGTGCCTTGAGCCACCCCCCCGGTGTCCTGAGCCCCCCTCGTGTCCGCAGTACCCTGGTGTTCTGAGCCCCTGGTGTCTTTAGACCCTGGGGAACTGCGCCCCCAGTGTCCTGAGCTCCCCTGGTGTCCTGTTCCCCTGTGTCCTCAGCCCCAGGTTTCCTGAGCCCCTGATGTCCTCAGCTCTCTCGTGTCTTCAGACCCCGGTGTCCTTCCCACTTGGTGTCCTGAGCCCCACGGTTTTCTGAGCCCCTCGGTGTACTGAGCCTCCCTGGTGTCCTGAGCCAGAAGGAAAAAAGAGGGCATCTGAACAAGCAAAAGAAGAGAGGCTGACATTTCCTGTTTCGGTCCTGCGTCCAATGCCTGCCTTCGCCGCGTCCCCGCGCGCTGATTGGCTGCGAGGGCCGTCAGTCGAGGGCAGGCAGGGGTAGGTCCGGCGGCTGCGTAGTAGCTGCAGGCGCCGCGGCCGCCTTATTCAATAGTCAGTAGCCCAGCGAGCGCCGCCGGGAGAGCAAAGGCCCTGCGGCGACCTCTGTGCTTCGGTCCGCCGGCCTTGTCCGGGAGCTTCCAGCGAGCAGTCTCGTCCGCGCAGCGGGCCCGGCGGGTACCAGATGGTGACGGACCCGCGCCATGCTCGGCTGCGCCCTCGTCCCGGCGCGCATGCGGAGCCGCCTCGACCTCGCCGCCCCCCAGCCTCGGAGCGCCTCTTGGTGGCCGCTGGCCTCCCGGCGCCGCACTCGCCTCTTCTCGGCTCTCCCGCGGCGGGCGGAGGGCGGCGATCGACCCGGACTTGGAGCCGCCGCCCCGGCCGGACTTCAGAGAGCTCGGCCGAGAAGCGGCTCACGCTGTCGCAGGTCTACAGTGGTATACGGTGGAGGGTCAGGAGCGGGCCCCTACGTCCAGGACGAAGGCGACATCGACAGCTCTGCGGGCTGGAAGGTACGTGGCCTCGGGGCGCGGCGACCCCTGCCTCCGCCTGAGGGCGCGGTGCAGGGGGAGGAGGGGGCGGCCGTGCAAGTGGCTCGGCGGGCAGCGCGTGGCCCGTGGGCCAGGAGGCGGCCGACGCGGGTGCTGGGCTTGCTGGGCCTGTCTGGGGTCGGGAGTCGGTGCGCTCCGCCGGAAGGGCTGCCCGGGAAGGGAGGGAGCGGAGCAAGTGCGCCCAGGGCGGACGTTTTTTTTGCAGTCTATTTTGTCTGATACAAGTACTGCAACTCCTGCTTTTTTCTCCCTATTAGTTGCATGAAATATCGTTTTCCATCCCTTTATTTTCAGTCTGTGTATGTCTTTGGGTTTGAAATGCGTCTCTTGTAGGCAGAATATAGACGGGTCTTGTTTTTTTATCCATTTCAGTGACTCTGTGTTTTGATTGGTGCATTCAGACCATTTACATTTAGGGTGATTATTAACAGGTTTGTACTTACTGCCATTGCAGGCTTTAGATCTATGTTAGTTTTTTTTTGGATATATATTTTTATTCATTTACCATTAAATTTAGAGATTACAACACGCATCTTTGACTTATCTTGGTCTACTTTTAATTGGCACATAAGCATTTCCCATCAACAGAAGAACTTTTTCACAATGAAGTCTGTTCACCCTCTCCATCCTTTGGCATTATTAGTGTTATGTATTTCACCTCTATATTCTATATATATATATTTTAAACCACACAATGCATTATTTTATTTTTATTATTATTCTCCTATGTAAGAGTATTTAGTTTTGTTTACTCATATATTTACTCTTTGTGATGTTTTTCATTCCATCTTGCCTTCCTTACTTCTGTCTGGGATTATTTTTCTTATGCCTAAAGAGCTCTTTTTATGTTATTTTAGTGCCGGATATGCTGTCAATGAGTTCCCTCAGCTTTCGTGTTTTGAAACCTCCTTTTGCCTTTCTTTCCTTTTGTGCCACATTCATTGAGATAAAATTACCATAACCTCTCATTCACCCACTTAAAGTGTACAATTCATTGTCACCCTTATTTTTGAGTATGAAATTCTTGGTGCAGCCCCTACACAACAATGTCCTCTTCCCTCAGTTCTGGGGCATCAGCCGGCAGCCTCTGGTGTCCTGAACCCCTGGTGTCCTGGCCCCTGGTGTCCTGAGCCCCTGCTGTCCTGAGCTGCCTAGTGTTGGAAGCCTCTGGTGTCCTGAGCCCCATGAGCCCCCTAGTGCGCTCAGCCCCCAGGTGTCCTTAGACCCCCTATTGTCTTCAGCCATTGGTGTGCTGATCACGTTTTGTCCTGACCCCTTTGTTTTCTGAGCCCCCTGGTGTCCTGAGGCCCTGTTTTCCTGAGAACCCCATATTACCTAGCCCCCCCCCCCTTGTGTCCTGAGCCCCTGGTGTACAGAGGCCCCCTGGATTTAATGATCCCCTGGTGCCTAACACCCTGGTGTCATGAGCCCTCCTAGTGTCCTCAGCCCTTGGTGTCCTGAGCCCCTTGTGTCCTCAGCCCCTGTTTTCCTGAGCCCATGGTGTCCTGAGCTCCTGGTGTGTGCGGTATCATGATTATTGCACAGGGTGTGGGGGCTTCTCAGGGAAGATAGAGTAGCTCAGAGAAGACAAAGTAGTGACTCTGGCATCTTACTATACTGATGGACAGTGACTACAATGGAGTGTGGAGTGGGACTTGACAATGTGGGTTAATGTAGTGACCACATTGTTTCTCTTGTGAAACCTTCATAGGAGTGTATATCAATGATACCTTAATAATAAAAATCAGATTATCAAAGGTGGTATAATGGTAATGAAATAAATTTTTTTCGACAAAACTTGACCAATTCTCTCCATAGGTATATATGCTTGTGTGTGTGTGTGTGTGTAAGTAAAAGGAAGTGCTCCTAGATTTTAAAATACTGGAAAACAAGTGTTTTATCTCAGGACTTGCTTGTATCAACTCTTGGAATAATTAAAAAATACTGTAAGTCAGCTTTTTAAAGTACTCTCTTAGGAATACAGAGCTGTCTGGGGAAGGTTAGGGTTTTTATCAGTGACTTTAGGTACAGATCGTGAATGGGAATGCTTTAAAAAAATTTATTTTTAGGAACTCGAGTATAAAGCATTGACAAGCCTGCCAAATTTAGCTTGTGAAATTAGCAACTTCTTAATAACATCCTTTAAAAACAACAGTTCTAAGTGAAAGCCAAGGGAAAATTTAGGCACGGGAACATGACACTTTATGAAATTTAAAACCTAGAATAGGAGGTTGAAGCATCAAATTATTTAAAAAGGAAATGTGAAGGAAACCCAAGTCTTGAAACTTATCAAAATTTAAGCAGCTAGTTTTTCTGAGTATGTATCTTAAATAAATTCCAAAGCTCCAAATATTTAACAGTTTGTGATTGTAAAAGTGGAAGTGGAAGGATTACTTCTTTTATGACTAAATATTATCAATTGGAACATTTAAAAGGTTGCTAATTGAGAATTTAAAGCCACAAATAGGATGAAAGTACATTTCAAAGGAGTCATTGTCAACCTTGGTATTTACATGGATTATTTATTATGTTATTAAGATGTCTTAATTCATCTTGCTGTAGGACTGTAAGGGTTGAATAAGAATAATACAAAGTTCCAGCATTATGTTTATTTTAGCAGGAGTTGCAGAACTAGCATCTGTGATACACTAACCCTGGGAACTTCAAACTCCAACAAAATGACTCTTGACAAGATATGTTGTCGTTATAATGACAAAAGTGGGGAAAATGAGAGTAATAACCTAGAAGATAAAAGTTTTTCCTCAACTTTGGAGCAAGAAGTCTGTTTTTGAACAAGTCAGGTGTATGCTGAAAGTCTTGTTCCCTAAATTTCCAGAGGAACATGATACTTTATAATGAGTATTTGAATTTGTCTAAATTCAGAGAATGAAAAGTAAATGGCAACTAAGAAACAGTCAAATTTTTAAGTTGTAACATTTCCTGTGTTATTTTTGAATCAGTCATATGTCTGCATAGGTTTAGTTGGCTTATTTTGAAAAATGGCACTTCACTCATAAAATTTCTAATTTTGGAGACACTGATAAATCAAGTAATTGTGTCTTGCTGTTGCCTCGAGCTGTTAAAACTGGTTTGTGATCTTAAAAGGATAACAAGATACCTTCAAAAGCCACAAAAAAGCTACAGGAGGAAGTTTACTGTGTTCATTGTTTTTGAAGTCAAAGGGTTGTTGGTGCTTAAGAATGGTTGTGAGTAAGAGATCCTTTATTTCATAATGTGTATCTTCTAATGGAGCTGTCAATATACTTTACATGTAATAGGATATACTTACATACAGTATTAGTGTTTCAGATACTATTATTTTATATTACCTAGGTAAGAACCATGTTTACTTAAAGGGATTGTCTCTTCATATTTCTATTACATTGCTTATTTTCTGTTTTTGTTTGAGGGACATAACATCTCTCACTTGTTTACAAATTAATTACTTTTTTGTCAAAAATTTTAGTTAACCATTTGTGTCACCTTAAAGAATATTTTTCTAACTTGAAATAAAAAATTTCATATTTAAAGTTGTAAAGTTTGACTTTTTTACATGTATATTTTTAATTCCCTGGCTTTTTTTCTTAATGTAAGATAGGAAATACACTTATTTCCATTTCTTGCTGAAAGGCCAGTATTTCTCACTGATTTGTGGTACCATGAAAGTTCATTTATAAAATTCATAAATGTGCATATGTTGTAAAGGCTCCCTAATTTCTATTCATTTTATTTCTCTTCATTAACAGCCTTTCCCTATATAGTGATAAATACCACACTTTGATTATGAAATCTTATAAATAATTGGAGGATTTCACATTAATACAAATAATTCATGTGTTCATTTTCACTTTTAGCTATTTGTGATCATTTAATTTTGCCATATATATATCATTTTTGAGATCTCATAAAACATTGTCTTTGACACTGCTTTGAAATTTATAAAGTATCGCAATTTATCATTTCAAAGCAATGTCATATCTTATATTCAGATCATGAATATCTGACATTTTCCTACACCTTTGGCTAGCTGTATTCTTAAGATAAAATTTAATGGTTAAATTTTGAAGATTTTCTTTACAGCTAACAGTCTTGGGTAAATTATAATTGAATAGATTTTTTGTTTTAAAGTTTATTTAAATGATACTTAAAATGCTTTTCTTGAGATTCCCTTAGATTTTCTACATAGTCCATCACGGCAAAAAAAAAAACAAGCTTTGCCATTTGATTTTCATCTCCTTCCCCCAGAGAATATAATTTTATATTTTGGTTTTAATTGAATTACACATGGTTTGTGGCTACTATATTTGACAAAATAGCTTTACAACATGGGTTACTATCCTCCACATACTTTGAATTTTTTTTCAAAACAATCCATAATCGTTTTTCTTTTCAGTTACTACCACCAAAAATATGCTAGTTGACATAATTCTGTATCACCAAATAGGGAGGAGACTCACCTGATATTTCCAAGAATCCAAGAAAATATCACAGCTTTAATTAGTAAAATTACTTAGGCTAATTAACTCAGGTGATTCATGTAACAGACGTGCAGTCCATCTTAGCTTGTAAGGCTCTCTTTGCACCATGTAAGAAAAGCAAATTCCTCTTGTTTAAGAATTGTAATTGTTGCAAAACTGGTAAGGATATCTTTGGATTTACTTTTAAAGCTCCTTAATTCGATGACAGCTCATGTGGCTCAGTCTTTCTTTCCTATTAATGGTAAATACATATTTCTCACTAGTTGTCAAATATGTTTATTGCTTCCTTCTTGTATAAATAACTACCTATTATTGCAATAACCTTAACCTCACTGTTCTCTAAATGCATTACAGTCACTGAAAAAGCTGTTCTTGCCATGAAACAGAACTTTAGGTATATTACTTAACCAGATTTAATTTTGTGAATGAATGACATTAAAACCTCTACATCTATTTGATTTTCTGAGACTTCCAACTAAGACTTACCCTTTAATTTTTTTCCTTTCTACCACTACTTCTCAACTGTCAGAGGATAAAAAGTAAATAATAATTAAAACCCTCTGTTTACCCATTATAAATGGAACTTATCTATACCTTCCAATAGTCTTGCTTGGAAGTTGCCAAATGGTCTATGTTGTTAGACAGTATGCAGATAAAATCAAGTACCTAAAATCGAGGAACATTTACAAATGCTGATTCCAAATACCATCTTTCTTAAATTCAAATATATATGCAATTGCTATATTTATGCATGTATATATATGTTAAAGCATATATCGTGTTGTACTTGTGATGTATACTTCATAGTGATTATGAATTTATGTCATGTATAATATGTAGATTTGTATGTAATATTGCATTTATATATATATATTACATATGATACAAATGTTTCATACACACATATGCACACACATTTGCCAAGTCATCTGGTGTCTGATCAACTTCTAGTTGTCGGGAGACTTTCATTCAATAGTCAATTTCTGAAATGTCCAATATATTATTAATAAAAGTTTAATATAGGAACTTCTAATGCCAGGAATTGAAGGTACAGATCTTTCTAAATTGACTTTAAGAAATCTAGTTTTTCTATGGTACCTTGGATAGTTATTCTTTACCTTCTATGCAAATATAGTTTCTAGGTATCATAGGAAAGAATCTATGAGGGAAAAAAGCATGCTTTATAAACTGTTAAAAAAGTTCAAAAAATTTGTCTTGTTACTAATCCATAAATTTCATCTCTGTCCTTCCTATTGTAGGCAGAATAATAGACCCCACAGATGTCCATATCTTCAGAAACTTTGCAGGTTTGGTTAAGTTAAATATCATGAGATGATGAATTTATCCTGGATTATCCAGGTGTGCCTAATATAATCAAAAGATGTTATAAGAGAAAGTGGAAGTCAGAGAAGGAGATCCGAAAAGCAGTGGCCTTGCAGAACTACAATTGTAGGAGCCTCCAGAAGTGTAACATAATGTCTGTTGTTTTAAACCACTAAATTTGGGATAATGTGCTACACCAGCAATAGGATCTTCATATATTTCCTAAAATATAATTTTTAAGTAGTTATCTTCCAACATTGGATTTAAGGAACCAGGAATTCATTTTTCACCACACACCAGACATTTTTTCTTAAATCTGGCAGATTACCTGCCTGGCCTTACGACACTTGATGAGAAATTATTATTTGTCTCCTCTTAATGACCTATAGACTTAAAAAAGTCCTAGAAACTGTTAATATCTTTAAAATGGATCTGGCTGCTAGAATACTAACTATACAGGAAGGTAAACTGAGCTTCCCTAGTTTCCTCAATATGTGTGGAGTACTCACTGAGGTTTGGTAATAATGAATTTATGGTAATGAAGAAACTAGTTATATAACTATTTTTATAATTATATAATGTTCTTAATGCCCTGCCCCAAAAGCCAAATATTTGTATGGATCCAATTTTGTTTTTTATTAGCTGAGATAGAGTGGTATCTTACAAAGGGTATTTGCTGGTGACTATATTCTAAATCTATGTATACATTCACACTAGAGTATTATGACATCCATGCGATTATATTTCTTAGTACACCCTGCAAAAAAGCATTTATTGCACAGGTACTATGTTTTGGCCATAGTGTAAATGCTTGGCAGAAATTGGTGGTCAAATGGGTGGTCAAAATCACTCATTTGCCCTGAAATTAATAGTCTGTAAAAGAAGAACAATATCATGTATTTTTATAAAATAAGAAATTGAGGAATGAAAAGCTATGAAGGAACAACCCTTGGTTATATGAGCTTGAATGGTCCTTACTGAAAATGGAAGTATTCACTAAAGGAAGGACATTTAAGCTAAGATAAAGAAATATAGGAAACAACTAGGAGTAGGGTGGTCATAAAGTACATGTAATGTCCCCATCAGAAATATACTACCTATAAAGGCCTCATACTAGGGCAGAACACACTTTGATAGGAAAAGTATATTTAATATGTAATCTAAAAGAAGGAGAAAATTATAAAATAGAACATATATGATACCTTTATATATTGTCAAAGAGAAGCAATGATGGACATTTTTAGTGAAGAGTGATTTTATTCAGTAACTACTGACATGGGAAAGAACAGGGCTCCATCCCGACTCGTGGTGAGGAGATCGTGCATTTTAAATGAATAATGTGGGAGTATGGACTGGGGGAGAGTATAGGAGTATACTAGAGTATAAGTTACATATAGATAGATAGATAGATAGATAGATAGATAGATAGATAGATAGATAGATAGATAGAAGTTACATATAGATAGATAGATAGATAGATAGATAGATAGATAGATAGATAGATAGATAGATAGATAGATAGATAGATAGATAGAAGTTACAGATAGATAGATAGAAGTTACAGATAGATAGATAGATAGATAGATAGATAGATAGATAGATAGATAGATATAGATAGATAGATAAATGAGATCTTTATCCTCAGTTCCTTTATGAGTGCAGAGTTCACAAGGCATACATCTCCTATAATCCTTGGAATTTCTTAAGTGATATTTTCAGGGTTTTTAGCCTCCCCCGAGCCCCGTCCGAACCTGCGGAGAGAACGGGAAGGGGGAGACACGCCCCGGCAAGGCAGGACCGGGAAGGGTGAGTGCCGACTGTCCGCCGATCACCAGCCTCCGGTTCTCGGTTCGCGCCGGAGACAAACAGACGCGACAGGGAGCTCAGTCAAAGCAGGAACTCGTTTATTGCGGAAACAACAGAGTATATATAACATTCATGGGCCAATCAGCATAAAGGTCAAGCAGTCACAAGCTCTTCACGCAGGAAGGCACACAATGCAAGCAAATGGTGTCCCCGAGCTGATCACTGTTCGCAGGAGACTCACGCCACCAATAGGGAGATACCCGGAACACAGGTAGACTAATGTCATAGCCTGCCAAAATGCCTGGGCACCACCCCATGCCCATCCGGCGAGCGCCATCTTGGCAGTAATTCAGCATTTAAGGGCTACTTCTTAGATTAGAATGCCCTACAGTGATATGAGTGTCTTTTATTATTGATCACAATCCCCTTTCAACTATACTTCAATTTATGCTAATGAGGTGACTCTTGGCCCTCCAGAGATCTTTATGGGGTGGGCTGGTGGCCAGAGGAAACAACAATATGCTTAGAGTTAGAAATTTGGCTCCCACTGTATAGTTTCCTGACACATGGAAGGCTGTGGGAATTGACTATTATTAATTGCCTATAGCCAATGATTTCATCAGTCGACCAATGTAATGGAACCTTCACAAACCTTCAAAGAGGTTTGGAGAGCTTCACGGTTAATGAAAAACATGTGCATTCACAAACCACAAGTTTCTGTAACTCTGGGGAAAGGAAATCCTAGAATCCTGGGGCAAAATATCTCAAAAACTGAAATCAGTCAAAGAGAGAAATAAAGTTTAAAATCTGTTTATTGCTTACAAACTGCAGTCCAGGGCCGATTCTCTTCCCTGTCTGGCAGAATCAAGCAAGACCTCTCCCCAACCTGTCAGGTTCAGATAAGCCCTCAGTTGCCCAGGTAATTACCCATTGATATGGACATGAACTACTATTCTCCATCCCTTAGGGAATGCCTGTTGATGTGCAGATGCACCAAAGCCAGGCGAGATATTCTGGAAATATTACAGTTTTACTCACAGACCACCCTTCCAGAAATTTTGCCTAACCACCTACTCATTCTGCCTCTTCCACAGTTGTCCCTGGGTAAGAAAACTGGAGCATTGTGACCAGACTAATGAGATAACAATAGCAACAGCAATAAAATCATGACTGTCTTCAGGCTGGAGGATTCAGCTAGGTTCAAAGTCCAAAGCTCATCCATTCCAGCCATCATGCGACAGCTGCATCCAGGGGTGTCTACAGGCCACAAAGACTGTAGAAGAAAATAACCTTGGTTTTTGGAGGTCACTCTGCTGTTACCCCAAAAATTCAGAGGAGGCCAGCTTCCGGGCCTTTGCCCCAAGGTGCCAGAAGGGACAGTCATTCTTGGTCCATGTGTCACAAATGTCCAGGGCAACATCCGCTTAACAGTATCTAATTTCCACTTCATTCCTAATTGCTGCACCCATCCTTGTCCAGTAAAGTGGGTGCCTTGATCGCCGTCAATCACCTGCTGCTGGCCATAGGCCGCAAAGAGACGCTCCAGGCCCCTCTTGGTGGTTGGCTGATCTGCACGACATGCAGGAAAGGCAACCAATAGTCCAGTAGCCGTGTCCACACAAGTCATGGCATACCGATGTCCTAATATGGGCAGAGGCCCTATGAAGTCTATTTGCCATCTGACAAGGGGTATTGGCCCCCTTACTATTGTCCCATGTTGCTGTGAGGCTCGGTGTAAGTCCCTCTTAGAGCACATAAGGCACTCCTTCCAGGCTCTGCTGACTTCTTCAAAGGTCAATGGCAAGCTCTACTGATGGGCTACAGCCCATATTATCTTTTGCCCCGTGTGCAACAAACGCTGGTGTAGCCACTGGGCCACATCAGAGGTAGGCTTTCCTTCTAACCAACGCACCTGGGCCAATGTGCCTGCTTCATTATTCCCTGGGATGCCAAAGACAAATGGCCAGTCACGTGATATCCGGTAACAGTCTTAGTCTGACCAGAGGCCCACAGGTCTCACCACAACTCTTGCCCCAAAGGGGCCTGGAACCAACCAACCATCCAGTTGTCATGATACCATGATGGTAGCCATAGGGTCAAGCCCCAGTAGACGGCCCAGCTATGAGTGCAGACAACTATGGGGGAAGGCTCCTGGGTGATCATGAGCCATACTGCCCACAACTCAGCCCATTGAGTGCTCTTCCCCTCTCCATTCTCCATCCATGTTGTCTCAGTCTTAGGATGGAAAGCCACAGCCCTCCCCTTCGGGGGCTTCCCATTACTGGAGCTGTCTGTGTACCAAGCATCTTCAGATATAGGGGCTTTTCCCTCCTGATAAGGGGTGTTGGCTACCAAGGGCTCAAAAGCAAGTCCTTGCTGCTTTCCACTGGTATAGATCACTGGCCCCAGTAAGCATTGGAGTTCTCCACTTAAGGGGCTAGTAGAGAGGGTGCTGCACTGCCATAAATATGCACTCCACTTGGCCAGTGTAAGTGTCTGTGCCATGCCACTCTGTGGCATTTGGGTCCAGTCTTGCACCCACCCCGCAGTGGGATAGGTGGTTATTACCTTGGTCAGAGCTGTTTCAGCAGTGGGCTCTGTAGCCAGCAAGGCATGGTACACAGCAGACAGACAGTTGCCTCTCTATCAAGGTGTACTGGACCTCTGCTCCTTTCCTTACTTGCGAGCAGAATACCTTAGGTTGGCGTGTCCATTAGGCCACTGCCAAAGACCCCATCTGTAACCACCTTCGGTTGCAGGAACATCTAGCTCACAGGGCCTTGATGAGTCCATTACATTCAAGGCCTGTAAGGCTTTGACTGCCTGCTTGGCAGCAGTAAAAGTAGCTGCACATGTCTCATCCCAGTCCCACCTGATGCCCTTTCATACCAACTAGTATTATAAGGGCTTCAGAGTTTGTGCCAAGTGTGGGATAAACACTCTCCAGTAGCCCAAAAGACCTCAAATCTCTTTTAATACTGCCACAGTGGTAGGGGTGGTGAAAGCCTGGACCTTGTTTATAACTGCATCAGGAACAACTTTAGTTTTGCCCTACCAGACAACCCTCAAGAATTTCACAGACAAACCAGGTCCCTGGACCTTGTTGCTGTTCACAGCCCGTCCTTTTTCCTGTAGATGTTGCAGTAGTGTAGGAACTGCCCCTTCTAAATCCGAAAGAGAATCAGGTGTGAGCATAATATCATCAATGTAGTGATACAACCACACTGTTTGTGGTTTCTTCCATGTGGCCAAGTCCTGGGCCACAAGTCCATGACAGATGGTGGGACTGTGGTGGTATCCCTGTGGAAGGATAGTGAATATCCACTCCCGGCCTTTCCACATGAAAGCAAACTGTTCCTTGCTTTCCTGTGCTATGTCTATAGAGAAGAAAGCATTAGCAAGGTCTACTACATAATGATACATTCTCAGCTCATGGCTGAGGGTGTCCAGAATGTCTGCTATAGAGGGGACAGCAGCATGCAAAGTCGTGTGACTGTATTCAATTCCCTGTAGTCCACAGTCATACACCAGGAACCATCTGGCTTTCTTACTGGCCACACTCGGGAATTAAAAGGACTATGAGTGGGCTTTAGGATGCTCACCCTCTCCAATTCCTGTAGAGTTTCTCTAGTTTCCTAGTACCACCCCCCTCCCCCCAGGCAATTTATACTGATTAGTATTTGTCACTCACTGAGGCACAGGTAGAGCTACAGGTGGGTGCTTACAATGTCCCCTGAGAACTGCCTTTACCACCCATACCCTCAGTCTGAACTCACCGACACTAGTCTGTAACCACACGCCCTGCAGGATATCTATCCTCAGAATATATTCAGGGATGGGAGAAATGTACCCGGTATACTCCTTTGGGCTTTACTCACTCTAATTGCCTTAACCTCATAGCCATCTATCGCAGCAGGGGTCCCAGGAAAATGCTCAGTGTTGCCATGGATCAGAGAACACTCAGCTCCTGTGTCCACCAGCGCCAGGACATACTGTACATTCACAGGAGACCAATGAACTGCTAATTCTACATGTGGCCTCTGGTCCCCACTGTGGCTCCCAAGGTGGGGACTTTGATACCCCGCTCAGTTGGACTGCAATGCCCAATCACCCTCCTGTGGTGGTGAGGGTTTGAGCGAATTCTGAGTACGGTCTACCATAAGGTTTGCAGGGACACAGGCTGGGCATGAGGCTTTGACTCTGGTTTCCATGTCCTGGACCTCAGCGGCTGGAAATGCTGCTCTGGCTTTAAGTGGTGCCACAGTTCTACAATATTCTATCGGGCTGCCCACTGAGTTTTTCTTTCACTACCCCGGCCTTTACCAAATCAACCTGCATCTGGTCCTTGAGACTTTCACGGGGACTTTTGCACTTTTTAAAGTTGTGGCCCATACTTCCTTCCATGCCCTTATTGTTTCAGCCTCCCCCAGATCTGCTAAAGTACAAGTAGCCTCAGTTATGGGGTGCCCTAGGTGGAGGGCAAGAGTATTCACTAGAAACACAAAGAGCTGTGGGAGCTGTATGCAACTAGACTTCTTCTTCCTATAGTGAGCACCTCATCAGGGCCCTGAAGGTCAATATTATAGATGATATGTTTCATACCCAATTCCCAAAGTACCTGTTGGAGCTCGGCGTATGTTTTCCAGCTACTAGGAAAATATGGTAAATCACCCAGATTAGGCCAAAGTATCTTGATGGCAGCTATCAGCCATTCCAGGAGTGTCTGAATACATGACACATCATGGGCATTTTGCAACCACTGCCGGAGGAAAGTGAGTCATCAGGGAAGCCATTCTACCCATCTCAGTACCTGAAATAACAATGTTCTCCACCTCCATATCCCAGAGACGTAAAAGTCATGTAGGCAGAGATTCAGATGGCCTCTGCCTATACGGGACACTCATGCCCACCAGCTCATCCTGGTTAAAGGGGCAGAGCATGGAGTTCTCCACAATCTGGGCAGGGGGATGCTCCTCCCCCTGAGGAGCCCACAGTTGTTTCGTTTTTATTTTCTTAATTACAGCGGGGCAGGCCTTTAAAACAGGAGATGATGGTACCTCCGGCAAAGGCGTGGGTAACAGATCAGCGTCCTTCTCATCTTCCTCAGGCTCCTCCACCTATTCCAGGGCTGAAGGCACCACTCTTTCCTCCCCATCCCCCATGGCCTCCTGTAGCATGGATTTTCCTGCTGCCTCCCCCCTTTCACTTCTAGGAGCGTGATCTGCCTTGTCAGTAACTGTCTCTCTTCTGTAATAGCATCCCATATGTTATTGCCCAGCTCCTCCAAGCAGTGCTGAAGGGTCTAAGTCCCTCTCTCTCCTGTATAACATTTTCCACTATCTTGATGAAAAGAGAATCTATAATACCTGTCACTACATGATCCCCTAAGGTCTCCAGGCAGTCTTCCGACTCATGTAGGGCTAATTCTGCAGCTACTGGCATTTCCACCCTTCCCAGTTCTGGCCCACTAAGAGGTACTTGCCCCTAGACCAATTCTCCACTAGGAGTTCTCAAATTGGAAGCCCCACAGCTGGGGGGATAATAACAGGTGAGGTGGCACCCTCTGCCGCTGCATCCACTGGGGCCTCCCCATTATCCACAGGAGCGGCCCTCAAAAATTCGCACCCACTATGACACATTTGGGTTCAGAGGAATCCTGCTGACTGTGCCAGGTGTCAGTCCACAGAGAGGAAATCCTGTAGCAAAATACCTCTAAAAACTGAAATCAGTCAAAGGGAGAAATAAAGTTTAAAACCTATTGCTTACAAACTGTAGTCTAGTGCTGTCTCTCTCTCCTGCTCCGGAAGAAGTAAGCAAGCTCGCATGTCCCTTAAACTCTCAGTTTCAGACATGCCCTCGGTTGTCCAGGTAATTACCCATTGACATGGAGATGAACTTCTCTCCAACCCTGAGGATATGCCAGTGCACCAAAGACAGGCCAGATATTCTGGAAATGTTACAATTTTACCCACATGCCCCTTCTCCCTCTCTTCTCCTTCTTGGACTCCAATAATGTGTAAACTGTTTTGCCTGATCGTATCCCCTAGTTTACATGGCCTTTCTTCATGTTAATTTATTTTATTTTGTTCTCCTCTGACTGGATAATCTCAAGCGACCTCTCGTCAGGATCACCAGTTCTCATTCCTGCTTGATCAGTCTGCTTTTGATGCTGTCCATTACATTATCCACTTCGTTCACTAAATTCTTCTGCCCCAGAATTTCTGTTTCGTTCCCTTTCAGCACTTCTATGTCTCTATTAATTTCTCTTTGTTAAGCCTCCTGTTTTTTCGTATATTATTTTTTCTGATTTCATTGTCTTTCTGTATTTTCCTGTAGCCCACTGAACTTCTTAAATCAACTTTCTTGAATACTATATTGGGCCAACCACGACCTCCATTTTGGTAGGCTTTTGCTGGTGGAAAATTACTGTGTTCTTTTGCTGGTGTCTTGTTTCTTTACTTTTTTCATGTTCCTTGAATTCCTATCATTGCATCTGAAGAAGCAGTCACCTCTTCCAGTCTTTACTGACTGGCTTTGGGGAAAAATACCCAGTGGTCAGTCCTCCTAGGGATTCTGAGATTTTCTCAGATCTTTCCCATGTATATGCCTGTTCCACACTTCTAGTAATTTCCTGGGGGGGGAATTCTTAAGATTGTATGCCTTCTCTCAGCCCTGCAAATTGACAGCCCTGCTGTCAGCCTTCTGTTTGTTTTCCCTAGGCCAGTGCTGAATGCCCGAGTTTGTGTGCTTTCTCCCAATCAGGCAGAGTCAGGCTAGCTTCCAGTGTGTGCTCACTAGCTTTCATCAAAAGCTCATACGCACCCCACCCTTGGGAGTGCACACAGGGAACTGGCCACAGGGTGACGGTGTGTGTAGCTGAGGAGCATGAACATCTGGAGTACCCGTGGGCCAGTTGTGGGGATCCAGCAGTGTGGCATCTTCAGTGGCCCATTGGTGGGCTTCCTGTTGGAGTCCAGGTTTGATAGGACCTGCATCCCTTTGACACTTCTAACCTCTGGCTGCTCCTTTCCCAACCTCTCACACCCTCCAGGAATGCAGCTTAAGACACTACTCCCCATGGGGCAAGAAATAAGTGGGACTCTTTGGCAGCCTCCTGTATAGCTGAGGGAGCTGGGACCTCACGGCACACTCATTTTTCCCTGTGGGAGAAGGCACAGGCTGAGAGGCTCTCTCTTGGCACTGAGCTCTGCTGCCTGGGCGGGGGGTGACTCCTGTACTACTTCCATGCATCCATTTCAGACATTTCTGCTCTAATGGTGTGTGAACTTCTTCCCTGGACTCCAGACTTCCACAGTGGCACTCTCATCCTTGGACGATTCTCTCAGTTGATATTCTTGCGAGGGAAGACAGTAGAAAACTCCTATTCCCCCACCTTGCGAATGTCATTCCCAAAATAACATTCTTTAAATCCATGTTCAGCGTGTGCACAGAGGAAAAAATGAACAGTGCAGGCGCATACACAGAGAGGGAAGAGTGCTGGAGCACCAGCCTCTCCTCTGGGGTCCAGAGAATTTAATCTGAAACTGACACTTCCTCCTGTGCTGTACTTGGCACAAGCAGTGTCCTGCACTTACCAGGACCCACCCTCCTTGGGAAGCAGTTTGTTGATCCTGTACTGTTAGTGAACCTTTCCCTGGGGTGGTTTTCCACCTTTCCTGTCCCCAACCCCCAAACCAAAGTGGTGCTTCCAAACAGTCATTGAAATCCTGTATGAAACTGTCCCCAGAATTTGGATAGGTACAACCTTCTCCATCCTTGGGGCTCTAATGTTTGGGGCTCCTTAGAGGTGAGTTGCCAGTTGCCCTGATGAATACCCTTTGATCTGTTTGTGAAATTCAGGCTGTAGGGGAAGATACACGGTGCCTTCCAGTGAAAGCATAGCCATGTTTGGAGCATGGGTATGGAATAGAAGGAGCATTATTGATCACATTCTTCAAAAATCAGAACTTTCAGCCCACTTAAAAGAATATCAGAGGACAACAGTGGATAGGACACAAGCATTCTGTCCTGAAACCCCACTCAAATGAAAATCAATAGATTTTTTAAAGGGATCTGGAGAGGGAGGACGGGAAAAAATACAACCACAATAAAAGCTTGGATGCTGTTAGAAGAGAAGGAAATGACTTAACAGGCACAAGGGAAACGAAGGTAAGGCAACTCAGCATAGCTACCCACTGCCTCTTCCTCACCTGGCAAAAGGGGCCCTCATTCCCTAGAAGAGGTAAAAAGGTGCATTTCAGGATTGGGGACATCGGGGAGAGTTGAAAATAAAGGTATTTATTGGATACTGCAAGCACACCTCATGTATATACTGTATGCTGAGACCCCGAACTCTCCATCATTCCTTTGGTGCCCATAACACCATGACTCTCCAGAAAGATTACATAATCTGAGCAGGTCCAGAAGGAAGACCAAAGATAGTGAAGTTGGAGGTGTCATACCTCAATGGATCACTGACTGCTTCCAAACTAATAATCTCATTTACATTTTCTAAATTTCCAATTACTTTTAGTTCATCTCTCTTTCTTTTTAAACTCTTCTATATGGGAAAATTTCCAACTTCACAGACGTAGAGAGAATAGTGTGATGAATCGCCATAGAACCAATCACCATCTCTAAGAATTATCAACATTTTGCAAATCTTGTTTCACCTATACCACCCTTTTTTTTAGGTTTGTTTCTCTTGATGATTTTATTAATTAATTAACTAATTAATTTGGTATTATTAATGTACAATTACATGAACAATATTACGGTTAGTAGACTCCCCCTATTATCAAGTCCCCACCACATACCCCATTACAGTCACTGTCCATCAGCGTACTAAGAGGCTATAGAATCACTACCTGTCTTCTCTGTATTATACTGCCTTCCCCGTGTCACCCCCCCAACTACATTTTCTATACTAATTGTAATACCCCATTTTCCCCCTTGTCCCTCCATTCCCACCCATCTTCCCGAGTTCCTTTCCCTTTGGTAACTATTAGTCCGTTCTTGGGTTCTGTGAGTCTGCTGCTGTTTTGTTCCTTCAGTTTTTTCTTTGTACTTATACTCCACAGATGAGGGAAATCATTTGATACTTGTCTTTCTCCACCTGGCTTATTTCACTGAGCATAATACCGTCTAGCTCCATTCATGTTGTAAATGGAAGGATTTTTTTTCTTCTTATGGCTGTATAATATTCCATTGTGTATATGTACCACATCTTCTTTATCCATTCACCTACTGATGGACACTTAGGTTGCTTCCATTTCTTGGCTATTGTAAATAGTGCTGCGATAAACATAGGGGTGCATATGTCTTTTTCAGACTGGGCTGCTGCATTCTTAGCGTAGGTTCCTAGGAGTGGAATTCCTGCATCAAATGGTATTTCTACTTTGAGTTTTTTGAGGAACCTCCATAGTGCTTTCAACAGTGGTTGAACACATTTACATTTCCACGAGAAGTGTAGGAGGGTTCCCATTTCTCCACATCCTCACCAACATTTGCTGTTGTTTGTCTTTTGGATGGCAGCCATCCTAAGTGGTCTGAGGTGATATCTCATTCTGGTTTTAATCTGCATTTCTCTGATGATTAGGGATGTGGAGCATCTTGTCATGTGCCTGTTGGCCATCTGAATTTCTTCTTTGGAGAAGTGTCTGTTCAGCACCTCTGCCCATTTTTTTGATAGGGTTATTTGCTTTTTGTTTTTGAGGTGCATGAGCGCTTTGTGTAATTTGGATGTGAACCCCTTCTCAGATATGTCATTTATGAATATATTTTCCCATACTGTAGGATGTCTTTTTGTTCTACTGATGGTGTCCTTTCCTGTACTGAAGCTTTTTAGTTTGATATAGTCCGACTTGTTCATTTCTGCTTTTGTTTCCGTTGCCCGGGAAGGTATGTTCATGAAGAAGTTGCTCATGTTTATGTCCAAGAGAATTTTGTCTATGTTTTTTTGTAAGAGTTTTATGGTTTCATGACTTACATTCAGGTCTTTGATCCATTTGGGGTTAACTTTTTTGTATGGGGTTAGACAAAAATCCAGTTTCATTCTCTTACATGTAGCTGCAATAGCTGTTGATGAGGCTGTTATTTCCGCATTGTATATCCATGGCTCCTTTAACATATATTAATTGACCATATATGCTTGGGGTTTATATCTGGGCTATATTGGTCTATGGGTCTGCTCTTGTGCCAGTACCAAATTGTTTTTCATTACTGTGGCTTTGTAGTAGAACTTGAAGTCAGGGAGCATAATTCCTCCCCACTTTATTCTTCCTTCTCAGGATTGCTTTGGCTATTTGGGGTCTTTTGTAGTTCTGCATGAATTTTAGAACTATTTGCTCTAGTTCATTGAAGAATGCTGTTGGTATTTTGATAGGGATTGCATTGAATCTGTAGATTACTTTAGGCAGGCTGGCCATTTTGACAATATTAATTCTTCTTATCCATGCACACGGGATGTGTTTCCATTTATTGGTATCTTCTTTAATTTCCCTCATGAGTGTCTTGTAGTTTTCAGAGTATAGGTCTTTCACTTCCTGGGTTAGGTTTATTCCTAGGTATTTTATTCTTTTTGATGAAATTGTGAATGGAATTGTTTTCCTGATTTTTCTTTCTGCAAGTTCATCACTAGTGTATAGGAAGGCAATAGATTTCTGTGTATTAATTTTGTATCCCGCAAGGTTACTGAATTCAATTTTTAGATCTAGTAGCCTTGGAGTGGATTCTTTAGGGTTTTTTTTTTTATGTACAATATCATGTCATCTGCAAACAGGGACAGTTTGACTTATTCCTTAGCAATCTAGATGCCTTTTATTTCGTTGTGCTGTCTGATTGCCATGGCTAGGACCTCTAGAACTATGTTAAATAAAAGTGTGGAGAGTGGGCATCCTTGCCTTGTTCCTGCTCTTAAAGGAAACGCTTTCAGCTTCTCGCTGTTAAGTATAATGTTGGCTGTTTGTTTGTCATATGTGGCTTTTATTATGTTGAGGTGCTTGCACTCTATACCCATTTTGTTGAGAGTTTTTATCATGAATGGATGTTGTATTTTGTCGAATGCTTTTTCAGCATGTATGGAGATTATCATATGGTTTTTGTCCTTCTTTTTGTTGATGTAGTGGATAATACTGATGGCTTTTCAAATGTGGTACCATTTTTGCATCCCTGGGATGAATCCCACTTGCTTATGGTGGATGATATTTTTGATATATTTTTCAATTCGGTTTGCTAATATTTTGTTGAGTATTTTTGCATCTATGTTCATCAGGGTATTGGTCTGTAGTTTTCTTTTTTTGTGGTGTCTTTATCTGGTTTTGGTATTAGAGTGATATTTGGGAGTATTCGTTCCTCTCTACCTTTTGAAAAACTGAAGAGGATGGTAATAGGTCTTCACTAAATGTGTGATAAAACTCAGCAGTGAAACCATGTGTCCCAGAGGTTTTTTTCTTAGGTAGATTTTTTTATTACCAATTCAATTTCTTTGCTGGTAATCGGTTAATTCAGATTTTCTGTTTCTTCCTGTGTCAGCCTTGAAAGGTTCTATTATTCTAGAAAGTTGTCCATTTTTTCTAGCTTATCCATTTTTTTTAATGTAATTTATTTTATTATCATTAATTTACAATTACATGTGCAATATTACAATTATTAAACTACCCCTTCATCAGGTCCCCCCCACCAACCCCATTACAGTCACTGTCCATCAGCGTAGTGAGATGCTATAGAATCACTACTTGTCTTCTCTGAGTTGTACTGCCCTCCCCGTGCCCCCCCAACATTACATCTGCTAATCGTAATGCCCCTTTTTCCCTCTTATCCCTCCCTTCCCGCCCATTTTCCCCAGTCCCTTTCCCTTTGGTAACTATTAGTCCGTTCTTGGGTTCTGTGAGTCTGCTGCTGTTTTGTTCCTTCAGTTTTTTTCTTTGTTCTTATACTCCACATATGAGTGAAATCATTTGATACTTGTCTTTTTCGGCTTGGCTTATTTCACTGAGCATAATACCCTCTAGCTCCATCCATGTTGTTGCAAATGGTAGGATTTGTTTTCTTCTTATGGCTGAATAATATTCCATTGTGTATATGTACCACATCTTCTTTATCCATTCATCTACTGATGGACACTTAGGTTGCTTCCATTTCTTGGCTATTGTAAATAGTGCTGCAATAAACATAGGGGTGCATCTGTCTTTTCAAATTGGGCTGCTGCATTCTTAGGGCAAATTCCTAGGAGTGGAATTCCTGGGTCAAATGGTATTTCTATTTTGAGTTTTTTGAGGAACCTCCATACTGCTTTCCACAATGGTTGAACTAATTTGCAGTCCCACCAGCAGTGTAGGAGGGTTCCCTTTTCTCCACATCCTCGCCAACATTTGTTGTTGTTTGTGTTTTGGATGTTGGCCATCCTCACTGGTGTGAGGTGATATCTCATTGTGGTTTTAATCTGCATTTCTCTGATGATTAGCGATGTGGAGCATCTTTTCATGTGCCTGTTGGCCATCTGAATTTCTTCTTTGGAGAAGTGTCTATTCATGTCCTCTGCCCATTTCTTAATTGGATTATTTGCTTTCTGTTTGTTAAGGTGCATGAGTTCTTTATATATTTTGGATGTCAACCCTTTATCAGATACGTTTTTTATGAATATATTCTCCCATACTGTAGGATGTCTTTTTGTTCTACTGATGGTGTCCTTTGCTGTACAGAAGCTTTTCAGCTTGATATAGTCCCACTTGTTCATTTTTGCTTTTGTTTCCCTTGCCCGGGGAGATATGTTCATGAAGAAGTTGCTCATGTTTATGTCCAAGAGATTTTTGCCTATGTTTTTTTCTAAGAGTTTTATGGTTTCATGACTTACATTCAGGTCTTTGATCCACCTTGAGTTTACCTTTGTGTATGGGGCTAGACAGTAGTCCAGTTTCATTCTCTTACATGTAGCTGTCCAGTTTTTCCAACACCAGCTGCTGAAGAGGCTGTCATCTCCCCATTGTATATCCAAGGCACTTTTATCAAATATTAATTGACTGTATATGTTTGGGTTAATGTTTGGATTTTCTATTCTGTTCCACTGGTCTGTGGGTCTGTTTTTGTGCCAATACCAAATTGTCTTGATTACTGTGGCTTTGTAGTAGAGCTTGAAGTCAGGGAGTGTAATTCCCCCTGTTTTATTCCTCCTTCTCAGGATTGCTTTGGCTATTCGGGGTCTTTTGTGGTTCCATATGAATTTTAGAATTATTTGTTCCAGTTCATTGAAGAAAGCTGTTGGTAGTTTGATAGGGATTGCATTGAATCTGTAGATTGCTTTAGGTAGTATAGCCATTTTGACAATATTTATTCTTCCTAGCCAAGAGCATGGGATGCATTTCCATTTGTTAGTGTCCTCTTTAATTTCTCTTAGGAGTGTCTTGTAGTTTTCAGAGTACAGGTCTTTCACTTCCTTCGTTAGGTTTATTCCTAGGTATTTTATTCTTTTTGATGCAATTGTGAATGGAATTGTTTTTCTGATTTCTCTTTCTGTTAGTTCATCGTTAGTGTATAGGAAAGCAACAGACTTCTGTGTTTTAATTTTGTATCCTGCAACTTTGCTGAATTCAGATATTAGTTCTAGTAGTTTTGGAATGGAAGTCTTTAGGGTTTTTTATGTACAGTATCATGTCATCTGCAAATAGTGACAATTTGACTTCTTCTTTACCAATCTGGATGCCTTGTATGTCTTTGTTTTGTCTGATTGCTGTGGCTAGGACCTCCAGTACTATGTTGAATAACAGTGGAGAGAGTGGGCATCCCTGTCTTGTTCCCGATCTTAGATGAAAAGCTTTCAGCGTCTCGCCGTTAAGTATGATGTTAGCTGTGGGTTTGTCATATATAGCCTTTATGATGTTGAGGTACTTGCCTCTATACCCATTTTGTTGAGAGTTTTAATCAGGAATGGATGCTGAATTTTGTCAAATGCTTTTTCAGCATCTATGGAGATGATCATGTGGTTTTTGTTCTTCTTTTTGTTGATGTGGTGGATGATGTTGATGGATTTTCGAATGTTGTACCATCCTTGCATCCCTGGGATGAATCCCACTTGATCATGGTGTATGATCCTCTTGATGTATTTTTGAATTCGGTTTGCTAATATTTTGTTGAGTATTTTTGCATCTACGTTCATCAGGGATATTGGTCTGTAATTTTCTTTTTTGGTGAGGTCTTTGCCCGGTTTTGGTATTAGAGTGATGCTGGCTTCATAGAATGAGTTTGGAAGTATTCCCTCCTCTTCTATTTTTGGAAAACTTTAAGGAGAATCGGTGTTATTTCTTCTCTATATGTCTGGTAGAATTCAGAGGTGAATCCATCAGGCCCAGGGGTTTTGTTCTTGGGTAGTTTTTTGATTACCAATTCGATTTCGTCACTGGTGATTGGTCTGTTTAGTTTTTCTGTTTCTTGCTTGGTCAGTCTTGGAAGGTTGTATTTTTCTAAGAAGTTGTCCATTTCTTCTATGTTTTCCAGCTTGTTAGCATATAGATTCTCATAATATTCTCTTATGATTCTTTGTATTTCTGTGGGGTCCGTCGTGATTTTTCCTTTCTCATTTCTGATTGTGTTTATGTGTGTAGATTCTCTTTTTCTCTTAATGAGTCTGGCTAGGGGTTTATCTATTTTGTTTATTTTTTCAAAGAACCAGCTCTTTGTTTTATTGATTTTTTCTATTGTTTTATTCTTCTCAATTTTATTTATTTCTTCTCTAATCTTTATTATGTCCCTCCTTCTGGTGACTTTGGGCCTCATTTGTTCTTCTTTTTCCAATTTCAGTAATTGTGTCTTTAGACTATTCATTTGGGAATGTTCTTCCCTCTTTAAATAGGCCTGGATTGCAATATACTTTCCTCTTAGAACTGCCTTTGCTGCGTCCCACAGAAGTTGTGGCTTTGTGTTGTTGTTGTCATTAGTCTCCATATATTCTTTGATTTCTGTTTTGATTTGGTCGTTAACCCATTGATTAATTAGGAGAGTGTTGTTAAGTCTCCATGTATTTGTGAGCCTTTTTGATTTCTTTCTAAAATTTATTTCTAGTTTTATACCTTGGTGATCTGAGAAGTTGGTTGGTAGGATTTCAATATTTTTGAAATTACTGAGGTTCTTTTTGTGGCCTAGTATGTGGTCTATTCTGGAAAATGTTCCATGTGCACTTGAGAAGAATGTGTATCTTGTTGCTTTTGGGTGTAGAGTTCTGTAGATGTCTGTTAGGTCTATCTGTTCTAGTGTGTTGTTCAGTGCCTCTGTGTCTTTACTTATTTTCTGTCTGGTTGATCTGTCCTCTGGAGTGAGTGGTGTGTTGAAGTCTCCTAAGATGAATGCATTGCTGTCTATTTCCTCCTTTAATTCTGTTAGTATTTGTCTCACATATGCTGGCGCTCCTGTGTTGGGTGCATATATATTTATAATGGTTATATCTTCTTGTTGGACTGACCCCTTTATCATTATGTAATGTCCTTCTTTATCTTTTGCTACTTTCTTCGTTTTGAAGTCTATTTTGTCTGATACAAGGACTGCAACACCTGCTTTTTTCTCTTTGTTGTTTGCATGAAATATCTTTTTCCATCCCTTCACTTTTAGTCTGTGTATATCTTTGGATTTGAGGTGAGTTTCTTGTAGGCAGCATATAGATGGGTCTTGCTTTTTTATCCATTCTGTTACTCTGTGTCTTTTGATTGGTTACATTCAGTCCATTTACATTTAGGGTGATTACTGATAGGTATGTTCTTATTGCCATTGCTGGCTTTAGATTCGTGGTTACCAAGGGTTCAAGGGTTGCTTCTTTACTATCTAACAATCTAACTTAACTTTCTTGTTAAGTTATTGTAAACACAGTCTGATGTTTCTTTCTTTCTCTCCCTTCTTATTCCTCCTCCTCCATTCTTTCTATAATAGGTGTTTTATTCTTTGCCTTTATTTGGTATTTGGATGGTCTGCTTTCTTTGCTATGATTTTTTTTCTCTGGTGACATCTTTTTAGCCTTAGGTGTGCTTCCATCTAGAGCAGTCCATTTAAGATATCCTGTAGTGGTGGTTTATGAGAGGCAAACTCTCTCAACTTTCGTTTATCTGGAAATTGTTTAATCCCTCCATCATATTTAAATGATAATCGTGCTGGATACAATATTCTTGGTTCGAGGCCCTTCTGTTTCATAACGTTAAATATATCATGCCATTCTCTTCTGGCCTGTAAGGTTTCTGTTGAGAAGTCTGATGATAGTCTGATGGGTTTTCCTTTGTAGGTGATCTTTTTTCTCTCTCTAGCTGCCTTTAATACCCTGTCTTTATCTTTGATCTTTGCCATCTTAATTATTATGTGTCTTGGTGTTGTCTTCCTTGGGTCCCTTGTGTTGGGAGTTCTATGAGCTTCGGTGGACTGCGAGACTACTTCCTTCCCCAGCGAGGGAAAGTTTTCAGCAATTATTTCTTCAAAGACACTTTCTATCCCTTTTTCTCTCTCTTCTTCCTCTGGTACTCCTATAATGAGAATATTGTTCCGTTTGGATTGGTCACACAGTTCTCTTAATATTCTTTCATTCCTAGAAATCCTTTTATCTCTCTCTGCCTCAGCTGCTCTGTACTCCTGTTCTCTGTTTTCTATTCCATTAACAGTCTCTCGCATCTCATCCATTCTGCTGTTAAGCTCGTCGATCGCTTGTCTGATTTCTGTATTGTCTTTCCTCTGTTCCCTCACTTCCTCCCTCAGCTCTTGCACATTTCTCTCTAGGTCCATCAGCATGGTTATGACTTTTATTCCAAATTCTTTTTCAGGGATGCTGTGCATTTCCATCCCTTCAGACTCCCTCTCTGTGGTTGTCTGGTTGATTTTGTTCTGAACCATATTCCTCTGTCTTTTCATGGCTGTATAATTTGGTCACTGATAGTTGCCACGTATGTCAGCTGGGCTCTTTAAGACTTTAAAAAGAGAAGAGAGAAAAAAAGAGAAAAAAAAGAAAAAAAAAGAAAGAAAGAAAAAAGAAAAAAAGAAAGAAAAGAAAAAACAAAAACAAAACAAAAAACAAAACAAAAACAAAAACAAAAAAAATGCCCACTGGACGTAGATTCTGTGGGAATGCTGTAGGTGGCGCTATTGCCCCACTATTCCACAGCTGTGACTGTGCCGCTCCGCAGGGCCCTTTATCGCTCTGGCAGGGGTGGGAACGAGTAGGAGGCTGTTGATCTCAGTGAGAAGTGTTAAGTATGGCTACGCTTCCTCAGTCACCAGCTAAGGCGTCTGAAACTCCCCAGGACTCCCAGCCTGCTGGGCTGAGTGTGCTGGGGCCATCTGGCTCCTCCGCTGGGCTCCTGTCTCTTTAAGACCGCTGAAGAAAGCGCGCACTTTTTTTTTTTTCCTTCCCGGGAGCCGGCTGCAAGCACCCTGGCGCGTTCCCGCTCAGATCCTGCCCCTCTGTCTCTCCAATCTCCACTGCACTGCGCAATGTGGGTCAGCGCTCCCAGCGCAGATCACCGGGGCTGGCTACTTCGCGGGGTGTACTTCCACTCCCTCCCGGCTCTGACTACTCTCCTCCCGCCTGTGCGCTGGGGTGGGGGAGGGCTCGGGTCCCGCCGGGTCGCGGCTCCGTATCTTACCTGCCCCTTCGGGTGCCGAGTCCTCTCGGGTGTAGCTGCACGCTGTGCGCTTTCCTGTGTATTCTCGTCTCTCTTTTAGGAATAGATGTATTTTCTGTGTTTTTGTAGATAAATATAGTGTTGGGAGGAGATTTCTGCTGCCCTGCTCACACCGCCATCTTCCCGGAAGTTTTGTCTGTCTTATTGTATTTTAAAGGTTCTTTATATATTCTGGACATAAGTCCTTTGTCAGATACACAAATTGTAAATATGTTATATCTGTACAGTAGTTATAGCCACACCAATAACTAAAATATATATTAGCATATATCCACAGCATAATGCCTGTGAAAGATAAAAAGAGGAGGAAGTATGTTTAGGCCAGGAAAGCCTATATAAAAGGATGTTGATCTGATCCCTGGGATAGGAACAGGAGGAGGAAGGAGGATTGGATGAAAGAAGCTTCTGATTCCTAGGTAGATCTGACAAAAGTCCTGGCTAACATAAGAGGGAGCTCTGGAGGAAAGGAGTCCTGAGTTAGGTTCACAGGGCCAGGCCTTGGTACCACTGCCATGCTCAGTTATTGGTTGGGGGATGCCCTGGAAGAGTGTGACCCTGGCTAGAAATCTAAGACAGATTTTGTAGGTGCCAACAGCTGGAGGCTGCCAGCTGTACCCCTCTGTCAGGAACCAGATGGTCTTTCAAGGTTTTTTCAAGTATGAGATTCTATTTCTTCCAAAATAGCTTTCCTTTTTAAAAAAATGAACTGTAAATAACAATGACATCTCCTACATAAATTTTGGTGTCACAATGTGGACTTAAAATATTTCATAAACTTATCTCACAGCTCAGTATCTCATATAAATATGATGAGGTCAACCCTTAGGATTCACTCTTTTCTTTTCCTATTCTGCTTATCATTCATCCTTGTCTTTTTTTTCAAAGCCTTCAACAATTCTTTTTTATGTCTTTCTGTTTTCCATCTTCTGCTAGGTTTCTTTCTTTATCTCAGTTCTCCACACTTTATTTGTGCCCTTTTGTGGGCTGCTATTTTGTATTTGGGATAATAACCTCTAAGAGGTCACAGACCTTTTCTTGGTTCCCCTTCAATGTTTCTCACGCACTGGCTTTAATCACTAAGTCTCTGGCAACCAGCCAGCCAACCTCCTGATTTCCATATTCCAAGTGAAATAGTTTCCCACTTTTTCCTTGTCCTTTCTAAACTTTCAGATGTTGTATGATCCTCTTGGGTGCCGTCTTTTTGCTCATATCAGGTTTGCTCTAAAAGTATATACTGTGTAATGTTATGTGTAATATATAATATGAAAAAATTATTGTTAGTGGTGAAAATGATAGAGCATTCAAAAGAGAGGGACTTTGAATAAAGATAATAGGTTGCAGGTAGATCTTGGGTGGAGTTGCCTCCTGTATTTTAAAATACTGTGTTTATAGAAGACCCCAGTTATAATTATAGCTGTCCAAGCTAAGAGAAATTCTCATCGAGTATAGAATGCTTGTTGAATGTTAGAAAGGAAGAGGTAGAAATGTCAGACAGGAAACCTGACTGATTTTTCTAACGGCCTATTGATGGACAGCAGCTATGTCTAACAGCATTTAAGCATGCCCAAGTCTGTCTTATCTTTAAACAATTCCTTCCTCAACTCCACACCCTCCTCTAGCTATTGCTCTATGCTTCCCTTTCCTTTTTCAACTAAGTTTCATGAAAGATCCTGTCTCTACTTCCGCACCTTTCACTTTTCAATGTACCTCAGTCTGGGTTCCAGCCCAACTATTCCATTTAAAATGGGAGCGAGGGGTAGGGGAAGTTTCCACAATATTTTTGCTGGGAACTCTCAAATTTCTCTGTTCAGGGCAGCTCTTCTCTGCATGTCAGATGTGTGTCTCCATCTGCTGCAGGTTATCTTCATTTAGATTTACCATGAGGCTTTTAATGCATCACATCCAAACTTAAATATTTTCTTCCAGTGCTCCTCCTTATCTGTTTTCTAGCTCCTTGTTGCTCAGACTGTGGTGCAGAATCTTGTAGCATCAGCATTGCCTCGAGCTGTTAGAAATGCAGAGTCCTGGTCCCATCTCAGACCTGTAGAATCAGAATCTGCATCCTCAGGTGATTTATATGCATAGTCAGGTTTGAGAAGCATTGCGTCCCATTGGATGGCCACCACAGAAGCTCATTCACCAATATCTTAGCGTTTTGTCCATTGTTCTCTGTTCCCACTGCCCCTTCCCAGTTCAGGTCTAATTCTATCCCACCTGGATATTATAACAGCTTCCTAACTGGTCGCCCCTGCCTCATGTCCTATCTCCCTTCCAGTGCATTTTCCTTACTCAGCCAGAGCATTATCCCCAAAGCAAAATCTGAGAGGGCTGTCTCTTGCTTAATTCCCTGTACATACTTCCTGGTTGCTCTCAAGGTAAACTCTATATGCCTTTATATTTTGGCCAAAAATACCATTTGTGCCTAGGTTCCTGCTCACCTTTCTGGCCCTACTTCTTGCCACCCTTTACTTGTAGCTTTGATTTTCAGGCCTTTACCCTATAATTTTTCCTCTGTCTAGAAACATAGCCTCTCCCTCTACCAAAGGCTACTTATATTAGATTTAATTTCCTTTTGTAAGCTTTCTCTGATCTCCTAAGTCTGGGTTAGCTGTTCCTGTTCTCTGTGTTATAGTCTTTACCACCTTATATTATAAATGCCCAATTGCCTACATTCCTTACTAGATTATAAACTCTTTGAGGCAGAGACTTTGTGTTAACTATTTTGTCCCTATTGCCTAGTATAATCTTCAGTAATTAAATTGAATGGATTTCATTAAAAATTCTTCAAACACTATATGCTAAGCAATTCCAAGGTCCAGTTATAATTATGTAGTAACAAACTTGTCTCAGAATCTAAATTTAATTAAGTAAGAATTTGGTAAGATTAGAATGTTACAGAGGAAGGTATACTAGGCTAGGGTAGATATAGAAAGTTATTATAAAAGATCAGTTTCCATGGATTTAAAAAAAACTTTGCCTTTTCAATTTTAACTATCTGTAACTATTAATAGTTATTTATTCTAAGTCTATATAGTTAATTGAGTTTAGCATGTACAGTGAACCTTATGCTTTTTGGTCTTTCTAGTTTTAATTTAGCCCTTAGTTTTGAAGTCTTCAGATTTTCCCAGTGATGACTTAAGAGCAGTATGTTTTCTGAGTCCATGTATAGAGGATGTCAATATTGTCATCTCTGTTTCCCTTTTAGTTGGTATTTGTCTGATATTTCATTACCTATCCTGTTACTTCCAACTTCTGGAGATTATATTATAAACTTGTCCCCTGGACAGAGAGCATTATATATGTGTATATGCACACACACACATATCCTGTATAAGTATGTATGTATGGGTTGATGTGATCTGAGTTTTAATGGGGATATTTAACCTGTAAACATTTGCTACACTTTGGCCATGTACTAGAAGGTTGAAGGAGAGCTTTATTTCTTCCTCTTATGAAGGCAGAGTAGAGGGTAATGGGGTTCAAAGGATTGGGGCAAGTCCCCAGAAACAGTAACATTAAGGAGCTTTGATAGGCTAACAGCTTCTGATTTAAGGAGCAGTGTCAGGGAGGAAGGTGGGGTGGAAGTGGTGGTAAGGTGATAGTGGTGGCAGAGGCTTCTGGCTTCTAGGAATGTTGATGAATTCCTGCTTCATTAACAAGAAGTAAGAGCAAACTGGTTGACCTCTTTGCTTTTGTTTTCTCCATCTTGTAACACTTATTTATATATTGAGGTACATACAATCACATGTATAAATCTTAGTGTATAGCTTGATGCATTTTGACAGGTGTATACATTCATCAGGTCTGACCTCTCTGGATCTTAATAGAGGTCCCTGGGGATTTTTCGGCATAACATAGAAAAAGTTCATCAGGGAACTTTGGGCAGTGACTCCAGTCAGTTTGGGTCATCAATAACTGTTTTTTTCCCCACTGTGTCACACATGTAAGCCAATAGTTACTGAAACAATTGGAGTGCTAGGTTCTGTGGTGGATACTGAGACAGAGATAAATGTGGTCACCTTCTTGCCTTTTTCCCATCTTGGCCTTCTCTTCCCCTCTTGTGGGTTTCTTCTCTTTGGATGGGCCCAGTATGAGTGCTTGCTGTTTTCTGAAAATAAGATCTGGCTCCTGGGCACCTGAGGCTGGGTTGCACTAGGTGTAAGTGACACCTGACTTGTGCAGGCCACTAGCCTATTAAGAACCTGGTCTTAGTGGGGCCACTTTTCCTTGGGATGATCTCTTGAGCCAGTTCCCTTAGGACCTACCTGGGAATGAACAATTATGAAAAGGCTTTGTCTCTGTTGAAGGAGTTTGCCTGGAGGGTTCCTGTTTTCCATCCCCTTTGATGTTAGTGGAAGGAGCATTTGGAATGAAATATGCAGGCTCTTAGCCATGGGAGTTATGGTAGATGTTGCTGATACTCATCATTACCTCGTTCTCCTTCCATTTCTGATTACTCACTCCTACTTTTCCTAAACTGTTGGCTCACAGGTGGGGTGAGTGACTAATCAGTGGCCATGATAATCTTCACTCCCCAGCTTAAGCTGTTTAAGCTCCTGCCCATGCTCCAGCTCTTTCTTCCCCTGATGCAGCAGTCATAGTGGCCATGGATCAAGCTGGTGGGGCCACAAGATGGAACGAGGCTGGATCTCCGAGTCACCACTTGGAGGGAGCTTCCCTGCAGTGCTATTGGACCTTTGGTAGACTTTGTGTGTAGGAGAAATACACATTAATTTGTTGGACTACTAGAGCTTAGGAGTAAATATGTTATCTAGCAGAGCCCTACAAATATAAGTACTGTATGTGTTCTGTCTGAGCTCTGGGTGTTTTTAAATATATTCCCATGATTTGAAATAGTACCTAGGTATTTCTTTAAATTTTTTATTTTTTATTAAGGTATCATTGATATACCCTCTTATGAAGGTTTCACATGAAAAACACTATGGTTACTACATTCACCCATATTTTCAAGTCCCCCCTGCCTTATTGAAGTCACTGTGCATCAGTGTAGTAAGATGCCACAGAGTCACTACTTGTCTTCTCCGTGCTACACTGTCTTTCCTGTGACCCCTCACACCATGTGTACTAAACATAATACCCCTCAATCCCCTTCTCCCTCCTTCCCCACCCGCCCTCCCACACACCTCCCCTTTGGTAACCACTAGTCCCTCCTGGAGTCTGTGAGTTGGCTGCTGTTTTGTTCCTTCAGTTTTGCTTCGTGGTTATACTCCATAAATGAGGGAAGTAATTTGGTACTTGTCTTTCTCCACCTGGCTTATTTCACTGAGCATTATATCCTCCAGTTCCATCCATGTTGTTGCAAATGGTAGGATTTGTGTTCTTCTCATGGCTGAATAGTATTCCATTGTGTATATGTATCACCTCTTTATCCATTCATCTACTGATGGACACTTAGGTTGCTTCCATATCTTGGCTATTGTAAATAGTGCTGCAATAAACATAGGGGTGCATATGTCTTTTTGAATCTGGGATCTTGTTTTCTTCAGGTAAATTCCTAGGAGTGGAATTCCTGGGTCAAATGGTATTTGTATTTTTATTTTTTTGAGGAACCTCCATATTGCTTTCCACAATGGTTGAACTAATTTATATTCCCATCAGCAGTCTAGGAGGGTTCCTTTGTCTCCACATCCTTGCCAGCATTTGTTTTTCCTAGTCTTTTCTATGTTGGGCATCCTAACTGGTTTGAGGTGATATCTCACTGTGGTTTTAATTTGCATTCCCTTGATGATTAGTGATGTGGAGCATCTTTTCAGGTACCTGTTGGCCATCTGAATTTCTTCTTTGGAGAAGTGTCTGTTCATATCCTCTGCCCATTTTTTAATAGCGTTATTTGTTTTTTGGGTGTTGAGGCATGTGAGTTCTTTATATATTTTGGATGTTAACCCCTTGTCAGATACGTCATTTACAAATATATTCTCCCATACTGTAGGATGTCTTTTGGATGTTGGCAGTCCTAACTGGTGTGAGGTGATATCTCATTGTGGTTTTAATTTGCACTTCCCTGATAATTAGCAATGTGGAGCATCTTTTCATGTGCTTGTTGGCCATCTGAATTTATTCTTTGGAGAATTGTCTCTTCATATCCTCTGCCCATTTTCTTATAGGGGTATTTGCTTTTTGGGTGTTGATGCATGTAAGTTCCTTATATATTTTGGATGTTAACCTCTTTTTGGATATATTGTTTACAAATATGTTCTCTCATACTGTAGGATGCCTTTTTGTTCTGATAGTGCCCTTTGTTGTACAGAAGCTTTTTAGCTTGATGTAGTCCCACTTGTTCATTTTTTTTTTGTTTCCCTTTCCTGAGGAGATGCATTCCAGAAAAAAGTTGCCCATGTTTATATTCAAGAGATTTTGCCTGTGTTTCCTTCTAAGAGTTTTATGGTTTCGTGACTTACATTCAGGTCTTTGATCCATTTCAAATTTACTTTTGTGTATGGAGTTAGACAATAATCCATTTTCATTCTCTTACACGTAGCTGTCCAGTTTGCCCAACACCAGCTGTTGAGGAGGCTGTCATTTTCCCATTGTTATGTCTATGGCTCATTTTATCGTATATTAATTGACCATATATGATTGGGTTTATATCTGGGCTCCCTAGTCTGTTGCATTGTTCTATGGGTCTGTTCTTGTGCCACTACCAAATTTTCTTGATTACTGTGGCTTTGTAGTAGAGCTTGAAGTTGGGAAGCAAGATCCCCCCTGCTTTATTCTTCCTTCTCAAGATTGCTTTGGCTATTCGGGGTCTTTTGTGGTTCCATATGAATTTTAGAACTATTTGCTCTAGTTCGTTGAAGAATACTGTTGGTATTTTAATGGGGATTGTATTGAATCTGTAGATTGCTTTAGGCAGGATGGCTGTTTGACACTATTAATTCTTCCTATCCATGAGCAGAGGGTGTATTTCCATTTATTGTTAGCTTCTTTAATTTCTCTCATGAGTGTCTTGTAGTTTTCAGGGTATAGGTCTTTCACTTCCTTCGGTTTATTCCTAGGTATTTTATTCTTTTTGACGCAGTTGTGGATGGAATTGTTTCCCTGATTTCTCTTTCTGCTAGTTCATCGTTAGTGTATAGGAATGCAACAGATTTCTGTGTATTAATTTTGTATCCTGCAACTTTGCTGAATTTAGATATTAGTTCTAGTAGTTTTGGAGTGGATTCTTTAGGGTTTTTTACGTATGATATCATGTCATCTGCAAACAGTGACAGTTTGGCTTCTTCCTTACCAATCTGGATGCCTTGTATTTCATTGTGTTGTCTGATTGCCGTGGCCGGGACCTCCAGTACTATATTGAACAAAAGTGGGGAGAGTGGGCAACCTTGTCTTGTTGCTGATCTTGGGAGAAACACTTTCAGTATCTTGCTGTTAAGTATGATGTTGGCTGTGGGTATCTCATATATGGCCTTTATTATGTTGAGGTACTTGCCCTCTATACCCATTTTGTTGAGAGTTTTTATCATGAATGGGTGTTGAATTTTGTCAAATGCTATTTCAGCATCTATTGAGATGATCATGTGGTTTTTGTCCTTCTTTTTGTTGATGTGGTGGATGATGTCAATGGATTTTCAAATATTGTACCATCCTTGCATCCCTGGAATAAATCTTTCTTGATCACGATGGATGATCTTTTTGATGTATTTTTTATTTTGATTTGTTAATATTTAGTGAGTATTTTTGCATCTATGTTCATCAGGGATATTGGTATGTAATTATCTTTTTTTGTGGTGTCTTGTCTGGTTTTGGTATTAGGGTGATGCTGGCCTCATAGAATGAGTTTGAAAGTATTCCCTCCTCTCCTACTTTTTGGAAAACTTTAAGGAGGATGGGTATTAGGTCTTCACTAAATGTTTGATAAAATTTAGCAATGAAGCCATCAGGTCCAGGGGTTTTGTTCTTAGGTAGTTTTTTGATTACCAATTCAATTTCATTGCTGGTAATTGGTCTGTTCAGGTTTTCTGTTTCTTTCTGGGTCAGCCTTGGAAGGTTGTATTTTTCTAGAAAGTTATCCATTTCTTCTAGGTTATCCAGTTTGTTAGCATATACTTTTTCATAGTAATCTCTCATAATTCTTGGTATTTCTGTGGTGTCCATAGTAGTTTTTCCTTTCTCATTTCTGATTCTGTTTATGTGTGTAGACTCTCTTTTTTTCTTGATAAGTCTGGCTAGGGGTTTATCTATTTTGTTTATTTTCTCGAAGAACCAGCTCCTACTTTCATTCATTTTATTGTTTTATTCTTCTGAATTTTATTTATTTCTGCTCTAATCTTTATTATGTCCCTCCTTCTACTGACTTTGGGCCTCATTTGTTCTTCTTTTTCTAGTTTCATTAATTGTGAGTTTAGACTATTCATATGGGATTGTTCTTTCCTGAGGTAGGTCTGTATTGCAATATACTTCCCTCTTAGCATGGCCTTTGCTATGTCCCACAGATTTTGCAGTGTTGAATTATTGTTGTCATTTGTCTCCATATATTGCTTGATCTCTGTTTTTATTTCGTCATTGATCCATTGATTATTTAGGAGCATGTTGTTAAGCCTAAAATGTGATGTGGAAAACATAGTAAACATTGCAGTAGAAAGCTGTCCTTTCTGTATGCACTCTAACTCCCAGAGATAAGTGTGCTGCCAATAGGTCTTTGCTCCAGCATTAGGGGAAACTGCAGGAGAAGATCCTGTCTAATCTCAGCAGTGTAAGCAAACTACATTTGGATTCAGTTTAGTTTCAGTGAAATAAGGCCTTCCCGCATGCCCCATTCAAGGAATCATGCCACCACCTAAAATGTGATGTGGAAAACATAGTAAACATTGCAGTAGAAAGCTGTCCTTTCTGTATGCACTCTAACTCCCAGAGATAAATGTATTTTTTTCAGTGGTTGTGATATAAAAATGCAGATAGTCTCCCATCTGAAATCCCTTCAGGATTATATTCTAAGCATGAAATTGGGCTTTGAAATGTTTTTTGATTTTTTTTTGTTTGTTTAACTGCCATGTTTAAAAGATCCCTTTAAGATAGCTATTTCTAAATTTTTGTTCATGAATATTCATGATAGGTCATATATCTTTTTTGATCTTGCACCTACATGTAACTGGTTGTGAGGAAAAAAAGAGTAGTTAAAATCAGGGATGGTGGCAAATGGCGTAGTATCCGTGGTAAAAATGCTCGCTTAATGGGGTTCTTAAACAAAAGGAAATTGACATGATCAGAACATCTCATAAGAGTTTTTACTTGTAAATATTGCAAAAGTCCTGAACCTCGTTGTACTGGCTTTAAATAACTAGTCATATTCAAAGAGCTCTAAACTGAAGAGCCTAAAGAGATGATTGAATCAAGAAGTCAGAGGGAATTGCAATAAGAAGTGAATAGCTAATTGATTCATGTACTGTAATTGGGAGATTTTGACTAATAAATGCTTGTTTCTCTTTAATTTTAACTGTGCCTCTATGGCATATTTCTAGCAGGGTGAAATACAAGTTTAGAACTCTAAATATGTGGTACTATATAAAGGGTTTAAGATGAAAGAAGAGAAATCCTAGGAAGAAAACTTGTTTTATAAAAGGGGAATGACAAAGTAAAGATTTACATTTTAAAAAATTCATGAATTCTTTTCATTTTACAAAAAATGAGCATTTTCCAATTTAGTGGTAGTTTATATAGTACCCCTTTGTTTTTTTCTCATTTATTTTAAGAGGGAGAAAGATAAACTAGAATACATATTATTTTTCATCCTTTTTGTTGATTTTGCCCATAGTAAGTTTCTTGAGATTTTATTTAAATGTCATTGTTGAATATCGTCTTAAGCAATATTTAGTAAGTTTTTGAGAACATTAGATGCATAATTCTTACACCTCAGGTTAAAAATTTGTTACTTTTCTATTTTAATTTCACAATAGTTATATTCCTTAATAATTGCTAGGCCTGTGTGTTCACTGTTTTAAATGTTTGTTATAAAATGCTATGCCATGTTAATCACTGTAAGTTCATTTGTGTCTTGTGAAAAGGGAACTTTCAAAAGATCCTGTCCCACAATCACCCTCCAGAGTATTCTGCCAATTTCTATGCTGCCTACAATGCTGCCTACATTAATATTCTCCTGGGAGTTTTTTTTAAAATATAATTTATTATCATTAATTTACAATTACGTGTGCAATATTACGATTATTAAACTACCCCTTCATCAGGTCCCCCCCACAAACCCCAATACAGTCACTGTTCATCAGCGTAGTGAGATGCTATAGAATCACTACTTGTCTTCTCTGAGTTGTACAGCCCTCCCCGTGCCCCCCCAACATTACATCTGATAATCGTAATGCCCCTTTTTCCCTCTTATCCGTCCCTTCTCACCCATTTTCCCCAGTCCCTTTCCCTTTGGTAACTATTAGTCCGTTCTTGGGTTCTGTGAGTCTGCTGCTGTTTTGTTCCTTCAGTATTTTTTCTTTGTTCTTATACTCCACATATGACTGAAATCATTTGATACTTGTCTTTTTCGGCTTGGCTTATTTCACGGAGCATAATACCCTCTAGCTTCATCCATGTTGTTGCAAATGGTACGAATTGTTTTCTTCTTATGGCTGAATAATATTCCATTGTGTATATGTACCACATCTTCTTTATCCATTCATCTACTGATGGACACTTAGGTTGCTTCCATTTCTTGGCTATTGTAAATAGTGCTGCGATAAACATAGGGGTGCATCTATCTTTTTCAAACTGGGCTGCTGTATTCTTAGGGTAAATTCCTAGGAGTGGAATTCCTGGGTCAAATGGTACTTCTATTTTGAGTTTTTTGAGGAACTCCATACTGCTTTCCACAATGGTTGAACTAATTTGCATTCCCACTAGCAGTGTAGGAGGGTTACGTTTTTTCCACATCCTCGCCAACATTTGCTGTTTGTGTTTTGGATGTTGGCTGTCCTCACTTCTGTGAGGTGGTATCTCATTGTGGTTTTAATCTGCATTTCTCTGATGATTAGCGATGTGGAGCATCTTTTCATGTGCCTGTTGGCCATCTGAATTTCTTCTTTGGAGAAGTGTCTATTCATGTCCTCTCCCCATTTCTTAATTGGGTTATTTGCTTTCTGTTTGTTAAGGTGCATGAGTTCTTTATATATTTTGGATGTCAACCCTTTATCAGATACGTTTTTTAAGAATATATTCTCCCATACTGTAGGATGTCTTTTTGTTCTACTGATGGTGTCCTTTGCTGTACAGAAGCTTTTCAGCTTGATATAGTCCCACTTGTTCATTTTTGCTTTTGTTTCCCTTGCCTGGGGAGATATGTTCATGAAGAAGTTGCTCATGTTTATGTCCAAGAGATTTTTGCATATGTTTTTTTCTAAGAGTTTTATGGTTTCATGACTTACATTCAGGTCTTTGATCCACCTTGAGTTTACCTTTGTGTATGGGGCTAGACAGTAGTCCAGTTTCATTCTCTTACATGTAGCTGTCCAGTTTTTCTAACACCAGCTGCTGAAGAGGCTGTCATCTCCCCATTGTATATCCAAGGCACTTTTATCAAATATTAATTGACTGTATATGTTTGGGTTAATGTTTGGATTTTCTATTCTGTTCCACTGGTCTGTGGGTCTGTTTTTGTGCCAATACCAAATTGTCTTGATTACTGTGGCTTTGTAGTAGAGCTTGAAGTCAGGGAGTGTAGTTCCCCCTGTTTTATTCCTCCTTCTCAAGATTGATTTGTCTATTCGGGGTCGTTTGTGGTTCCATATGAATTTTAGAATTATTTGTTCCAGTTCATTGAAGAAAGCTGTTGGTAGTTTGATAGGGATTGCATTGAATCTGTAGATTGCTTTAGGTAGTATAGCCATTTTGACAATATTTATTCTTCCTAGCCAAGAGCATGGGATGCATTTCCATTTGTTAGTGTCCTCTTTAATTTCTCTTAGGAGTGTCTTGTAGTGTTCAGAGTACAGGTCTTTCACTTCCTTCGTTAGGTTTATTCCTAGGTATTTTATTCTTTTTGATGCAATTGTGAATGGAATTGTTTTTCTGATTTCTCTTTCTGTTAGTTCATCATTAGTGTATAGGAAAGCAACAGATTTCTGTGTGTTAATTTTGTATCCTGCTACTTTGCTGAATTCAGATATTAGTTCTAGTAGTTTTGGAATGGAATCTTTAGGTTTTTTTATGTACAGTATCATGTCATCTGCAAATAGTGACAATTTGACTTCTTCTTTACCAATGTGGATGCCTTGTACGTCTTTCTTTTGTCTGATTGCCATGGCTAGGACCTCCAGTACTATGTTGAATAACAGTGGAGAGAGTGGGCATCCCTGTCTTGTTCCTGATCTTAGATGAAAAGCTTTCAGCTTCTCACCGTTAAGTATGATGTTAGCTGTGGGTTTGTCCTATATAGCCTTTATGATGTTGAGGTACTTGCCGTCTATACCCATGTTGTTGAGAGTTTTAATCAGGAATGGATGCTGAATTTTGTCAAATGCTTTTTCAGCATCTATGGAGATGATCATGTGGTTTTTGTTCTTCTTTTTGTTGATGTGGTGGATGATGTTGATGGATTTTCGAATGTTGTACCATCCTTGCATCCCTGGGATGAATCCCACTTGATCATGGTGTATGATCCTCTTGATGTATTTTTGAATTCGGTTTGCTAATATTTTGTTGAGTATTTTTGCATCTACGTTCATCAGGGTATTGGTCTGTAATTTTCTTTTTTGGTGAGGTCTTTGCTCAGTTTTGGTATTAGAATGATGCTGGCTTCATAGAATGAGTTTGGAAGTATTCCCTCCTCTTCTATTTTTTGGAAAACTCTAAGGAGAATCGGTGTTATTTCTTCTCTATATGTCTGGTAGAATTCATAGGTGAATCCATCAGGCCCAGGAGTTTTGTTCTTGGGTAGTTTTTTGATTACCAATTCGATTTCGTTGCTGGTGATTGGTCTGTTTAGTTTTTCTGTTTCTTGCTTGGTCAGTCTTGGAAGGTTGTATTTTTCTAAGAAGTTGTCCATTTCTTCTATGTTTTCCATCTTGTTAGCATATAGATTCTCATAATATTCTCTTATGATTCTTTGTATTTCTGTGGGGTCCGTCGTGATTTTTCCTTTCTCATTTCTGATTGTATTTATGTGTGTAGATTCTCTTTTTCTCTTAATGAGTCTGGCTAGGGGTTTATCTATTTTGTTTATTTTTTCAAAGAACCAGCTCTTGGTTCCATTGATTTTTTCTATTGTTTTATTCTTCTCAATTTTATTTATTTCTTCTCTAATCTTTATTACGTCCCTCCTTCTGGTGACTTTGGGCCTCATTTGTTCTTCTTTTTCCAATTTCAGTAATTGTGTCTTTAGACTATTCATTTGGGAATGTTCTTCTTTCTTTAAATAGGCCTGGATTGCAATATACTTTCCTCTTAGAAATGCCTTTGCTGCGTCCCAAGGAAGTTGTGGCTTTGTGTTGTTGTCATTAGTGTCCATATATTCTTTGGTTTCTGTTTTGATTTGGTCGTTAACCCATTGATTAATTAGGAGAGTGTTGTTAAGTCTCCATGTATTTGTGAGCCTTTTTGATTTCTTTCTAAAATTTATTTCTAGTTTTATACCTTGGTGATCTGAGAAGTTGGTTGGTAGGATTTCAATATTTTTGAAATTACTGAGGTTCTTTTTGTGGCCTAGTTTGTGGTCTATTCTGGAAAATGTTCCATGTGCACTTGAGAAGAATGTGTATCCTGTTGCTTTTGGGTGTAGAGTTCTGTAGATGTCTGTTAGGTCCATCTGTTCTAGTGTGTTGTTCAGTGCCTCTGTGTCTTTACTTATTTTCTGTCTGGTTGATCTGTCCTCTGGAGTGAGTGGTGTGTTGAAGTCTCCTAAGATGAATGCATTGCTGTCTATTTCCTCCTTTAATTCTGTTAGTATTTGTCTCACATATGCTGGCACTCCTGTGTTGGGTGTATATATATTTATAATGGTTATATCTTCTTGTTGGAGTGACCCCTTTGTCATTATGTAATGTCCTTCTTTATCTTTTGCTAGTTTCTTCGTTTTGAAGTCTATTTTGTCTGATACAAGGACTGCAACACCTGCTTTTTTCTCTTTGTTGTTTGCATGAAATATCTTTTTCCATCCCTTCACTTTTAGTCTGTGTATATCTTTGGATTTGAGGTGAGTTTCTTGTAGGCAGCATATAGATGGGTCTTGCTTTTTTATCCATTCTGTTACTCTGTGTCTTTTGATTGGTGCATTCAGTCCATTTACATTTAGGGTGATTACTGATAGGTATGTACTTATTGCCATTGCTGGCTTTAGATTCGTGGTTACCAAGGGTTCAAGGGTTGCTTCTTTACTATCTAACAATCTAACTTAACATTCTTGTTAAGTTATTGTAAACACAGTCTGATGTTTCTTTCTTTCTCTCCCTTCTTATTCCTCCTCCTCCATTCTTTCTGCAATAGGTGTTTTATTCTTTGCCTTTAGTTGGTATTTGGATGGTCTGCTTTCTTTGCTATGATTTTTTTTTCTCTGGTGACATCTTTTTAGCCTTAGGTGTGCTTCCCTCCAGAGCAGTCCATTTAAGATATCCTGTAGTGGTGGTTTATGAGAGGCAAATTCTCTCAACTTTCGTTTGTCTGGAAATTGTTTAATCCCTCCATCATATTTAAATGATAATCGTGCTGGATACAATATTCTTGGTTCGAGGCCCTTCTGTTTCATAACGTTAAATATATCATGCCATTCTCTTCTGGCCTGTAAGGTTTCTGTTGAGAAGTCTGATGATAGTCTGATGGGTTTTTCCTTTGTAGGTGATCTTTTTTCTCTCTCTAGCTGCCTTTAATACCCTGTCTTTATCTTTGATCTTTGCCATCTTAATTATTATGTGTCTTGGTGTTGTCCTCCTTGGGTCCCTTGTGTTGGGAGATCTATGAGCTTTGGTGGACTGCGAGACTACTTCCTTCCCCAGCGAGGAAAAGTTTTCAGCAATTATTTCTTCAAAGACACTTTCTATCCCTTTTTCTCTCTCTTCTTCCTCTGGTACTCCTATAATGCGAATTTTGTTCCGTTTGGATTGGTCACACAGTTCTCTTAATATTCTTTCATTCCTAGAAATCCTTTTATCTCTGCCTCAGCTGCTCTGTACTCCTGTTCTCTGTTTTCTATTCCATTACCAGTCTCTCGCATCTCATCCATTCTGCTGTTAAGCCCGTCGATCGCTTGTCTGATTTCTGTATTGTCTTTCCTCAGTTCCCTCACTTCCTCCCTCAGCTCTTGCACATTTCTCTCTAGGTCCATCAGCATGGTTATGACTTTTGTTCTGAATTCTGTTTCAGGGAGGCTGTGCAATTCCAACCCTTCAGACTCCCTCTCTGTGGTTGTCTGGTTGATTTTGGTCTGAACCATATTCCTCTGTCTTTTCATGGCTATATAATTGGTCACTGATAGTTGCCACGTATGTCAGCTGGGCTCTTTAAGACTTTAAAAATAGAAGAAAAAAAAAGAGAAAAAAAAGAAAAAAAGAAAGAATGAAAGAAAAAAGAAAAAAAGAAAGAAAAGAAAAAACAGAAACAAAGTAAAAAACAAAAAAAACAACAAAAAAGCCCACCGAATGTAGATTCTGTGGGAATGCTCTAGGTGGCGCTATTGCCCCACTGTTCCACAGCTGACTGTGCCACTTCGCAGGGCCCTTTATCGCTCTGGCAGGGGTGGGAACGAATAGGAGGCTGTTGATCTCAGTGAGAAGTGTAAGTATGGCTACGCTTCCTCAGTCACCAGCTAAGGCGTCTGAAACTCCCCAGGACTCCCAGCCTGCTGGGCTGAGTGTGCTGCGGCGATCCGGCTCCTCTGCTCGGCTCCTGTCTCTTTAAGACTGCTGAAGAAAGCGTGCGCTTTTTTTTTTTCCTTCCCGGAAGCCGGCTGCAAGTACCCTGGCGCGTTCCCCGCTCAGATCCTTCCCCTCTTTCTCTCCAATCTCCGCTGCACTGCGCGATGTGGGTCAGCACTCCCTGCGCAGGTCACCGGAGCTGGCTACTTCGCGGGGTGCACTTCCACTCCTTTCCGGCTCTGAATCCTCTCCTCCCGCCGGTGCGCTGGGGTGTGGGAGTGCTCCGGTCCCGCCGGGTCGCGGCTCCGTATCTTACCCGCCTCTTGGAGTGCCGAGTCCTCTCGGGTGTAGCTGCACACTGTGCGCTTTCCTGTGAATTCTCGTCTCTCTTTTAGGAATAGATGTATTTTCTGTGTTTTCGTAGATAAATATAGTGTTGGGAGGAGATTTCTGCCGGCCTGCTCACACCGCCATCTTCCCTAAAGTCCCTCCTGGGAGTTTTTTACACCGTCTGCCAGGATTTGAATGAGCTCAGACATCTGGTGAGTAAGCATTCTGCTTTAAAAAAATGTATATCTTTTAACATTTTTCCATGTAGAAATGTTGTAAGATAGGTAGAAGCTCAAAATTTATTCTGGAAACTTGGATATGGCGTTTAGAGGCTAGTATACAATAAGAAGGTAGAGCCTTTGGGTTAGTATAAATTTGATCAGAAAACTTTCATTTATTTTTAGTTATGTCTTGCTACTCTTCCTTAGGAGTGATTTGCTGTTTTCTCTATTTGCAGAACATGTTCAACTCCATTAAAATCAAAATAAAGAGTAATTGAAAGGAAGTGTAAGAATTTGAGCAATTTTGCATCTCTGTTTAATTTCTTCTAACATTTTTTTCAGGTTTTATGTATGTAGTAATAGTGATGGTTACTATTTAAATTTGCTATTAGAATGTAAAAATAAATAGACTCAAGTCAAGTATTGGACTTTGTGTATTTTTTTCAGTGGTTGTGATATAAAAATGCAGATAGTCTCCCATCTGAAATCCCTTCAGGATAATATTCTAAGCATGAAATTGGACTTTGAAATGTTTTTTGATTTTTTTTTGTTTGTTTAACTGCCATGTTTAAAAGATCCATTTAAGATAGCTATTTCTGTAAATTTTAGAAAGAAATCAATAAGGCTCACAAATACATGGAGACTTAACAACACTCTCCTAATTAATCAATGGGTTAACGACCAAATCAAAACAGAAATCAAAGAATATATGGACACTAATGACAACAACAACACAAAGCCACAACTTCTGTGGGATGCAGCAAAGGCAGTTCTAAGAGGAAAGTATATTGCAATCCAGGCCTATTTAAAGAAGGAAGAACAGTCCCAAATGAATAGTCTAAAGACACAATTACTGAAATTGGAAAAAGAAGAACAAATGAGACCCAAAGTCACCAGAAGGAGGGACATAATAAAGATCAGAGAAAAAATAAATAAAATTGAGAAGAGTAAAACAAAAGAAAAAAATCAATGAAACCAAGAGCTGGTTCCTTGAAAAAACAAACAGAATAGATAAACTCGTAGCCGGACTCATAAGAGAAAAAGAGAATCTACACACATAAACACAATCAGAAATGAGAAAGGAAAAATCACGACGGACCCCACAGAAATACAAAGAATCATAAGAGAATATTATGAGAATCTATATGCTAACAAGTTGGAAAACATAGAAGAAATGGACAACTTCTTAGAAAAATACAACCTTCCAAGACTGACCAAGCAAGAAACAGAAAAATTAAACAGACCAATCACCAGTGACGAAATCGAATTGGTAATCAAAAAACTACCCAAGAACAAAACCCCTGGGCCTGATGGATTCACCTCTGAATTCTACAAGACATATAGAGAAGAAATAACACCGATTCTCCTTAAAGTTTTCCAAAAATAGAAGAGGAGGGAATACTTCCAAACTCATTCTATGAAGCCAGCATCATTCTAATACCAAAACTGGGCAAAGACCTCACCAAAAAAGAAAATTAGAGACCAATATCCCTGATGAACGTAGATGCAAAAATACTCAACAAAATATTAGCAAACCGAATTCAAAAATACATCAAGAGGATCATACACCATGATCAAGTGGGATTCATCCCATGGATGCAAGGATGGTACAACATTCGAAAATCCATCAACATCATCCACCACATCAACAAAAAGAAGAACAAAAAGCACATGATCATCTCCATAGATGCTGAAAAAGCATTTGACAAAATTCAGCATCCATTCCTGACTAAAACTCTCAACAAAATGGGTATAGACGGCAAGTACCTCAACATCATAAAGGCTCTATATGACAAACCGACAGCTAACATCATACTTAACGGTGAGACGCTGAAAGCTTTTCATCTAAGATCGGGAATAAGACAGGGATGCCCACTCTCTCCACTGTTATTCAACATAGTACTGGAGGTCCTAGCCACAGCAATCAGACAAAACAAAGACATACAAGGCATCCATATTGGTAAAGAAGAAGTCAAATTGTCACTATTTGCAGATGACATGATACTGTACATAAAAAACCCTAAAGATTTCATTCCAAAACTACTAGAACTAATACCTGAATTCAGCAAAGTTGCAGGTTATAAAATTAACACACAGAAATCTGTTGCTTTTCTATATACTAATGATGAACTAACAGAGAAATCAGAAAAGCAATTCCATTCACAACTGCATCAAAAAGAATAAAATACCTAGGAATAAACCTAACGAAGGAAGTGAAAGACCTGTACTTTGAAAACTACAAGACACTCCTAAGAGAAATGAAAGAGGACAGTAACAAATGGAAATGCATCCCATGCTCTTGGCTAGGAAGAATCAATATTGTCAAAATGGCTATACTACCTAAAGCAATCTACAGATTCAATGCAATCCCTATCAAACTACCAACAGCTTTCTTCAATGAACTGGAACAGATAATTCTAAAATTCATATGGAACCACAAAAATCCCCGAATAGCCAAATGAATCCTGAGAAGGAGTAATAAAACAGGTGGAATTACACTCCCTGACTCCAAGCTCTACTACAAAGCCACAGTAATCAAGACAATTTGGTATTGGCACAAAAACAGACCCACAGACCAGTGGAACAGAATAGAAAATCCAAACATTAACCCAAACATATACAGTCAATTAATATTTGATAAAAGTGCCTTGGATATACAATGGGGAGATGACAGCCTCTTCAGCAGCTGGTGTTGGAAAAACTGGACAGTTACATGTAAGAGAATGATACTGGACTACTGTCTAGCCCCATACACAAAGGTAAACTCAAGGTGGATCAAAGACTTGAATGTAAGACATGAAACCATAAAACTCTTAGAAAAAAACATAGGCAAAAATCTCCTGGACATAAATATGAGCAACTTCTTCATGAACATATCTCCCCGGGCAAGGGAAACAAAAGCAAAAATGAACAAGTGGGACTATATCAAGCTGCAAAGCTTCTATACAGCAAAGGACACCATCAGTAGAACAAAAAGACATCCAACAGTATGGGAGAATATATTCATAAAAAACATATCTGATAAAGGGTTGACATCCAAAATATATAAAGAACTCATGCACCTTAACAAACAAAAAGCAAATAATCCAATTAAGAAATGGGCAGAGGACATGAATAAACACTTCTCTAAAGAAGAAATTCAGATGGCCAACAGGCACATGAAAAGATGCTCCACATCGCTAATCATCAGAGAAATGCAGATTAAAACCACAATGAGATATCACCTCACACCAGTGAGGATGGCCAACATCCAAAACACAAACAACAACAAATGTTGGCGAGGATGTGGAGAAAAGGGAACCCTCCTACACTGCTGGTGGAAATCCAAATTAGTTCAACCATTGTGGAATGCAGTATGGAGGTTCCTCTAAAAACTCAAAATAGAAATACCATTTGACCCAGGAATTCCACTCCTAGGAATTTACCCTAAGAATGCAGCAGCCCAATTTGAAAAGGACAGATGCACCCCTATGTTTATTGCAGCACTATTTACAATAGCCAAGAAATGGAAGCAACCTAAGTGTCCATCAGTAGATGAATGGATAAAGAAGATGTGGTACATATACACAATGGAATATTATTCAGCCATAAGAAGAAAACAAATGCTACCATTTGCAACAACATGGATGGAGCTAGAGGGTATTCTGCTCAGTAAAATAAGCCAAGCCGAAAAAGACAAGTATCAAATGATTTCAGTCATATGTGGAGTATAAGAACAAAGAAAAAATACTGAAGGAACAAAACAGCAGCAGACTCACAGAACCCAAGAACGGACTAATAGTTACCAAAGGGAAAGGGACTGGGGAAAATGGGCGGGAAGGGAGGGATACGAGGGAAAAGGGGGCATTACAATTAGCAGATGTAATGTTGGGGGGCACGGGGAGGGCAGTACAACCCAGAGAGGACAAGTAATGACTCTATGGCATCTCACTACGCTGATGGACAGTGACTGTAATGGGGTTGGTGTGGGGGACCTGATGAAGGGGTAGTTTAATAACCGTAATATTGCACATGTAATTGTAGATTAATGATAATAACATAAATTACATTAAAAAAATAGCTATTTCTAAATTTCTGTTCATGAATATTCATGATAGGTCGTGTATCCTGTTTGATCTTGCACCTACATGTAACTGGTTGTGAGGAAGAAGAGAGTACTTAAAATCAGGGATGGTGGCAAATGGCGTAGTATCCATGGTAAAAATGCTCACTTAATGCGGTCCTTAAACAAAAGGAAATTGACATGATCAGAACATCTTATAAGAGTTTTTACTTGTAAGTATTGCAAAAGTCCTGAACCTTGTTGAACTAGGTTTAAATTACTAGTCATATTCAAAGAGCTCTAAACTGATTAATAGTAAGGTGAACTTGATGAACTTGAATATTGTCAGAAGTCCTAATCCAGGTGTTTTCCTAGCCACTGACCTTGAGTTAGTAATCTTTATCTAAAGCATCACTTCTAATATTTATATAAAAGATCACTTAAAAATTTATTTTATAACAATAGATGAACTTGTTTATATTTCACAGGTAGTTTGGAAAATGATCATATTTACTTTAATTTTTCTTTGATCTTTCTACTTTACTTGTGGGTATGTGAGAGGAGGAGGCAAGAATATCTGGTTTCTCTTTTAGAAGACCTCAGTTAATATTAAGATCTTATCTCAATGTATCAGAAAATAGTAATATATCAAAGGCTGCAAAGCAGTTACTTTCAAAGGAACAGATTTTAGCACATTTTCTTTGCTTTGAAAAGTATTACTTAGAGGGATTCACTGTGTGTTTGAGTGTCATTTAAAATTGTTTTCCATTTAGTATGTTTTTAGAGGCTTTAGATTTTAGGCCTATTCTGATTTAGATATAGATTTCAAGCATCTTCTGAGTAGGAGAAAGAACCCAAAGGACAAGCTGTTCTAGTTCAAGTTCATCACTAACATCTCCCCAGAAGTTGAATGTCTTGGATTTCTGGCACCAAAGGCAAATGACGATAGACGGGCTTACAGAGGGGGAGAGAAAGAGGGGTGGTCAGTGACGGTCCCTGGGTGAAATAGAGTTGGGAACAAATACTCATCTTTGTTTGTTGGGAACAAACTCTCTTTCCTAGGAAATGACCTGCAATTACCCCTCCTTAGGGCTAATGCCCTTGAATCTTGTGAGAATCTTTGCTGACAGCCATTTCAAAGTACATTAATAAAGTACAAGAAGGAAGAACTATTTAGGGAAATTATTTCTAGGAAAGAAATGTAAAAGGAGAAATAATATATTTAAATATGGTATTTTATAAAGTCCTTTGAGTTTAAATGAGAAATAGTTTTATTTAGGAATGAGGTTGCAGGGTTTTTTAAAATTATTACATCATGTTCATAGACTTGAAGCTTGAAGTATGGTTTCAAGCCTTTACTACTACCAGTAATACTAATCAGTATAAGAAATGATCTTTAAGCACTGGAGAAGAAAACAGCATATTGTTATTTTTCTCCATATGTAGAACATAGGATAATAAAGATAATTTCCCTTTTTTTCTTCAAATGGATACTGTTGTTTCAAAGTTCCTAAGTTGCATATTTCTTGAAAGTTTAATAAATCATCTGCAGAAGATTCTTTCAGGCATGTTTCTCTGTATGTGCACACATTAAATTTATTGCATTTCAAACCCTTTCCCTCTCAATATCATAATTCTCTTAGAAATTACTCAGGTAAATGAATTGCTTAGCCATAGCTTATTAATCTTTTAGAATGCAATTCTAAGTTTCTGATGTCTGTTTCTGTTGTTTTGTTTTATTTGGCTTTATGGCTGGTGACATAGTGACTAAGAAAAGGTTTTCAAATAATTGAAGTATATATGGTAGAATAAGCAGAGGGCTTAATATTAAAACACCTTAGCTCTGTTACTTACCATGCATGTCATGTGGAGTATGATACTTATTTTTCTGTACTTCAGTTTCCCCATTTCTAAAGGGAGACCAAGAATACCAAGAATACATACCTCAGATGATTTTTATGAGTTTAAAATGAAATAATCTGTATTAAAGGCTCATAAATAATAAATATCTAAAAGATGTTAGACGATGTTACTGATAACACTGTCATTTGAATAAATATCTTCCCTTTAAAATAAAGATAATTCCTAGGAGTATCATTTACTTTTTCTGAATTATTTTAGTTAAATAATACTGCTGTTTTTCTTTTAGCCAGGACCCAGCAATTCCTAGGGAGTAGAATTTTTGCTCTTATTTCTGAGAATGGGGCTATGTAGGTGGCCCCCTGGATATTTGAAGAGAGGGAGGAGTGGTTACTGGGCAGCAGGATGGCGAAGGGGGCGGCACAGAGATGCTGTTAAAGTACAGATAGCCTCCTGCTGCCCCCCACACAACTCAGAGCTGTCTTGCACGCCCAAGATAATGTTTATTTCAAAGGGTCATGACGTTCTCAAATCTCAATTCTGTCATGTACTTTTTAAACAATTGATGAAGAGATTATCAGAATTCTGAAATGTTTGCAGATCTGTTTTTTAGCTGTCAGTGGACTCATGAAGACAGCATACACAAATGCATATTAGTTATTTTTCCTTATTTACAAAATGAGTGTATGCTAGGGAAAAATGGTCCCTGACAACTTATATGATTAGATTATGAAATTTTGTGAATAAAGAATCTTGGGGACTTCCGGGAAGATGGCGGTGTGAGCAGGGCAGCAGAAATCTCCTCCTCACACTATATTTAGCTACGAAAATACAGCAAATACAACCACTCATAAAAGAAAGACCAGAATACACAAGAAAGCGCACAGCGTGCAGCTACACCCGAGAGGACTCGGCACCCCAAAGGCGGGTAAGATACGGAGCCACTACCCGGCAGGACCCGAGCACTCCCCAACCCCAGCGCACCAGCGGGAGGTGAGGATTCGGAGCTGGGAGGTAGTGGAAGAGCAGGTCCACGAAATAACCAGCCCCGGTGGTCTGCGCCGGGAGCGCTGACACATATCGTGCAGTGCATCCATCATTGGAGAGGCAGAAGGTGCAGGTTTAGAGCCGGGAACGCGCCGGGACCGTGCAGCCAAGGCCAGGGACAAGAGAAAAGCACGCGCCATTTGCAGCGGCCTCGGAGAGGCAGGGGGCCCAGTGAGGGAGCACCATCGCCCTGGCGAGCTCAGCCCTGCAGGCTGGAAGTCCTGGGGAACTTCGGTCCCTGTTGCTGGTGACAGAGAGAAGGGAGCAGACATGCTGGAACTTTATACAGAAAACAATAGCATCCCATTCATTCCCAACCTGGCCAAAAAGCAGTGTGGCCGCAACTGTGGATTAGTGGAGCAACAGCAGCACCTACAGCACGCTTAGTGAATCCACTCCAGGTGGGCTTTTTTTTTTTTTTTGCTCGATTGTTTTATTTCTTGCCTTTTTTTCCTTGTTTGTTTTATTTCTTGCCACCCCCATTTTTTTTCCTCGTTTGTTTTATTTCTTGCCCTTTTTTTTCTTTTTTGCTCGTTCTATTTCTTGCCCCCCCCTTTTTTTTCTTTTTCCTTTTTCACCTTCCTTTTCTTTCATTTCTTTCTTTCTTCTTTATCTCTTTTCTTTCTCTTCCTTCTTTTTTTGGCCTGCTTGTTTTTTTTGTTGGTTTTCTTTCTAAAAGAGCCCAGCTGACATACGTGGCACCTACCAGCGACTACTCCTATCAACACGACAAGACAGAAGAATATGATACAGACAAAAATCAAGACGCAAACAGCCTCTGAGAAGGAACCTGAAGGGATGGAACTGCAGCGTCTTCCTGAAAAAGAATTCAGAATAAAAGTCATAACCATGCTGATGGATCTACAGAGAAATATGCAAGAACTAAGGGAGGAAGTGAGGGAAGTCAGGAAAGATAATGCAGAAATAAGACAAGCCATCGACGGGCTCAGCAGCAGACTGGACGAGATGCAAGAGACTGTTAATGCAATAGAAATCACGGACGAAGAACACAGAGCAGCTGAGGCAGAGAGAGATAAAAGGATCTCTAGGAATGAAAGAATATTAAGAGAACTGTGTGACCAATCCAAATGGAACAATATTCGCATTAAAGGAATATCAGAGGAAGAAGAGAGAGGAAAACGGATAGAAAGTGTCTTTGAAGAAATAATTGCTGAAAACTTCCCCATGCTGGGGAAGGAAATAGTCTCTCAGTCCATGGAAGCCCACAGATCTCCTAACACAAGGGACCCCAGGAAGACAACACCAAGACACATAATAATTAAAATGGAAAAGATCAAAGATAAGGACAGAGTATTAAAGGCAGCTAGAGAAAGAAAAAAGATCACCTTCAAAGGAAAACCCATCAGACTAACATCAGACTTCTCAACAGAAACCTTACAGGCTAGAAAAGAATGGCATGATATATTTAATGCTATGAAACAGAAGGGCCTCGAACCAAGAATACTGTATCCAGCACGATTATCATTTAAATATGATGGAGGGATTAAACAATTTCCAGACAAGCAAAAGCTGAGAGAATTTGCCTCCCATAAACCACCTCTACAGGAGATCTTAAAGGAACTGCTCTAGAGGGAAGCATTCCTAAGGCTGAAAAGCTGTCACCAGAGAAAATAAAATCATAACAAAGAAAGCAGACCATCCAAACACTAACTAAAGGCAAAGAATAAAACACCTAGTATATAAAGAACGGAGGAGGAAGAATAAGAAGGGAGAGAATAAAGAAACATCAGACTGTGTTTACAATAACTTAACAAGAAAGGTAAGTTAGATTGTTAGATAGTAAAGAAGCAACCCTTGAACCCTTGGTAACCACGAATCTAAAGCCAGCAATGGCAATAAGTACATATCTTTCGATAATCACCCTAAATGTAAATGGACTGAATGCACCAATCAAAAGACACAGAGTAACAGAATGGATAAAAAAGCAAGACCCATCTATATGCTGCCTTCAAGAAACTCACCTTAAACGCAAAGATATCCCCAGATTAAAAGTGAAGGGATGGGAAAAGATATTTCATGCAAATAACAAGGAGAAAAAAGCAGGTGCTGCAGTACTTGTATCAGACAAAATAGACTTCAAAACGAAGAAAGTAGCAAGAGATAAAGAAGAACATTACATAATGATAAAGGGGTCAATCCAACAAGAGGATATAACCATTTTAAATATATATGCACCCAACACAGGAGTGCCGGCATTTGCGCAACAAATACTACCAGAATTAAAGGAGGAAACAGACAGCCATGCATTCATTTTAGGAGACTTCAACACACCACTCACTCCAAAGGACAGATCAACCAGACAGAAAATAAGTTAAGACACAGAGGCACTGAACAACACACTAGAACAGATGGACCTAACAGACATCTACAGAACTCTACACCCAAAAGCAACAGGATACACATTTTTCTCAGGTGCACATGGAACATTTTCCAGAATAGACCACATACTAGGCCACAAAAAAAACCTCAGTAAAATCGAAAATATTGAAATTCTACCAACCAACTTCTCAGATCATAAAGGTATTAAACTAGAATTAAACTTTAGAAAGAAAACAAAAGGCTCACAAAATCATGGAGACTTAACAACATTCTCCTAATTAATCAATGGGTCAATGACCAAATCAAAACAGAAATCAGAGAGTATATGGAGACAAATGACAACAACAACACAAAGCCACAGCTTCTATGGGATGCAGCAAAGGCAGTTCTAAGAGGAAAGTATATTGCAATCCAGGCCTATCTAAAGAAGAAGAATATTCCCAAATGAATAGTCTAAAGACACAATTACTGAAATTGGAAAAAGAAGAACAAATGAGACCCAAAGTCACCAGAAGGAGGGACATAATAAAGATCAGAGAAGAAATAAATAAAATAGAGAAGAACAAAACAATAGAAAAAATAAATGAAACCAAGAGCTGGTCCTTTGAAAAAATAAACAAAATAGATAAACCCCTAGCCAGACTCATTAAGAGAAAAAGAGAATCTACACACATAAACAGAATCAGAAATGAGAAAGGAAAAATCATGATGGATCCCACAGAGATACAAAGAATTATAAGATAGTACTATGAGAATCTATATGCTAGCAACTGGAAAACCTAGAAGAAATGGACAACTTTTTAGAAAAATACTCCCTTCCAAAAGTGACCAAACAAGAAACAGAAAAACTAAACAGACCAATCACCAGCAATGAAACTGAAGCAGTAATCAAAAAACTACCCAAGAACAAAACCCCCGGACCAGATGGATTCACCTCTGAATTCTACCAGACATATAGAGAAGAAATAACACCAATTCTCCTTAAAGTTTTCCAAAAAATAGAAGAGGAGGGAACACTTCCAAACTCATTCTATGAAGCCAGCATCACTCTAATACCAAAACCGGGTAAAGACGTCACCAAAAAAGAAAATTACAGACCAATATCCCTGATGAACGTAGATGCAAAAATACTCAACAAAATATTAGCAAACCGAATTCAAAAATACATCAAGAGGATCATACACCATGATCAAGTGGGATTCATCCCAGGGATGCAATTATGGTACAACATTCGAAAATCCATCAACATCATCCACCACATCAATAAAAAGAAGAACAAAAGGCACATGATCATCTCCATAGATGCTGAAAAAGCATTTGACAAAATTCAGCATCCATTCGTGATTAAAACTCTCAACAAAATGGGTATAGATGGCAAGTACCTCAACATCATAAAGGCCATATATGACAAAACCACAGCTAACATCATACTGAACGGCGAGAAGCTGAAAGCTTTTCATCTAAGATCGGGAACAAGACAGGGATGCCCACTCTCTCCACTGTTATTCAACATAGTATTGGAGGTCCTAGCCACAGCAATCAGACAAAACAAAGACATACAAAGCATCCACATTGGTAAAGAAGAAGTCAAATTGTCACTGTTTGCAGATGACATGATATTTTACATAAAAAACCCTAAGGACTCCACTCCAAAACTACTAGAACTAATACCTGAATTCAGCAAAGTTGCGGGTTACAAAATCAACACACAGAAATCTGTTGCTTTCCTATACACTAATGATGAACTAACAGAAAGAGAAATAAGAAAAACAATTCCATTCACAATTGCATCAAAAAGAATAAAATACCTAGGAATAAACCTAATGAAGGAAGTGAAAGACCTGTACTCTGACAACTACAGGACACTCCTAAGAGATATTTAAGAGGACACTAACAAGTGGAAATGCATCCCATGCTCTTGGCTAGGAAGAATTAATATTGTCAAAATGGCTATATTACCCAAAGCAATCTACAGATTCAACGCAATCCCTATCAAACTACCAACAGTTTTCTTCAATGAACTGGAACAAATAATTCTAAAATTCGTATGGCACCACAAAAGACCCCGAATAGCCAAAGCAATCCTGAGAAGGAGGAATAAAACAGGGGGAATTACGCTCCCTGACTTCAAGCTCTACTACAAAGACACAGTAATCAAGACAACTTGGTATTGGCACAAAAGCAGCCCCACAGCCCAGGGGAATAGAATAGAAAATCCAAACATCAACCCAAACACATACAGTCAATTAATATTTGATAAGGCAGCCTTGGGTATACATTGGGGCGATGACGGCCTCTTCAGCAGCTGGTGTTGGAAAAACTGGACAGTTACATGTAAGAGAATGAAACTGGACTACTGTCTAGCCCCATACACAAAGGTAAACTCAAGGTGGATCAAAGACCTGAATGTAAGTCATGAAACTATAAAACTCTTAGAAAAAAAATAGGCAAAAAGCTCTTGGACATAAACATGAGCGACTTCTTCATGAACGTATCTCCCCAGGCAAGGGAAACAAAAGCAAAAATGAACAAATGGGACTATATGAAGCTGAAAAGCTTCTGTACAGCAAAGGACACCATCAGTAGAACAAAAAGACTTCCTAGAGTATGGGAGAATATATTCATAAATGACGTATCCGATAAGGGGTTGACATCCAAAATATATAAATCACTCACACACCTCAACAAACAAAGAGCAAATAATCCAATTAAGAAATGGGCAGAGGACATGAATAGACACTTCTCCAAAGAAGAAATTCAGATGGCTAACAGGCACATGAAAAGATGCTCCACATCACTAATCATCAGAGAAATGCAGATTAAAACCACAATGAGATACCACCTCACACCAGTGAGGATAGCCAACATCCAAAACACAAACAACAAATGTTGGCGAGGATGTGGAAAAAACGGAACCCTCCTACACTGCTAGTGGGAATGCAAATTAGTTCAACCATTGTGGAAAGCAGTATGGAGTTCCTCAAAAAACTCAAAAGGGAAATACCATTTGACCCAGGAATTCCACTCCTAGGAATTTACCCTAAGAATACAGCAGCCCAGTTTGAAAAAGATAGATGCACCCCTATGTTTATCGCAGCACTATTTACAATAGCCAAGAAATGGAAGCAACCTAAGTGTCCATCAGTAGATGAGTGGATAAAGAAGATGTGGTACATATACACAATGGAATATTATTCAGCCATAAGAAGAAAACAAATCCTACCATTTGCAACAACATGGATGGAGCTAGAGGGTATTATGCTCAGTGAAATAAGCCAAGCCGAAAAAGACAAGTATCAAATGATTTCACTCATATGTGGAGTATAAGAACAAAGAAAAAATACTGAAGGAACAAAACAGCTGCAGACTCACAGAACTCAGGAACGGACTAATAGTTACCAAAGAGATAGGGACTGGGGAAGATGGGTGGGAAGGGAGGGATAAGAAGGAAAAAGGGGCATTATGATTAGCAGATATAATGTTGGGGGGGGCATGGGGAGGGCTGTACAACTCAGAGAAGACAAGTAGTGACTCAATAGCATCTCACTATGCTGATGGACAGTGACTGTAATGGTGTTGGTGGGGGGGACTTGATGAAGGGGGTAGTTTAATAATCATAATATTGCACATGTAATTGTAGATTAAAAATAAAAAAAAAGAAAAGAATCTTGGTGTCTGGTTCCAGAGCATATGCTCATAAGCACTGTATTATACTGCCTCTTAAGTAATAGTCAATTTCATTAGTGTGTGCTGGGCCCTATTCTAAGCCTTTCACCAGTATTAACCCAATTCTTTTTTATAATTTTTTAAAATTTAAATTCAAATTTTTTTGTTAAGGCGTTATTGATATACACTTTTATGAATGTTTCACATTAAAAACAATGTGGTTACTACATTCACCCATATTATCAAGTCCCCATCCATACCCCATTGTAGTATGATGCCACAGATTCGCTATTTGCCTTCTCTGTGCTCCACTCTCTTCCCCGTGACCCCCCACACCATGTGTACTAAACATAATACCCCTCAATCCCCTTCTCCCTCCCTCCCCACCCGCCCTCCCACACCCCTCCCCTTTGGTAACTGCTAGTCCCTTCTTGGAGTCTCTGAGTCTGCTGCTTTTTTGTACCTTCCGTTTTGCTTCATTGTTATACTCCACAACTGAGGGAAATTATTTGGCACTTGTCTTTCTCCGCCTGGCTTATTTCACTGAGTATTATATCCTCCAGCTCCATCCATGTTGTTGCAAATGGTAGGATTTGTTTCGTTCTTATGGCTGAATAGTATTCCATTGTGTATATGTACAACATCTTCTTTATCCATTCATCTACTGATGGACACTTAGGTTGCTTCCATTTCTTGGCTATTGTAAATAGTGCTGCAATAATCATAGGGGTGCATATGTCTTTTTCAATCTGAGCACTTGTATTCTTTGGTATTAACCCAATTCTTAACAACCTTAGGAAGTAAGGCACTATTGAATCCTCATTTTGTGGATGAAGAAACATAAATTCTGTTATTTAGCAGCTATGTGATCTTGGGCAAGTTACTTAACCTTTTTGAGCTTGAGTTTTCTCTTATGTTAAGTAGGTATATTGCCTGCCTCAAAGGAATTTTGTGAAGTAAAAAGAGAGAACACATCCAAAATGCTTGATCATTTCATTTTAGTTCTCATCTTCCCTCTTCTGGGCAAAAATATTTGGGATTAAAATATACTGAGATCTTACTATCTCCAGAACATGAATCAGAGTCCAAGTATGGAGATTGCTCATATCTTCTGTAAGCTTGTATCATATATTAAAGAAATACGAAGTTTGAGGAGTGATCTGGCAGGACAGCTATCATTCCATTGATTACCAGATTTGATCTGATAGATGGATGAGTAGGTGTCCTTCACCACTTTTTTAGATGGTGGTATCTTTTCCACGTAGACAAGAGCTATTTTTTTGTTTACGGGTACTTAATGGAGAGGCAGTTTTTCAATTAGGTGAAATAATATAGTTAGGTTGTTTTTTTCTGAACTTTTTAAGGTATAACATACCTATAAAAAAGCACAGAAACCATAATCATGTTATCAATGAATTATCGCAAAATAAAAGAAAATGTATAAATATAATCCAGGTCAGAAAGTAGAAAATTACCAGCATCCTAAGAATCTAACTCATGCTTCCTCACAATCTCTACCTCTTCTTTCTTCCCCAGAGGTAATCACCATCATTACTTTTAACATTAAAAATTAGTTTTGCTTCTTTTCAAACATTATGTAAATGAAAACAAAATAGTATGTATTTTTTGTCTACTTTAGCTCAATATTTTGATATATTCATTCATGTTAAGTGAAACTATAGCATATTATGAGTAGTCACATAGTTTTCTTCAGAAATGGAGTAAGCAGGAACTGTTATTTAATTAGTTCTCACAGTTAGGCCTTTACCAGAGTATCTTTATGGCCTTGAATAATTAAGAATTCATTTTGTATCATAACCACATTCAGTGGTACTGACATGTTAATACTTTGCTCTACTTATTTTATTAGATACAGTATTTACAAGATAATGAAAGTATTGGATGTTTAAAAATTTTTTTAAACATTTTGGAAGGAATTGCTAATGCATGGAAAAATTGCAAGAACTTTTCCTCTTTTTTCCCCAGTCAATTAGATTAGGTTTGTGGTCTGATGTCCCATCACCCCCAAATACTGTGCTTTTCTGCAGAGACATTCTTCCACATAATTACAGTTCAGCCATCAAAGTCACAAAATAGATTAATTGTTACAGTCTGATCTTCAGATCCGGTTAAGATTTGCCAGTGTCCCAGTAATGTACTTCAGAGCAAAAGAATCCAGTTCAGAATCACATATTATTGCAAATAGTTGTCATGTCTCTTGGACTTTGATCTGGAAAAGTTTCTCTCAGTCTTGGACTTTCATGACCTTGAGATCTTTGAAGATTACAGGCCATTTGTTTTGTAGACTATCCTTCAATTTGGATTTGCCTAATGTTTTTTTGTGATTCCATTCAGGTTATGTATCTGACAGGAATGCCAAACAAATTATACTATGGTTTTATGGTATCCTATCAGGTGTTATAGGATATCATTTTCTTTTTAAATTTTTTTATTAAAGTATTATTGATATACACTCTTATGAAGGTTTCACATGAAAAGGCAATGTGGTTACTACATTTACCCATATTATCAAGTCCCCATCCATACTCCATTGCAGTCACTGTCCATTGGTATAGTAAGATGCCACAGATTTACTCTTTGCCCTCTCTGTGCTATACTGTTTTCCCTGTGATCCCTCACACCATGTGTACTAAACATAATACCCCTCAATCCCCTTCTCTCTCCCTCCCCACCCACCCTCCCACACCCCTCTCCTTTGGTAACCGCTAGTCCCTTCTTGGAGTCTGTGAGTCTGCTGCTGTTTTTTTCCTTCAGTTTTGCTTTGTTCTTATATTCCACAGATGAAGGAAATCATTTGGCACTTGTCTTTCTCTGCCTGGCTTATTTCACTGAGCATAATATCCTCCAGCTCCATCCATGTTGTTGCAAATGGTAGGATTTGTTTCTTTCTTATGGATGAATAGTATTCCATTGTGTATATGGACCACATCTTCTTTATCCATTCATCTACTGATGGACACTTAGGTTGCTTCCATATCTTGGCTATTGTAAACAGTGCTGCAATAAACATAGGGGTACATATGTCTTTTTGTATTCTTTGGGTAAATTCCAAGGAGTGGTATTCCCAGGTCAAATGGTATTTCTATTTTTAGCTTTTTGAGGAACCTCCGTAATGCTTTCCACAATGGTTAAACTTGCTTACATTCCCACCAGCAGTGTAGGAGGGTTCCCCTTTCTCCACATCCTCACCAGCATTTGTTGTTCTTACTCTTTTTGATGCTGGCCATCTCTACTGGTGTGACGTGATATCTCATTGTGGTTTTAATTTTCATTTCCCTGATGATTAGTGATGTGGAGCATCTTTTCATATGTCTGCTGGCCATCTGAATTTATTCTTTGGAGAACTGTCTGTTCAGATCCTACACCCATTTTTCAATTGGGTTATTTGCTTTTCTGGGTGTTGAGGTGTGTTAGTTCTTTATATATTTTGGATGTTATCCCTTGTTGGATATGTCGCTTACAAATATATTCTCCCATACTGTAGGATGCCTTTTTATTCTGTTGATGGTGTCCTTTGCCATACAGAAGCTCTTTAGTTTGATGTAGACCCATGTGTTCATTTTGCTCTTGTTTCCCTTGTTGACAAGATGTGTTCAGGAAGAAGTTGCTCATGTTTACATTCAGGAGATTTTTGCCTATGTTGTCTTCTAAGAGTTATATGGTTTCATGACTTACATTCAGGTCTTTGATCCATTTCGAGTTTACTTTTGTGTACGGAGTTAAACAATAATCTAGTTTCATTCTTTTGCATGTAGCTGTCCAGTTTTGCCAACACCAGCTGTTGAAGAGGCTGTCATTTCCCAATTATATGTCCATGTCTCCTTTATCGTATATCAATTGACCATATGTATCTGGGCTCTCTAGTCTGTTCCATTGGTCTATGGGTCTGTTCTTGTGTCAGTACCAAATTGTCTTGATTACTGTGACTTTGTAGTAGAGCTTGAAGTTGGGGAGTGTAAATCTCCCCAGCTTTATTCGTCCTTCTCAGGATTGCTTTGGCTATTTGGGGTCTTTTATGGTTCCATATGAATTTTAAGACTATTTGTTCCAGTTCATTGAAGAATGCTGTTGGTACTTTGATAGGAATCGCACTGAATCTGTAGATTGCTTTAGGCAGGATGGCCATTTTAACAATATTAATTCTTCCTATCCATGAGCACGGGATGTGTTTCCATTTATTGGTATCTTCTTTAATTTCTCTCATGAGTGTTTTGTAGTTTTCAAAGTCTAGGTCTTTCACTTCCTTGGTTACGTATATTCCTAGGTATTTTATTCTTTTTGATGCGATTGTGAATGGAATTGTTTTTCTAATATTTCCCCCTGATAGTTTATCATTAGTGTATAGGAGTGAAACAGATTTCTTTGTATTAATTTGTATCCTGCAACTTTGTTGAATTCAGATATTAGATCTAATAGTTTTGGAGTGGATTCTCTAGGGTTATTTATATACAATATCACGTCATCTGCAAACAGTGACAGTTTAACTTCTTCCTTACCAATCTGAATGCACTGTTTCTTTGTGTTGCTAATTGCTGTGGCGAGGACCTCCAGAACTATGCTGAATACAAGTGGAGAGAGGGAGCATCCCTGTCCTGTTCCCAATCTTAAAGGAAAGCCTTTCAGCTTCTCGCTGTTAAGTATGATGTTGGCTGTGGGTTTGTCATATATCGCCTTTATTATGTTGAGGTACTTTCCCTCTATACCCATTATGTTGAGAGTTTTTATCATGAATGGATGTTGAATTTTGTCAAATGCTTTTTTGGCATCTATAGAGATGATCATTATGTGGTTTTTGTCCTTCTTTTTGTTGATGTGGTGAATGATGTTGATGGATTTTCTAATATTGTACCATCCTTGCATCTGTGGAATAAATCCTATTTGATCATAGTGGATGATTTTTTGATATATTTTTAAATTCAGTTTGCTAATATTTTGTTGAGTATTTTTGCATCTATGTTCATCAGGGATATTGCTCTGTAATTTTCTTTTTTTGTGGTGTCTTAGCCTGGTTTTGGTATTAGAGTGATGCTGGCCTCTTAGACTGAGTTTGGAAGTATTCCCTCCTCTTCTACTTTTGGGGAAACTTTAAGGAGAAAGGGTATTTTGTCTTACCTAAATGTTTGATAAAATTTAGCAGTGAAGCCATCTGGTCCAGAGGTTTGTTTTTAGGTAGGTTTTTGATTACGAGTTCAACTTCGTTGCTTGTAATTGGTCTGTTCAGGTTTTCTGTTTCTTTCTGGGTCAGCCTTGGAAGGTTGTACTTTTCTAGAAAGTTGTCTATTTCTTCTAGGTTATCCAGTTTGTTAGCATAAAATTTTTTATAGTGTTCTCTTAATTCTTTTTTATTTCTGTAGTGTCCATAGTGATTTTTCCTTTCTCATTTCTGATTCTGTTTATGTGTGTAACCTCTCTTTTTCTTGATAAGTCTGGCTAGGGGTTTATCTATTTTGTTTATTTTCTCAAAGAACCAGCTCCTACTTTCATTCATTTTATTGTTTTATTCTTCTGAATTTTATTTATTTCTGCTCTAATCTTTATTATGCCCCTCCTTCTACTGACTTTGGGTCTTGTTTGTTCTTCTTTTTCTAGTTCCGTTAATTGTGAGTTTAGACTGCTTATATGGGATTGTTCTTCTTTCCTGAGGTAGGGCTGTATTGCAATATACTCTCCTCTGAGCACGGCCTTTACTGCATCCCACAGATTTTGCAGTGTTGAATTATTGTTGTCATTTGTCTCCATGTATTGGTTGATCTCTGTTTTTATTTGGTCATTGATCCATTGGTTATTTAGGAGCATGTTGTGATACCTCCATGTGTTTATGGGATTTTTCATTTTCTTTGCATAATTCATTTCTAGTTTCATACCTTTGTGGTCTGAGAAACTGGTTGGTACAATTTCAATCATTTTGAATTTACCAAGACTCATTTTGTGGCCTAGTATATGATCTATTCTTGAAAATGTTCCATGTGCACTTTAGAGGAATGTGTATTCTGCTGATTTTGGGTGTAGAGTTCTGTACATGTCTGTTAGGTCCGTCTGTTCTAATATGTTATTCAGTGCCTCTGTCTCTTTACTTATTTTCTGTCTCGTTGATCTGTCCTTTGGAGTGAGTGGAGTGTTGACGTCTCCTAGAATGAATGCATTGCATTCTATTTCCCCTTTTATTTCTGTTAGTAGTTGTTTCACATTATGTAGGTCCTCCTGTGTTGGGTGTGTAGATATTTATAATGGTTATATCTTGTTGGATTGACCCCTTTATCATTATGTAATGTCCCTCTTTGTCTTTTGTGACTTTCTTTGTTTTGAAGTCTATTTTGTCTAATACAAGTATTGCAACTTCTACTTTTTCTCCTTATTAGTTGCATTAAATATCTTTTTTCATCTCTTCATTTTTAGTCTGGGTATGTCTTTGGGTTTAAAGTGAGTCTCTTGTAGGCAGCATATAGATGGGTCTTGTTTTTTTTTTTATCCATTTATTGACTCTGTGTCTTGATTGGTACATTCCGACCATTTACATTTAGGGTAATTATTGATAGGTATGTACTTATTGCCATTGCAGGCTTTAGATTGTGGTTACCAAAGGTTCAAGGTTAACTTCCTTACTATCTAAGAGTCTAACATAACTCAGCTATTATGCTATTACAAACACAATCTAAAGGTTCTTTTTTTCTCCGTTTTCTTCCTCCTCCATTGTTTATATATTAGGAATCATATTCTGTACTCTTTGTCTATCCCTTGATTGACTTTGCGGGTAGTTGGTTTAATTTTGCATTTTCTTAGTTAATAACTGTTCTATTTTCTTTACTGTGGTTTTATTACCTCTGGTGACAGCTGTTAATCTGTAGGAACACTTCCATCTATAGCAGTCCCTCCAAAATACACTGTAGAGATGGTTTGTGGGAGGCAAATTCTCTCAGCTTTTGCTTATCTGGGAATTGTTTAATCCCTCCTTCAAATTTAAATGATAATCTTGACTGATAAAGTAATCTTGGTTCAAGGCCCTTCTGCTTCATTGCATTAAATACATCATGCCACTCCCTTCTGGCCTGTAAGGTTTCTGCTGAGAAGTCTGATGATAGCCTGATGGGTTTTCCTTCTTTGTATGTGATCCTATTTCTCTCTCTGGCTGCTTTTAATAGTCTGTCCTTATCCTTGGTCTTTGCTATTTTAATTATTATATGTCTTGGTGTTGTCTTCCTTGGGACCCTTGTGTTGGGAGATCTGTTTACTCCATGGCCTGAGAGACTATCTCCTTCCCCAGATTGTGGAAGTTTTCAGCAATTACCTCCCCAAAGACACTTTCTGTCCCTATTCTCTCTCTTCTTCTGGTACCCCTATAATACGAATATTGTTCTGTTTGGATTAATCACACAGTTCTCTCAATATTCTTTCATTCTTAGAGATTCTTTTTTCTCTCTGTGCCTCAGCGTCTTTGTATTCCTCTTCTCTAATTTCTATTTCATTTATCATCTCTTCCACTGTATCTAATCTGCTTTTAAAACCTTCCGTTGTATGTTTCCTTTCTGATATTGTGTTCTGTAGTGATTGGCTCTCTGACCGGAATTCGTTTCTGAGTTCTTGAATATTTTTCTGTACCTCCATGAGCATGTTTATGATATTTGTTTTCGAATCTTTTTCGGGAAGATTCAGGAGGTTGATTTCATTTGACTCTTTCTCTGATGTATTTATAATTTAGCTTTGAACCAGGTTCCTTTGATGTTTCATATTTGTATGTGGCACTCTCTAGTGCCCAGAAGCTCTACTCTCTGGAGCTCCTCAGCCCCTGGAGCAATGTCGGGGTTCTCAGTGTAGTGGTGTTGGTGCGGGGAGAGGAAAGAGCTGTTTCCTGCTTTCCAGCTGCTATGCCTGTCTCCACTGCCAGAACCAGAGGGCTGAGCACACAGGTATAAGCCTCTATGCTTTGCGTTTTAGCTGCTGTATGCAGGGTTTCCCTCTGGCTGGCCTAATGCCAGGGCAGGGTTTCCCAGGTGCAGGCTGTCCAGGAGGAAGGCACAGCAGGCTGTGTATCATGGAGGCGGGCCTTGGAGCTCCATAGTCACCCAGGAGGCTGGAGCGCCTGAAGATCATGAAAATTCCCAACCTGCTGGGCTGAGCACACCCGGACAATTTTGTCTCCCTGTGCTTTCTCCTGAGTAATAAGCTCTGTGCAATCCTTGCCCCTTTAGCAGCCTTCTTGCTGTTTGGAAGTCTCTCAGACTGCCTGCCTTTCTTTTGTCCCAGAGCAGCCGGATATGGATCCCTGCTTTCCACAAGCACCTGGAATCTCATTCTCTCCAGGTGTTCTGCCTGACTTAGCTTTCCAAGCCCCCTAATCATGAGAACACCATGAAAGCACCATGAAATGTAGGTTTGTGCTCCCAGAGCACATCTCCAGAGCTAGGTATTCAGCCGTTCCAGGCCTCCACTCCCTCCCTGCTCTGTTTCTCTCCCTCCCACCAGTGAGCTGGGGTGGGGGAAGGGCTTGGTTCCCGCCAGATCATGGCTTTGGTACGTTACCCTGTTCCATGTGGTTTATTCTTTCCTCCATGTGTATGCTGTGTGGCGCAGCCCTCTTTCCTGTTGCTCTTTCAGGAATAGTTGTATTAACTATATTTTCATATTATGTTCAGTTTTAGAAAGAAGCCTCTGTCTCACCTCTCACACCGCCGTCTTTCTTCTCCAGCTACAGGGTTTCATTTTATCCCATTGCTGATAATGTCCACTTTATTCATTTGATTAAAGTGGTATTATTTTATCCCTTTGTAATATGTATTTGTAGGAGGTAGTGTGCAACCTTGTAAATATTTTCCTCCTCATTAGAATTCCACTGAATCATTTTTTCATATACATCTGGTTCAGATACCTGTTTTAAGATAGGGAAATTACCAGGGTGAGTCTTACCTAATCACATGGGCCCTTTAGAAGCAGAGAGTTTTCTGTGACTGATCAAAGAAGAAGCCAGGGATTTGAAGCATAATTTAGCTTTTCTATAAAATGGGAATGATAATGTCTATCTCATAGGATTGTTTAGAAGGTCGAATGAGTTAATACATATAGAGCACTTAGAATAGTTAGGACCTGGCACAGAGGAAGGCCTCACTACTTGGTGAAATTCTTGTACATTAACATTAATGCAAATGTTCTCAGTTCTGATTTTTGTTCCTCTGATATTTCAGAAATAAAATGTTGGTATTGTTAAAAAAGCAGAACAGTTCAGAAATTATTTCTACTTGACCTTGGAATATGTTTTTAATATTTATACTACAAAAATGTGTGTTACCTTTCTATTGCTCCATAACAAATTAGCATAAATTTAATTGCTTAAAACAACACTCATTTATCAGCTCACCATTCTGTAGGTCAAAAATCTAAACACTTGTGTCTCTGACTTCTCTTTGGGATATCATAGGTTAAAATTAAAGTTTTGGCTGAACTATATTCTCATCTTAAGGTTCTGGGGAAAACCACTTCCAACTTCATTTAGATTGCTGGCAAAATTCAGTTCCTTTTGGTTGTAAGAATGATGTTTGAAGCTGTCTTACTTGTGTTCAGCTGAGAGCCTCAGGCCTGCTAGACACCACTGACATCCTTTGCCACGTGGTCCTCTCCATCTGCAAGCCAGCAAAGTCCCATGGAATCCTTCTGAAACTCCTCTCTCTGACTTCTGGGACCAGCCAGAGAACACTTTCTTCTTTTGAAGTGCTCTTTTGATCAGGTCAGACTTCTCTAATTATCTCTTTACTTTTATTGTCCCATAAATAGTATAATCACTGGGGTGCTAATTGCATCTATAAATCCTTTCATAGTAGTACCTGAATTTTTGGTTGAATAATTGGGATGAGGTATGTGTATACCATGGACTGGGAGTTTTGAGGGCTATCTTAGAATTTTCCCTACTATAATATATATGTATCAGGTAGTTTTCTAACAAATAATTTCAAATACAGTAATGAAGCCTTGCTGAAAATCTCAATGAGGAAGAGTTAGAAAAGCTTACAAAATTGCCTGCCCTATCTTGTGGCAAGCTAGTTGCTATTCATAATAAATTGTTGTCCTCTTAAAGTAATCCAAATTTTTCTTTGCAGTGTAAGGGAAGTCTCTCTGTTTCACCAGAATCAGGTTTTGATAACATGGTATCCTTATTGGTTTAGAAGTGAATGCTCAGAATATCTCACAAATCCATGGTTGTAAATTCAAGCAGTGGTATCTGTGTGCCTGTAGGCAATTATATTTTGCTTCTGTTCCCTCAGATTACAAACAGGCATATAATAAAAGTGAAGTTGTCAGAAAAAATAGTGATAACAGGTGGCCATAATTACCTCTTGATAATTATGCTTCTTTTACTATTATGAGCATGAATATTTGCTGTGTGCATAGTAATTTCTTAATGAAGTTATGCCTCTTTTCCCTTCTTCCCTTTTCATTAATACAACTAGTTAAGAGTAAATGGTATACTTGAAAATTAAGGAGTGATGGGGAAATAAATGAGGGACTGTATAGTGGTAGTGAAAGTTCATATAAGAAAATCATTAAAATTATTTGTTGGGGTTTGGAATTATTCTTGTAATTTTGTTAGCACCCTTTTTATGTTCATCTTCTGGGTAGTTGGGAGGACAGTTTAGAATACCAGTGGGCTTAAATTTAGATTTTTCTATAAATAAACACAATACACGGGAGTGATAATTTGCTTATATTTGGGATTAATATAGGTGAAATGGGCATAGTATTGGAGAGCATATTTCGATGTTACTAACCAAACTTGTGAAAAGTTTTTTGTATTAAGACTGAGATTCTGTTTGTAAAATTCCACTTGTTAATAAGACTAGGTTTTATAGATTTACTTTGATATAGAGATTGTATTTGGACAATTAAAATACACATAATCATGTAGTTTTTATACACTCAGTAAGTTCTTGTGGAATGACGTGGGGAAAACACTAATTTATTAAACTGAAAAAGTTGTCTCCTAAAATTATCTCACTACCTTTTTACTATTTGTAAATGATCAATGATATATGTTAATGATTGAATCAAGAAAAAAGTATACTTTTTATTTACCAAGTTGTTTACTAGTCACTACTAACATTATGACACCTTAGTGTTATTAACTAATGTTTAGATCTGAAAATCTGGAATGGTTAAGAAACTTGGCCTCTCTGTACTTAACATTAGCAGAATTTTGAAGATTTTTCTGCTCCAAACAGTTGCTTTTTATGAAATAAAATAGGAAAAACTGTTTTAAGGTTTTGGTTCATAGTTCTCTGTATAGTTACACATTATTCAATATGAAACACTTGAGACCAGATGAATAAATGAGAGCAGCATGTTTTTAACAATTTGCTTAAACTTTCTTTCAGTAGAATTCAGTGTTGATTCATGGACAACTGTAAAGTAATTATGATTTGTTAGTGCTTCTCAGACGTTAGAATGCATAGAATTCCTAGGGAGATTGTTAAGACATAGATTCCTGGACCTCATCCTCAGAGCTGATCTAGTATGCCTGTGATAGTGCCAAGGCATTGGAATTATAGTCTCAGCTAGTGCTGTCAATCACATTTGAGTTGTAGTGAACTAGATTATGTGTGAGAATGTTCAAACCTTGGCAAATAACAGGTTATTTCATTGAATGTTTTATGGTCCTTTGTGACCTAATTAGTGACCTAAGATTACAAATTATGCTTTGTTAAATTACTTTATGTCTACAGGCTAATACATTAGGCAGAATTTGGCAAATTAAGGAATATTTTATATGTTTAAATTATTGGAATTTTCTCCCCTTTGGGGTAGCCAGTGAATGTAATACTCGCAAACTGTGGAGAAATATTGAACCTCATTTGAAGAAAGCCATGAAGACTGTTTATTTCAGGGAAATATCAAGGTGATTTTCTGTTTAGTATGTGTGTTTTTATCTTTACTTGGGATATTTATGAAAGGACACATGTATACCTTCACATGGAAAAACTTTTGAAGTTTGAATCATTTATTATTATTTGGGGAAGGACAAATAACTTTTAACCAGTGTTTTACACAATTTGAAATGGCATATATTTAACAATTGCTAATTTTTAAAAAGCAGTTACAGCTTTGATTTTTATATTTATGTTAGATATTTGAATGGTATAATGAAAATTTGATTATTAAATGTATAAACCAGGTCATTATCTAAATTTGTCTATTACTAGAATTTCATAGTAATGAAACTTCTCTGGAGACATGGTGGCACATAGTGTAGTGAGAAGAACAGGGCTTTTATTTCTAGCTCTGCCATTTTCTTCACTCTGTGGTCTTAGCAAGTCACCTAAAACTTCTAGGCCTTGGCTTCCTTCTCCTAACAAACCTTAGAAGATTTAAATAATATATGTGAAAATGATTGTGAATGATAAAGTGGTTAAGCCTATTTTACAAAGTAATACAGGAAATCAGAACATCAATGCTATCTGCTTTTATGACTTTGTAGTCACTTTTGTTATTTTTCTCTTATAAATACCTCATTTTACAACTACTTTTATTTACTAACTTCGCTTTTTATGAAACTATTAATTCACGTAAAAATTTAATAGGTTCTGAATAAGTAGAAACATTGCAGAGGTACTATTTTTTCTCTTTCCGGTAATAAAAGGCATTTGAAGAGGGTTTTTGGAAGTCACAGAATAGAAAAGCTTGTAATCTGTTCTTTTAAAGATAGAAAATTTTGGGTGCCTGTTAATATAACTCCTCAAAAATAAAGGACTTATAGTTCCCCATAAGATAATGATGGCCAGCTAAATCTTCTCTCCGCAAGAACAATGAGAGCAAATAAAATCAGTCATAACCCTTGCCTGCCATACAATTAGAAATCTATAAAGTTGACAACACACTTCAAGTTATATGTAAATAGTGAAGTAAACAACCGAAGCCAGCAGAGCCAGCTCTGGAGCTCATGCTGAAATGAAAAGTTAAGCAAGGAAAAAGACTGCAAGGAAAAGAGATGATGGTGAAGGCAGGGGGTAGGGTTGACTAGTAGTGGTGAAATACATATAAAATCATCTCCAGAAAGAGAAAGTCCAACCCTGAGTGGGAAAATATTGAGAATAAATGAGACCTGAAGGATTAGAGCTCTGGATACTGGAGAATCCAAAGTAAATGTTGTAATATATAGGACAAGATTTAGCATGGTAGTCCTGGGAAAGTACAGTTTCTGAGTGAATATAGGGAGGTGATTTGGAAGGACATGGGGGTTGTAGTAAAGACAGAAGCAAGGGGTGGAAATTAAAAATAACGCCCCACCACCATCAAACAAAAAGAGAGTGGCAAAAGCAGAAAATCATTCAATCCCTCCCCATCACAATGGCAGTATATATTAAAGGAATTGCCCTTGATTATTACAGAAGAAAGCATTTTAGAATTAAGTCTAACACCAAACCTTTATTCCAGCATTCACAGAATCGTATTTGTTGATCCAGGCAAACATTAGGCATTCAAAATAAAGACAAAACAATATAGAAAAGCCATAAAAAGGTATTCTAAGGAGAAACAGAAAATGTGAATAAAAGCACTTTAGCTAATGAAAATTATTCCTTCCCATCCAAAATAAAGAAGAGGAAGATTAACACAATTCTCCAACCTGATTTACATTTTTTATTAGATTTTTTTTATTGTGAAATGTTTATCACAGTAAGTTTAGTTAACATCCTTCAACATACATAGTTACAAATTATTTTTTCTTGCAATGTAAACTTTTGAGGTTTTTTCTCTTAACAACTTTTCAATACACAAGACATGATTGCTCACCATGCAACGAACAAGTTCCAGTACAGTGAACAAGCTCCCACAAGGTGAACAATGCAAGGAACATAGTGAACAAGTTCTCACAAGGTGAACAATGCAAAGGCAGTCATATCAGAGAAACTAATTCAGTTACTATAATCAATCAAGTCAACTATGATTATTCATATGATTTTTAGACTTAAATTATAAGTGAATCCCACATTTCCGCCTTTTTTGTTTTAATTGACACAAATGTGTATGCATATATTTGCGGAAGGTACCAGAATAATGATTAGCTGGGCTCGGCCTGTGACATAGCTTGTCACAGGCAACGTCTCTCTTGTCTGGAGGGGTGGGGTTCTATGCCTCACATCAGTTGGCCTCCACATTGCTCACCTGAGGTCCCTTGCGACTGTGCCTGTCTTAGGTTGTTCCTCCCATGAGGAATCTTACCCGTCTCTGGCTATCCAACCATCTCCTGGGACCAAACAGGGAGATAAAATACAAAAGAGAGGACAGCCAGCAGCTATAATTCTGGATAAAATCACAATATACATGATTATTTTCTTGCAGCAAATGCAGGTGGGGAATCCGTATATGATTTCACAAAGTTGTTTAAAAGGGATCACTTATTTCTTGAAGTTAATTCTTCAGAAGTAGCATATGCTTGTACTGGCTTTAAAAGACCAACAACTGCCTTCCGCACACACACTAGGAGAACAGGAATAAAAATGCATAGCAGTATTAGACCTACAATTATAGTCCATATCCAATGAAACAAAGAAAACCAATTTAACAATCCAGGCATTTGTGAAAACTTATCAATACCATGATGAATGTTGTCTATTTGATCTTGAATAGTATGCGAAAAATCAGACAAATTAAAACAACACATCCCTGGAAATTGTTCACATCGCATAGATGTACAGCCCTCCCCATGCCCACCCAACATTACATCTGCAATCATAATGCCCCTTTTTCTCTCTTATCCCTCCCTTCCCACCCATCTTCCCCAGTCCCTTTCCCTTTGGTAATTATTAGTCCGTTCTTCGGTTCTGTGAGTCTGCGGCTGTTTTGTTCCTCCAGTTTTTTTCTTTGTTCTTATAATCCACATATGAGTGAAATCATTTGATACTTGTCTTTTTCGGCTTGGCTTATTTCACTGAGCATACTACCCTCTAGCTCCATCCATGTTGTTGCAAATGGTAGGATTTGTTTTCTTCTTATGGCTGAATAATATTCCATTGTGCATATGTACCACATCTTTATCCATTCATCTACTGATGGACACTTAGGTTGCTTCCATTTCTTGGCTATTGTAAATAGTGCTGCGATAAACACAGGGGTGCATCTGTCCTTTTCAAACTGGGCTGCTGCATTCTTAGGGTAAATTCGTAGGAGTGGAATTCCTGGGTCAAATGGTATTTCTATTTTGAGTTTTTTGAGGAACCTCCATACTGCTTTCCACAATGGTTGAACTAATTTGCATTCCCACCAGCAGTGTAGGAGGGTTCCCTTTTTTCCACATCCTCGCCAACATTTGTTGTTGTTTGTGTTTTGAATGTTGGCCATCCTCACTGGTGTGAGGTGATATCTCATTGTGGTTTTAATCTGCATTTCTCTGATGATTAGCGATGTGGAGCATCTTTTCATGTGCCTGTTGGCCATCTGAATTTCTTCTTGAGAGAAGTGTCTATTCATGTCCTCTGCCCATTTCTTTATTGGATTATTTGCTCTTTGTTTGTTGAGGTGCGTGAGTACTTTATATATTTTGGATGTCATCCCCTTATCGGATACGTCATTTATGAATATGTTCTCCCATACTGTAGGATGTCTTTTTGTTCTACTGATGGTGTCCTTTGCTGTACAGAAGCTTTTCAGCTTGATATAGTCCCACTTGTTCATTTTTGCTTTTGTTTCCCTTGCCCGGGAAGATATGTTCATGAAGAAGTAGCTCATGTTTATGTACAAGAGATTTTGCCTATGTTTTTTTCTAAGAGTTTTATGGTTTAATGACTTATATTCAGGTCTTTGATCCACCTTGAGTTTACCTTTGTGCATGGGGTTAGACTGTAGTCCAGTTTCATTCTCTTACGTGTAGCTGTCCAGTTTTTCCAACACCAGCTGCTGAAGAGGGTGGCATCTCCCCATTGTATATCCAAGGCTCCTTTATCAAATATTAATTGACTGTATATGTTTGGGTTAATGTTTGGATTTTCTATTCTGTTCCACTGGTCTGTGGGTCTGTTTTTGTGCCAGTACCAAATTGTCTTGATTACTGTGGCTTTGTAGTAGAGCTTGAAGTCAGGGAGCGTAATTCCCCCTGTTTTATTCCTCCTTCTCAGGATTGCTTTGGCTATTCGGGGTCTTTTGTGGTTCCATATGAATTTTAGAATTATTTGTTCCAGTTCATTGAAGAAAGCTGTTGGTAGTTTGATAGGGATTGCATTGAATCTGTAGATTGCTTTAGGTAGTATAGCCATTTTGACAATATTTATTCTTCCTAGCCAAGAGCATGGGATGCATTTCCATTTGTTAGTGTCCTCTTTAATTTCTCTTAGGAGTGTCTTGTAGTGTTCAGAGTACAGGTCTTTCACTTCCTTTGTTAGGTTTATTCCTAGGTATTTTATTCTTTTTGATGCAATTGTGAATGGAATTGTTTTTCTGATTTCTCTTTCTGTTAGTTAATCATTAGTGGATAGGAAAGCAACAGATTTCTGTGTGTTAATTTTGTATCCTGCAACTTTGCTGAATTCAGATATTAGTTCTAGTAGTTTTGGAATGGAGTCTTTAGGGTTTTTTATGTACAGTATCATGTCATCTGCAAATAGTGACAATTTGACTTCTTTATCAATCTGGATGCCTTGTATGTCTTTGTTTTGTCTGATTGTCATGGCTAGGACCTCCAGTACTATGTTGAAAAACAGTGGAGAGAGTGGGCATCCCTGTCTTGTTCCTGATCTTAGATGAAAAGCTTTCAGCTTCTCACTGTTAAGTATGATGTTAGCTGTGGGTTTGTCATATAAGGCCTTTATAATGTTGAGGTACTTGCCCTCTATGCCCATTTTGTCGAGAGTTTTTATCATGAATGGATGTTGAATTTTGTCAAATACTTTTTCAGCATCTATGGAGATGATCATGTGGTTTTTGTTCTTCTTTTTGTTGATGTGGTGGATGATGTTGATGGATTTTCGAATGTTGTACCATCCTTGCATCCCTGGGATGAATCCCACTTGATCATGGTGTATGATCCTCTTGATGTATTTTTGAATTCGTTTGCTAATATTTTGTTGAGTATTTTTGCATCTACGTTCATCAGGGATATTGGTCTGTAATTTTCTTTTTTGGTGAGGTCTTTGCCCGGTTTTGGTATTAGAGTGATGCTGGCTTCATAGAATGAGTTTGGAAGTATTCCCTCCTCTTCTATTTTTTGGAAAACTTTAAGGAGAATGGGTGTTATTTCTTCTCTATATGTCTGGTAGAATTCAGAGGTGAATCCATCTGGTCCGGGGGTTTTGTTCTTGGGTAGTTTTTTGATTACCAATTCAATTTTGTTGCTGGTGATTTGTCTGTTTAGTTTTTCTGTTTCTTGCTTGGTCAGTCTTGGAAGGTTGTATTTTTCTAAGACGTCGTCCATTTCTTCTATGCTTTCCAGCTTGTTAGCATATAGATTCTCATAATATTCTCTTATAATTCTTTGTATTTCTGTGTGGTCCGTCGTGATTTTTCCTTTCTCATTTCTGATTGTGTTTATGTGTGTAGATTCTCTTTTTCTCTTAATGAGTCTGACTAGGGGTTTATCTATTTTGTTTATTTTTTCAAAGAACCAGTTCTTGGTTTCATTGATTTTTTCTATTGTTTTATTCTTCTCAATTTTATTTATTTGTTCTCTGATCTTTATTATGTCCCTGCTTCTGGTGACTTTGGGCATCATTTGTTCTTCTTTTTCCAATTTCAGTAATTGTGTCTTTAGACTATTCATTTGGAAATGTTCTTCCTCCTTTAAATAGGCCTGGATTGCAATGTCCTTTCCTCTTAGAACTGCCTTTGGTGCGTCCCACAGAAGTTGTGGCTTTGTGTTGGTGTTATCATTTGTCTCCATATATTCTTTCATTTCTGTTTTGATTTGGTCATTAACCCATTGTTTAGTTAAGAGAATGTTGTTAAGTCTCCATGTATTTGTGAGCTTTTTTGATTTCTTTCTAAAATTTATTTCTAGTTTTATACCTTTGTGATCTGAGAAGTTGGTTGGTAGAATTTCAATATTTTTGAAATTACTGAGGTTCCTTTTGTGGCCTAGTATGTGGTCTATTCTGGAAAATGTTCCATGTGCACCTGAGAAAAATGTGTATCCTGCTGCTTTTGGGTGCAGAGTTCTGTAGATATCTGTTAGGTCCATCTGTTCTAGTGTGTTGTTCAGTGCCTCTGTGTCTTTACTTATTGTCTGTGTGGTTGATCTGTCCTTTGGAGTGAGTGGTGTGTTGAAGTCTCCTAAAATGAATGCATTGCTGTCTATTTCCTTCTTTAATTCTGTGAGTATTTGTTTCACATATGTTGGCGCTCCTGTGTTGGGTGCATATATATTTATAATGGTTATATCCTTTTGTTGGACTGACCCCTTTATCATTATGTAAAGTCCTTTTTTATCTCTTGCTACTTTCTTCGTTTTGAAGTCTATTTTGTCTGATACAAGTACTGCAACACCTGCTTTTTCTCCTTGTTGTTTGCATGAAATATCTTTTTCCATCCCTTCACTTTTAGTCTGTGTATGTCTTTAGGTTTAAAGTGCGTCTCTTGAAGGCAGCATATAGATGGGTCTTGCTTTTTTATCCATTCAGTGACTCTATGTCTTTTGACTGGTGCATTCAGTCCATTTACATTTAGGGTGATTATTGATAGGTATGTACTTATTGGCATTGCAGGCTTCAGATTCGTGGTTGCCAAAGGTTCAAGGTTAACTTCCCTACTATCTAAAAGTCTAACAACTAACTTAATATGCTATTACAAACACAATCTAAAGGTTCTTTTTTTGTTTGTTTGTTTCCTCCTTTTTCTTTCTATTCCATTCTTTATATATTAGGTATCATATTCTGTACTGTTTGTCTGTCCCTTGAATGACTTTGGGAATAGTTAATTTAATTTTGCATTTGCTTAGTAATTAGCTGTTCTATTTTCTTTACTGTGGTTTTATTACCTCTGGTGACAGCTATTAATCTGTAGGAACACTTCCATCTATAGCAGTCCCTCCAAAATACACTATAGAGATAGTTTGTGGGAGGCGAATTCTCTCAGCTTTTGCTTATCTGGGAATTGTTTAATCCCTCCTTCAAATTTAAATGATAATCTTGCTGGATAAAGTAATCTTGGTTCACGGCCCTTCTGCTTCATTGCATTAAATACATCATGCCACTCCCTTCTGGCCTGTAAGGTTTCTGCTGAGATGTCTGATGATAGCCTGATGGGTTTTCCTTTGCATGTGATCCTATTTCTCTCTCTGGCTGCTTTTAATAGTCTGTTCTTATCCTTGATCTTTGCCATTTAATTACTATATGTCTTGCTGTTGTCTTTCTAGGGTCCCTTGTGTTGGGAGATCTGTGCACCTCCGTGGCCTGAGAGACTGTCTCCTTCCCCAGATTGGGGAAGTTTTCAGCAATCACCTCCTCAAAAACGCTTTCTAACCCTTTTTCTCTCTCTTCTTCCTCTTGTACCCCTATAATGCGAATATTGTTCCGTTTGGATTGGTCACACAGTTCTCTCAATATTCTTTCATTCTTAGAGATCCTTTTTTCTCTCTGTGCCTCAGCTTCTTTATATTCCTTTTCTCTAATTCCTATTTCCTTTATTGTCTCCTCCACCGTATTCAATCTGCTTTTAGTACCGTCCATTGTGTTCTTCAATGATTGGATCTCTGACCGGAATTCATTCCTGAGTTCTTGAATATCTTTCCGTATCTCCATGAGCATGTTAATGATTTTTATTTTGAACTCCCTTTCAGAGAGAGTCATAAGGTCCATATCATTTAAATCTTTCTCAGGAGTTGTATTCATAATTTTACTCTGGACCAGGTTCCTTTGGCGTTTCATATTTGTGTATGGCGCCCTCTCGTGCCCAGAAGCTCTACTCTCTGGAGCTGCTCAGCCCCTGAAGCAACGTGGGGATTGTAGGGGAGTGGTATTGGTGCCTCGGGGGAGGAAAGGGGTGTTTGCTGGTTCCTGGCTGCTATGCCTGTCTCCACTGCCTGAACCAGTGGGCTGAGCACACAGGTATAAGCCTCTGTGCTTTGGGTTTTTAGTTGCTGTAGACAGATCTTCCCTCTTGCTGGCCAGGGAAGGATTTCCCAGTTTGCAAGCCCAGTGGAGCTGGCCAGAAGAAAGGCACACAGGTCTGCCTGTCACAGAAGGGGTTCTTGGAGCTGTGTAGGCAGCCAGGGAGCTGGAGCACCTGAAGATCGTGAAAGCTCCCAACCTGCTGGGCAGAGTGCACCCAGACAATTTTGTCTGTCTGGCCTTTCTCCTGAGCAGTAAGCTCCGTGCAATCCTTGCCCGTTTAGTAGCTCCCTTGCTAAGGGCTTCTTTGTTAGGAAGTCTCTCAGACTGCCTGCCCTTCTTTTGTCCCCAAGCAGCTGGTTATGGATCCCTTCTTTCACAAGCAGCTGGAATCTTAGTCTCTCCAGAAATTCTGCCTGTCTTAGCTTTCCAATCCCCTAATTACAAGAGTATCATGTAAGCACCATGTAATGTAGGTTTTTGCTCCCAGAGCAGATCTCCAGAGTTAGGTATTCAGCAGTCCCACATCTCCACTCCCTCCCTGCTCCATTCCTGTTCCTCCCACTGGTGAGCTGGGGTGGGGGAAGGGCTTGGATCCCGCAGGACCACAGCTTTAGTACGTTACCCTTTTCTGTGAGGGGTGCTCTTGTCTCCAGGTGTATGCAGTTTGTTGCCATCCTCTTTCCTGTTGCTCTTTCAAGAGTAGTTGATGTAGCTTTATTTTCATATTATATGAGGTTTTAGGAGGAAGCTTCTGTCTCACCTCTCACACCGCCATCTTTAATCCACTCTCTCCGTTCACAGTTTACAGTTTTGCCGTCTTTCTTCAATGAGGTTTCTCTGGGAGTCAGATGGGGTTCCTCGTCTGCAGGGCCTCGTTGAAGGCCGTGGGGCTGTCGGCTGATGCCGGGCAGTCTTCAGGCTTTGGCTCTCTTTGCCAGGTGGAGGACCACTGCCAGGCCGGGTCCAGCGGCGCGCGTCGCCCTCCCAGGCGGAGGTGGCGCTGTCTGCTGGGCGGCGGCACCGAAGGCTCTGCAGCAGCCATGCGTGGCCGCTGCGAGGGCCGGGTGGGGTCCAGGGGACCATGTCCGGGCTGGGTGGGGAGCAGCTCCAGAGATGACCACAGAGCGCTCTGATTTACATTTTAAACAAACATTTTCATAGATGAGAAATACTTTAAATAGAAATTCAACTCAGAATAAATGGACAAAGAGCAGGAGGACATGAAACAAAAATTGACCAAACAGGAGTGGAATTCAAGCCAAAGTAATCATCTCAGTAATGGCAATAAAATTTTTAAATAGCCAAGGGAGAGTAGATTCAACAGAATATAGTAAAGGATATCAAGAAGAGGACTAAAACAAGTAAGAGGTCCAAACTAAATAGATAAAAATAATGAAGTAGAATGTAATAAATGGGACAGGCAAAGAAGATTGAATATATGTATAATTGGAGTTACCAAAGAACAAATAGAAAACTGGGTTTGAATCAAGATCTAAAAGTATAATCCAAGAAAAACTTCCCAGAAGTAAAAGATCTGGCTTTACCTGTTAAAGGGTTCATTTTTCCTTTGACCAAAATGTTGATTCTGAGACTCTCCTAGTCTATGCTTTGTAACAAATTAGTAGTTTAACATAATACACACTTACCTTACATTTACAGATGTCAGAAATCTAATATGGGTGTCCATGGATTCCTTCTGGAGGCTTTTGGGGACGATCTGTTTCTTTGCCTTTTCTTACATCTACAGGCTACCTGCATTCCTTGGCTATGTGTTTCTTCCTCCACCTTCAAAGCCAGCAATGTATTATTTTCTCTTTTCCCTGACCACCTGTCTTGTTCTTAGAAGAATCCTTCTGATTAGATTGATCCTACCCACATTATCCAGAATAAGCTCCCTATCTCAAGATCCTTAGTTCAGTCACATCTGCAAAGTCTCTCTTACCACGTAAGTTACAGTCACAGCTTCCAGAGCTTCAGGCATGGGCATCTTTAGAGGACTGTCACTCAGTTTATTGCAAAGAGTTTCTTGTACTTTAGAGTTAAAAATTAAATTAAATTCAAAAAAATATCTGAGTTTCCAGGCAAAAAGATAAAACATTTACAAAGGAAAGTGAATCTGCAATAAAAAAGACAAGTGGACACCGCTTTCAAGAAACTCAAGGAGAAAGGAAGTGTAAGGTAAATAATTTTATATCAAGTATCAGGGCTCTAGGAACAGTTTTAAATATGTAAGAACTCAGGGAACACTACATTCACAGAACATTTCCGAAGAGTCTTCTAGTGACAACGTTGGTGCAAGAGATGACTAGGGAAATTTTGGCAAAAGGATTGATGATAAGCACTGAATTTAATTAATCTGAACTCAGAACTAAAATAAAAATGGGGAAAAGGGTAGAAAAATACTGTGTAAATATTACATGTTCAGACATGGTAGGAATAACACAGTTAAAAACTTAATAAATTGTAAGAAAGAAGAGAGGGGAAAGTAGCCAACAAACTCATTGATTATACAGTTAAAAGATGGGTGTCAATAATCTAGAAGCTAAAACTATCTTTTTAAGTATATGTCTCACATCCTTTCTTAGCCTATTCACACACACCCAAAATTATATAATTTTTGGCTTGTCCTCTTGTATCTTTTTTAAAAATATGCATATATTTTTGTATATGTGAAGATATCTTCCTTTTGCAATTAATATATAATCTGTAACATGTTTCTCTCATAAGGTATAGAACAAAGAAATAAACATTGCTAATCTGATGCCTTGCTGAGGCATTCTGAAAACCTTTGTTTCTAATGAGTGAATTGCTAGATTTCTGTATATGTTTATTTTTTGAAAAAAAATTTTTGATAGTTAAGGCAGTTTACATTTTTGTCCCAACTAGTTACCTTTTTAGTCATGAAATTTATAATGCCCATACATGCCTTTTTTCTTGCAATGTCTCATGAAGGATTAGTGAGATTTTCCAATAGTATAATGAAGAAATGACATTGTAAGCCTGCTGATAATCCAGTCCATTTAAAAGTGTTCAAATCGCTTCAAGGTAAATGACTCATCCATTTTGTTTCCTCAGTCCCCCTGACTCCCATTCACCCACATATAATAAAATTTACTAAGTCAAAAAATAATAGTCATATATTTCTTATTTCCTGAGATTTAATAATTGAGATAAGCACAATAAAGAAAAAAATAAAGTCTAGATGGCTGGATCCTGACTCAGCAAGCTGTTTGGAATACGTGTTGTTTTTATAGCTTTCATGAGCAGTTTGGATGAATTATGAAAAAGACTCCAACCTGCTCCCTGATTTGTCTTAAAATTCTAGCCTATTCAACATCAATTAATATATCTACTATGACTCTGAATCACTTCTGGACATTGCTAGTTTATATATATTTATTTAGAACATGGACAGACTTTTTAGCCAGATCTCAGTTGAAACTCTGTTTCCACCATTTAGGATATTTGCAGCCTTAGTCAAATGAGTTAAATTCTCTGACTCTCAGTTTTGTCTTTTGTAAAAAAAGAAAAATGATACTATCTATAAATTCATGAGGATTGAATGGGATATGTTAAGGGCTGGATTTATAAAACATTAGTATTAGTCTCCTCTCTTTCCTTTAAAGACAGTCAATTTTCCCTTTGTTATCCTTTGAGAGTTTAACAATATTAAATAGGTAATTGCTGTATAAGAAAATTTTACCGATTTAAACTATCATGAAGTGTAGTAATAACATTGTAACTGATGAAATTTTTATTTGCTTTTGTAAGAAAGAATGAATGTAAAAATACCTTATCATCTGAGAACCACTGTTCAACTATAAGGTGGAGGAAATGATCTATTTTGAAAGTCAGTTTATTGGACTAGGTCTGCTCTCCACTTAGGCTGCTGGTAGCCTATCACAATTTCCCATATTACTGGCTTTAAGCATACCTGGGTGAAACTGACGGTTCAGTTCCAGACCACAGCAATTAAGTGAATCTCACAATAAAGCAAATCAAGTGAATTTTTTGATTTGCCAGTGTGTATAAAAGTATGTTTATATTTTATTGTGGTCTATTAAGTATGCAGTAGCATTATGTCTAAAAATCAATGTATATACTTAAATTTAAAAATACTTTATTGTTAAAAATATTAAGCATCATCTAAGCTTTCAGCGAGTTGGAATCTTTTAACCAGTATAATAGGGTCTTGCCTCGATTTTGAAAGCTTCTGACTGATCAGAATGCTGGTTGTTGAAGGTGGGGTAACTGGCAATTTCTTAAAGTAAGACAAGAAAGTTTGCCACATCACTTGACTCTTCCTTTCATGAATAATTTCTCTGTAACATGTGATGTTGTTTGATAGCATTTTACCTACAGTAAAACTTTTTTCAAAATTGGAATCAATGTTCTCAAACTCTGCCACTACTTTATCAACATAAACGTAGTTGCTTTCATTTACTTCACTTAGTTGACATCATTTCAACAATCTTCACAGCATCTTCACCAGCAATAGATTCTATCTCAAGAAACTTCTTTCTTTACTCATCTATGAGAAGCAACTCCTTCATGAAATTTTTACGATGAGATTGCAGCAATTCAGTCACATCTTCAGGCTCCACTTCTAGTTCTCTTCCTGTTTTCATCACTTCTGTAGGTACTTCCTTCACTGAAGTCTCGAACCCCTCCAAGTCATCCATGAAGGCTGAAATCAACTTCCTACGAATTCCTGCTAGTGTTTATATTTTGACCTCTTCCTATGAATCACACATATTCCTAATAGCATCTAGAATGGTGAATCCTTTCCAGAAGGTTTTCAATTTCCTTTGCCCAGATCCATCAGAGGAATCACTATCTATAGAAGCTGTAGCCTTACAAAATGTATTTCTTAAATAAAATTTGAAAGTCAAAGTGACTCCTAGATATATGGGCTGCAAAATGGTTGTGTTAGGAGGCATGAAAACAGCGTTCATCTCATTGTACATCTCCATAAGAGTTCTTGATTGACCTGGTGCATTGTTGAACAATCATATTTTGAAAGGAATTTTTTTTCCTTAGAAGTAGGTCTCAACAGTGGGCTTAAAGTATATTCAGTGGGCTTAAAAATTACAACCATGTTGTAAACAGATGTGCTGTTATCCAGGCTTTGTTGTCCCATTTATAGAGCCAGACAGAATACATTTAACATAATTCTTAAGGGCCCTCAGATATTCAGAATGGTAAGTGAGCATTGGCTTCAACTTAAAGTCAGCTGCTACATTAGCCCCTAACAAGAAAATCAGTCTTTTGAAGCTTTGAAGCCAGGCATTGACTTCTCATCTCTAGCTATGAAAGTCCTGATGGCTGCTGCTTCCATTAGAAGGCTGTTTCATCTACATTGAAAATCTGTTGTGTAGTGTAGCCACCTTATTTAATTAACTTGTATAATTATCTTGTATAACTATATAATTTGCTGCAGCTTCTGCATCAGCACTTGCTGGTTTACCTTGCATTTTTATGTTCTGGAGACAGCTTTTATCCTTCAACTCATAAGCCAATTTCTGCCAGCCCTCAGGTTGTCTTCTGCAGCTTCCCCACCTCTCTCAGCCTTCATAGAATTGAAGAGTTAGGGTCTTGCTCTGGATTAGGCTTTGCTTAAGGGAATGTTGTGGCTGTGTCAATCTTCTATCCAGACCACTAAAATTACTCCATATCAGTAGTAAGGCTGTTTTGATTTCTTACTGTCCACTTGTTCCCTGGAGTAGCACTTTTAATTTCTTTAAATAACTTTTTCTTTGCATTTTCAGCTTGGCTAACTGGTGCAAGGGGCCTATCTTTTGGCCTCTCTCTGCTTTTGGTATGCCTTCCTCGCTAACCTTTATAACTTCTAGTGTTTGATTTAAATTGAGAGATGTGTGGCCTCTTTTTACTTGAACACTTAGAGACTATTGTAGGGTTGTTAATTGACCTAATTTGAATATTGTTGTGTCTCAGGAAAGAGGGAGGTCTGAGGAGACAGACAGAGATGGAGGAATGATTGGTCGGTGGAGCAGTCATAACACACATTTAAGTTCAACATTTCACATGGGCCCAGTTCATGGTACCCCAAACAATTACAGTAGAAACATTGAAGATAACTGATCACAGATCACCGTAAGAAATACAATAATAAAAAGTTTAAAACATTGTGAGAATTACCAAAATGAAGTAATCAAATGCTGTTGGAAAAATGGTACCGATAGAGACTTGCTCAGTATGGGGTTGCCATAGACCTTTACTTTGTAAAAAAAAGCAGTATCTGTGAAGCACAGTAAAACAAGGTATGCTTGTATTTCCAGAATTTTCAGCTCTTCTTATAGATATAAAATAAATATACCATTTTATTTTGGGTGGTTAATTGTTCTGCTCTGGCATTTATTTTTAAATTAGTATTTTAAGAGCTGTGTTAAAAGAATTTCAGCATCAAATTGCCTTATTTTTTGATGAGAAGGGATTTATTCAAGATCATATAGCTAAGACTTTTGTCTCCCAGGGCAGTCTTTGTACTGGACTATAGTGTTTTTCCTTATGAATTTGATTTGTCATATCATATTCTTAATAATATTTGAGGCTGTTTAATAGTTTTAATTGTAGGTAAGATCAGAGTGAGGTAGTGAAATAGCATGACCTCGGTAGGCATTTTATAGAAATTCAGCTCTGAGCTCCACTACTGATTGGGTGTTTTTAGGCAACTTCACCTGTGAGCTTCAGTTTTCAGATTTAGTAATACTTATTTTAAGAGATTGTTATGGAGTTTAGAAATAGTGTATAAAAATGGTATCAATATGGTAACTGGAACATTGGGAGTTTTATTATGGTAGATGATACTTTTTGATAGTGTTACAATTATGATCAGAAAAATATTTTTTAAATTACGATTGGGTATTAATATATAAATTTATATTCTAGAATACACTGATTTTGTAGATGTACAAACGTATACTTCATGTACATAATACTTGTATTATTGACTATTTTATCATTAAGAAATTGACTATTTTATCATTAAATCAAAATTTTAGTTTTTCTAGGACTGTTTTAAGTACTGCATATTGATTTCATGTATTTTCAGTTAATTATGGTTCTCTTTTCTTTCAGTTCACAGTGGGAAAAGCTACAGAAAGATGACACAGATCCAGGACAGCTGAAAGGTAACAGAGAAGTACTGAGACAGTTGCCAGAGACACTTCTTTAACTGATTACTAATAATCAAGATACTATAAAGTTAATACTAAAGGTAGCATTAGTCTAAATGTGTTACAAAAGACAATTTACTAAGCAAAGCTCAGTTTTCTACTTTCTCAATGTTGCATTATATATATCATGTGAGAATAAAACAATTTGTATTTCTTTAAATGCTTTAGTTAAAACAATCAAACAATCAAGTATATGACACAGTTTTCTCTCAGTATGTGTGTTTCGTGAGTTGTATGGAATAAAATCCAATTTATATTAACCCAGTTTTGGGGATGCATTTCAGCTGCTTATGTTTTAAAAGCCTTGTACTTTTGCTTTCGTTAAAGAAACTATTACTTTGGATTTATTCTGCTAAAACAATCTTTACTTAAAAAAATGAGTATCTAAAATATTCTTATTTTAAAAAATCAGTAGCTAGCAATTAGGGGACATGATGTAAAATGGATTGGTTGACATTTTGTTTTGGTTTCTAAATGCTTGAGATGCTATACAAGTGATTTTCAGTTTTCTATTGTAGTGGAAAGAAATAGATGCTAAAGTTAGAAAATTTGCAATAATTGGTCTGCGCTACTCCTTAATGGTGTGACCTTGAACCAACTCAGTGTCTTCATTTAAAATGGGAAAAATAACCTAGCTTTAAGTTACTGCAAAGAGTCAGAAATGCTTAAGTAAAGCACAGTGTCCAACACATATTAGATATCCAGTAAATAGCAATTTCTTCCTCCCTTCCCATAAGTATCAGTGCTGCTTGATTGGCTTTTTTGTTTTATTTATCCATTCAGTTATTTCCTTTGTGCAAGGCAGTGCAGAGATAAAAAAAAATTAGATGCTTCTTCAGTGAACAGTATAGCTTGGTAAGAAATATAATTTATGGATAATTAAATGTTAATGTAAGGTATAAAGTAATGTGAGCCATAGTGAAATACACAAAGGAATTTATAGTAAAAACATTTTTAAATTTTGGTACAGGGAAGGTTTAATGTATACTGTAGCTTTGAAGGGCTGGTTCAGTAGGATTTAGACTTCAGAATTGGAGAAGTCAATAAGAATAGAATAAGCAAAACTTATCAATAGTGTCCACCACCACCGACCTCTTTCTGGCACTTTAAACTCATGGTGTAGGTCTTTTTGACTAAAGAATACCATATTGGAAGTCAAAAGATAAGTGAGAAAAGATAAGAGATACTTAAAATCTAATGGTAACTTATTAAAACCTTCATAAAAGTTTTTTGCCATGTAGGTCTCTCAGCATATACTCATGTGGAACTTCCATATTATTCTAAGTTTATTCTAATTGCTGCATACCTTGCTTCATACAATCCAGCAAAAACTGATAAGAGGTTCTTCCTTAAGGTAATAATTACATCTTTTCACTTGTATGAGAGATGGGGATAATTTTAAGGGTGCTAACTCCTTTATTCTAAAGCTCTTAAAGTAGTGTCATGTATTCTATACATCATTATCCAGAACATTCAGGAGCTTCTGCATGTACATTAGTTGGAGAAATCCTATTTTAGAATTGTTTTCTTTCTGAAACAAATAATATGCAGTTTGATTTATTATTAAATGGATTTGTGATCAATTTTTTTTTTTTTTTGCTTCTCTCTCCCACTAGTCTTTAGTTTCATAAGGGCAAGGACCATATCTATTTCTCCCCCGTGTTGAATCCCAAGTGCTCAGCCAAATGCTCTCAATCAATGTTTTTTATGTGAATTGACAGCCTGACTTTAAGGGATGATTAAAAGCTCATTTATCTTAGTAATTTTTGTTTTTATAGAAATAAAGATGCTGTAATAAATCAATATAATAAGTTTTTTAATGAAGTATCACTTTTATTTAAAAACCTCTTTACAAGATTGGACAGGTAATCTTGTGAATGTTGAAATCTAAGTGAAATTACCCTAAAATATATTGCTATTTTAAGGTGATATTTTAGGTGCTAAGGAAAATAAAATAAAAAGCCCTAAAATACATAAATTAACATTCTGTGTGCCATGTTTTAAACAAATTATGTTTTCTGTTTTTGTAGAATACTTGGAAACTATTTTGCTTAATTGCAGCATGATGGAAAAATCAAGAAAACCAACTTTCTAAAGAAACATGAGAAGGTATTTACATTTTAATTTCTCTAATGGGAAAAACTCATGAATTTAGCATACTGTTGGAAGTGGACATAGCATGCTTTATTATTAGTCACTTGGACATAAGAAGTTATATTGATATGCACCATAATTACATTGTAGTATTTTGTTATGTTGAAGACAGTGATTGAAGGTGCATTCAAGTGAGCTTATTCTAGAGATAATTATGAGTTGACAAGTTTTTTTTTTTCTAGTGAATTAATAGATGAAAAGGATCATCCTGGAATTTTTAATTAAACACAGCTGGTTTTCCACTTTTCCCCTTTGAAACACATAGAAAAATGACAGTGAAGAAATAAAAATGAACAGATAAGGACTAAGCAGACGATACATATATTGCACAAAATTTGAATTGCATAATTGGTAGATACACAGGTGAACACAGGTGATGGAGCAGGCCAGGGAAGGCTGAAACCTAAGCCAAAAGCAAGCTGATTTGATCTGAGGAATCTAGATAACTTATAAATGAGACTCACTAAGTACCTTTGAAGATAGGGGTGTGGGGGAAGATTGAAATTGGTGAGAGGAGCAGTTGGACTCTTGAGATCACTTGTTTCATATCTAAGGTGCTCCTGCTTCTCTTGACAGAGAGTGGCGACGTTTGAAGTACAAACTGCACGATGAAAAGTTTTGTTTCTTATTCTCATTCTTAAAAGCAGTTCTGCTCAGTGTACACTTCTAAATTGATAGTGTTTTCTCATGACTTTAGAGACATTGTTTTACTGTCTTCTGGCTTTATTGTTGCTGCTAAAAAATCTATTAGCCTGTTACTCCTTTTAATCAACCTATGTTTTCTGTAACTGCTTTTAAGTTTTCCTCTCCTTTGGTGTTTTTACGGTTTCACTGTGATGTACCTGGGGTTAAATTTCTTTTTACTTGGGCTTAGTTTTGCTTCCTGAATTTAAATAATGATACTTTATTTAGTTCTAATAAATTCTCAGTCATTAACCTTTTAAATCATGCCTCTCCTCTATTCTCTCATGTCTTCCTGAGACACCGATTAGGCATAAATTAGACCTACTCACTTTGTTCTTTTTGTCTCAAGTCCTTTCATCCTTCCTTACCTTTGGTCTCTGCATGTTCTATTCTGGTTAATTTCTTCACTTCTGTGTTGTGATTTTCTCTTCAGCTTTGTCTATTCTATTTACATCAGCTTTGTAATTTCATTAATCTTATTTGTAATTTTTAGAAGTTTTATTGGTTCATTTCAAGTCTAGTTACCTTTGGATTTTTCCTGTCATATTTTTCTGTAATGTAAAACTACCTGTATTCTATTCTTTATTTTATATTCCAGTGTTAGAAGTCATTATTCCACATTTTTAATATTTGTTGACTCAACCATATAATGCTTTATTCCTGAGTATTTTACTATTTTTAGTTGTTGGCTGAATCTTGGGAATTTTTGAGGCCTGAGGTGTGTTCTTTTAGAAAGGTTTTATTTCTATGCAGGCATTTATGAAAACCAGTAATGTAGAATCATTTGAAATCCAATTCTCAGCCTGGGGGTTTTCCGACCACAGAGCTATTGTGAATTCTGCCCCTACATCAGCATTAGCCTTAGCTTCTAGTTAAAATTCTCAAGGAAAACTTTTTTCCTCTATGCAGAGCCAGAGTATGGCAGGGAAATTTCCTTAGAAATACATTTGCTTGGGATAGAAAGATATTTCTAGTGTTCCTTTTCACTGAGACATCTCTGTTTAGGCTTCCTGCTCTAGGCAGATTGTTGATTTTGTATCTTCTCTCTTTTACGTGTAGCTGTTTTGGGTCATGAAAGATTGGTGGGATAAAGTATTTATAGCTGGGGTGCATATGTGGCACATCTAACATTTGAGTGGACACTCAAGAATGGTGAGGGTTGGGTGTGCAAAGATGGGAGAAGAGAACATTCCAGTTGCAGAAGTAACTGGAGCCAAGAAGCAGAGGTGAGAAAGCATAGGGCATATTCAAAAAACAGTGAAATACAGTGGCTGGAGTGTACAGTGAGTTTCAAAGAAAAGTCATCTGAGACCAGACTGTGGAGGAATTTCCTCACTCACCAATTCTTTAAGGGAAGGAAGCCCATCTTTTCACCTCTGTATCTTAGCACTTGGTTGTATTTGGTGGGTGTTGACTAATGAATAAACCGAATAAATGAATGAAAAAAATCAAAGAACGAATATAAAGCTAAGAATTTTATCCTTGTTTGTAGACAGAAAAATCTGAGAATTTTAAGGAGGGATGTATGAGTAATGATGACTAGTAAGGACTGTGGGAGCTGGCACTTCAGACCTTCCTTGTGGTGTGAGTGGATTTGTACAAGCCCAGGAGAAGGACAGTCTTGACAGAGGGACCTGTATGACCAAAGATGATGAAGATATCTCTAGTTGTAGATGAACTGTAGTTCTTTTGGTGTTATTCTTACAGATTTGACTTTTATAGTAGTGTTTTTTTGTCTTTGGTTCGTTGGAGCTGAACAGAAAGCTCCCTCTGTACATTTACTAGTTTCTTTATATTTTTGTCCCTTCTCTTCCTGAAAGCTTAATTGAGTGCTTACTTTATACCAAGCACTCTGCTAGATGCTACAGTATAGTGGAGAACAAAATAGCCACTGTCTCTGCTATCATGACATTCTCAATTTAATTTGGGTATCAAACATTAAAAAGCAGACCCAATGAGTAATTATCATAACAATTATTTTAAATCTGTTATATATCTGCAATTATATAATTCTTTGTGTATCCTCAGTCAACACTGATTTTTTTAGGATTTTACTTTTTAATTCAGTTAATGCATGTAGGTGGTACCAGATTACTTAGTAATTAGTTAATGCTGAGAAGCAACAGTCTTTCCTGAGCTATAGTTCCATTCCCCACAGGAAACTTATTTTGTTTGTAGTTTTAGTTTTTTTTTTATACAAATACCCATAACTGTAAGTTTTATATTGCTATCTCTATTTTTCTTCATTTAACTTGATGGTAATTTTGATTCCATTTTACCTCCTCAAAAATTTATTTTATTGGTTTCCTTTTTTGATTCTTTCTTTTATTCTTATGGGCCTTTATTACCTAATGAGCTGTAATGGATCTAGTGAGGTATTTCTCAGACTTTGCCTTCCTTTCTAGACGGGAAGCCAGTTTGCATTTGTAGCACACAAAATCAGTTCAGTGAAGAAGATAAATATCATATGTCCTACATTCTAATTTTAAATTGGAAATGTGTTCTCTAATCACAAAATTTTAAAAGTGAAAATCAGAAAAAGTATCAGCAGCTTTCACCATGTGATTCTCAAGTTGAATTGCCTCCCTTATTCCCAACACTTCAGGGATTTAGGTAATTTTTACTAACCTCAAGTCACTTCTAAGTGTTAATGAGAACAGGGACACCAATTCTATTTAGATATCTCAATATTTATTTTTTTCTTTCTTTCCTCTAACACCATTCTTGCATTCATTATTCATTCATCTATTCATTTATCTAATAATCCTGTGCTGGGGGTAAAAAAATAAATTAAGCATTTCCTGTTTTCAAGGCATTTGTCTAGAAAAGAAAAAAATAAACAAAAGTATATCATGAAGATAATAGTAAAAGCTATTGAGCACCTCACCTATGAGCCAAACACTGTTAAGCTCTGCGTGTGATCTTATTTAATTCTCACAATGACATAATGAATGTGGTGGCTATCATTGTTCTCATTTTCTAGATAGGAAACTGCATATTAGAAATTCAGTAACTTGCCCAAAGTTACATAGTTAATGTGGTAGAGCCAACATTCACTTCCAAGTCTTTCTGACTCCAGAGCCCACCATGATGTGAACCACTGTTCTTGAGTTCATATAACTGACAAATTACTAGTATCTGGAATTTTTAAAGACTACAAAACAATAAGAAAAAGGCAAAAATCCAGTAGATAAGTGGGTAAATGATACAGAAAGGAACTTAAATGTCTAACAAACATGACGTGACTATCGACCTCATTCTCTAATGAGAGAAATGCAACTTTAAAAAACAGATTTTATTTCACTGTTTCAGATGGGCAAAACCAAAAAAAAATGTCTGATGATTCCTAGTGTTGTGATAATGTAGAGGAATAAGAGCTGTGATTCTGTAGGTTGGTGATATCTAACAAAGTTAATATGTAAAATGTTGTGTTGGTCAAGATAGGCTGAGCTCTGTTATGGTAAAAACTAAAACCCTGAACTCTCAGTGCCATAACATACCAAAGGTTTATATATTGCTCACAACACAATTGAATGTGAGTTGGGGACCCTCTTTCATCTTATACTGATGTCAGGGGAAACATAGTGGCCTCCAGAGTTGCCACCAATGGGAAGAAGACTAAAGGAGCCAGTAGTTTGGAAGGCCAGGCCTGGAGGTAGGTTATGTCACTTTCATCCATATTCCATTGGCTAGAACTCAAATAGGTGGCCCCATCTAACTGCAGTAGAGACTGAAAAATGTAGTCTTCCTGTGTGCTCAAGAAGAGACTTAGTAAACATACAGCATTGTCTCTACCCTGTACTTTAATTTAGCAATTCCACTTAGACTCACACATGTGCACAAGGAAAAATGTACAGGATTGTCCATTACTGTCTTCTTTGTGATGCATTACAGTGATGAATTTATTTATTTTTTATTTTGTTATTATTAATATACAATTACATGAGCAACATTATGGTTACTAGAAACCCCCTATTTTCAAGTCCCCACCACATATCCCACTGCAGTCACTGTCCATCAGCATAGTAGGATGTTATAGAATCACTACTTGTCTTCTCTGTGTTATACTGCCTTCCCCATATCCCCCCACCTCACACCAACCCCCGCTACATTATGTGTGCTAATTGTAATAGCCCTTTTTCCCCCTTATCCCTCCCTTCCCACCCATCTTCCCCAGTCCCTTTCCCTTTGGTAACTGTTAGTCCATTCTTGGTTTCTGTGAGTCTGCTGCTGTTTTGTTCCTTCAGTTTTTGCTTTGTTCTTATACTCCACAGATGAGTGAAATCATTTGATACTTGTCTTTCTCTGCCTAGCTTATTTCATGGAGCATAATACACTCTAGCTCCATCCATGTTGTTGCAAATGGTAGGATTTGTTTTCTTCTTATGGCTGAATAATATTCCATTGTGTATATATACCACATCTTCTTTATCCATTCATCTACTGATGGACACTTAGGTTGCTTCCATTTCTTGGCTATTGTAAATAGTAATGCGATAAACATAGGGGTGTATCTGTCTTTTTGAAACTGGGCTGCTGCATTTTTAGGGTAAATTCATAGGAGTGGAATTCCTGGGTCAAATGGTATTTCTATTTTGAGTTTTTCGAGGAACTCCATACTGCTTTCCACAATGGTTGAACTAATTTACATTCCCACCAACAGTGTAGGAGGGTTCCCCTTTCTCAACATCCTCACCAGCATTTGCTGTTGTTTATCTTTTGGATGGTGGCCATCCTAACTGGTGTGAGGTGATATCTCATTGTGGTTTTAATTTGCATTTCTCTGAGGACTAACAATGTGGAGCATCTTTTCATGTGCCTGTTGGCCATCTGAATTTCTTCTTTGGAGAAGTGTCTGTTCAGCTCCTCTGCCCATTTTTTAATTGACTTATTTGCTTTTTGTTTGTTGAGGTGCATGAGCTTTTTATATAATTTGGATGACAACCCCTTATCGGGTATGTCATTTATGAATATATTCTCCCATACTGTAGGATGTCTTTTTGTTCTACTGATGGTGTCCTTTGCTGTACAGAAGCTTTTTAGGTTGATACAGTCCCATTTGTTCATTTTCGCTTTTGTTTCCCTTGCCTGGGGAGATATGTTCATGCAGAAGTTCCTCATGTTTATGTCCAAGAGATTTTTGCCTATGTTTTTTTCCTAAGAGTTTTATGGTTTCATGACTTGCATTCAGGTCTTTGATCCATTTTGAGTTTACTTTTGTGTATGGGGTTAGACAGTAGTCCAGTTTCATTCTCTTACATGAAGCTGTCCAATTTTGCCAACACCAGCTGTTGAAGAGGCTGTCATTTCCCCATTGTATATCCATGGCTCCATTTTCATATATTAGTTGACCATACATGCTTGGGTTAATATCTGGGCTCTCTATTCTGTTCCACTGGTCTATGGGTCTGTTCTTGTGCCAGTACAAAATTGTCTTGGTTACTGTAGGTTTGTAGTAGAGCTTGAAGTCAGGGAGCATAATTCCCCAACTTTATTCTTTCTTCTCAGGATTACTTTGGCTATTCAGGGTCTTTTTTGGTTCTATATGAATTTTAGAACTATTTGCTCTAGTTCATTGAAGAATGCTATAGGTATTTTGATAGGGATTGCATTGAATCTGTAGATGCTTTAGGCAGGATGGCCACTTTGACAATATTAATTCTTCCTAGCCAAGAGCATGGGATGAATTTCCATTTATTAGTGTCCTCTTTAATTTCTCTTAAAAGTGTTTGTAGTTTTCAGGGTATTGGTCTTTTACTTCCTTGGTTAGGTTTATTCCTAGGTATTTTATTCTTTTGGATGCAATTATGAATGGAATTGTTTTCCTGATTTCTCTTTCTGCTAGTTCATCGTTAGTGTATAAGAATGCAACATATTTCTGTGCATTAATTTTGTATCCCTCAACTTTGCTGAATTCAGATATTAGATCTAATAGTTTTGGAGTGGATTCTTTAGGCTTTTTATGTACAATTTCATGTCATCTGCAAACAGGGACAGTTTGAGTTCTTCCTTGCCAGTCTGGATGCCTTTTATTTCTTTGTGTTGTCTGATTGCTGTGGCTAAGACTTCCAGAACTATGTTGAATAAAAGTGGAGAGAGTGAGCATCCTTGTCTGGTTCATGATCTTAAAGGAAAAGCTTTCAGCTTCTCGCTGTTAAGTATGATGTTAGCTGTGGGTTTGTCATATATGGCCTTTGTAATGTTGAGGTACTTGCCCTCTATGCCCATTTTGTCGAGAGTTTTTATCATAAATGGATGTTGAATTTTGTCGAATGCTTTTTCAGCATCTATGGAGATGATCATGTGGTTTTTGTTCTTCTTTTTGTTGATGTAGTGGATGATGTTGATGGATTTTCAAATGTTGTACCATCCTTTCATCCCTGGGATGAATCCCACTTGACCATAATGGATGATGTTTTTGATATATTTTTGAATTTAGTTTGCTAATATTTAGTTGAGTATTTTTGCATCTATGTTCATCAGGGATATTCATCTGTAATTTTCTTTGTTTGTGGTGTCTTAGCCTGGTTTTGGTATTAGAGTGATCTGGCTTCATGGAATGAGTTTGGGAGTATTCCCTCCTCTTCTACTTTTTGGAAAACTTTAATGAGGATGGGTATTAGGTCTTCACTAAATGTTTGATAAAATTCAGCAGTGAAACCATCTGATCCAGGAATTTTGTTCTTAGGTAGTTTTTTGGTTACCAGTTCAATTTCTTTGCTGGTAATTGGTCTATTCAGATTTTCTGTTTCTTTCTGGGTCAGCCTGGGAAGTTTACATTTTTCTAGAGAGTTGTCCATTTCTTCTAGGTTATTCAGTTTGTTACCATATAAATTTTCATAGGATTCTCTCATAATTCTTTGTATTACTGTGGTGTCCATAGTGATTTTTCCTTTCTCATTTCTGATTCTGTTTATGTGTGTAGACTCTTTTTTTCTTGATAAGTCTGGCTAGGAGTTTATCTATTTTGTTTATGTTCTCAAAGAACCAGCTCCTGCTTCCACTGATTCTTTCTATTGTTTATTCTTCTCAATTTTATTTATTTCTGCTTTAATCTTTGTTATGTCTCTCCTTCTACTGCCTTTGGGCCTCATTTGTTCTTCCTTTCCTAGTTTCATTAATTGTGAGTTTAGACTGTTCATTTGGGATTGTTCTTCTTTCCTGATGTAGGCCTGTATTGCAAAATATTTCCCTCTTAGCATGGCCTTCGCTGCATCCCACAGATTTTGTGGTATTGAATTATTGTCATTTATCTCCATATATTGCTTTATCTGTTTATATTTGGTCATTGATCCATTGATTATTTAAGAGCATGTTCTTAAGCCTCCATGTGTTTGTGGGTTTTTTGTTTTCTTTGTGTAATTTATTTCTAGTTTCATACCTTTGTGAACCGAGAAGCTGGTTGGTACAATTTCAGTCTTTTAAAATTTACTGAGGTTCCTTTTGTGGCCTAATACATGATCTATTCTTGAAAATGTTCCATGTGCATGTGAGAAGAATGTGTATCCTGTTGCTTTTGGATGGAGTGTTCTCTAGATGTCTGTTAGATCCATCTGTTCTAATATGTTTTTCAGTGCCTCTGTCTCTTTACTTATTTTCTGTCTGGTTGATTTGTCCTTTGGAGTGAGTGGTGTGTTGAAGTCTCCTACAATGAATGCATTGCCTTCTATTTCCCCCTTTAATTCTATTATTATTTGTTTCACATATGTAGGTGATCCTGTGTTGGGTGCATAGATATTTATAATAATTATATCCTCTTGGACTGACCCTTTTATCATTATGTAATGTCCTTCTTTGTCTCTTGTGACTTTGATTTGAAGTATATTTTGTCTGATACAAGTACTGCAACTCTTGCTTTTTTCTCACTGTTAGTTGCATGAAATATCTTTTTCCATCCCTTTACTTTCAGTCTGTGTATGTCTTTGGGTTTTAAGTGAGTCTCTTGTAGGCAGCATATAGATGGTTCTTTTTTTTTTTCTCCATTCAGTGACTCTGTGTCTTTTGATTGGTGCATTCAGTCCATTTACATTTAGGGTGATTATCGATAGGTATGTACTTATTGGCATTGCAGGCTTTAGATTCGTGGTTACCAAAGTTTCAAGATTAATTTCCTTACTATCTAAGAGTCTAACTTAACTCACTTAATATGCTAGTACAAATACAACCTAAAGTTTCTTTTTTTTCCTCCTTTTTCTTCCTCCTCCATTCTTTTTATGTTATGAATCATATTCTGTACTCTTTGTCTAGTCCTTCAGTGACATCTGTTTAGCCTTAGGAATACTTCCATCTATAGGAGTCCCTCCAAAATGCACTGTAGAGGTGGTTTGTGGGATGTAAATTCTCTCAGCTTTTGCTTATCTGAAAATTGTTTAATCCCTCCTTCAAGTTTGAATGATAACTTTGCCAGGTAGAGTATTCTTGGTTCAAGGCCCTTCTGCCTCATTGCATTAAATACATCATGCCACTCCCTTCTGGCCTGTAAGGTTTCTGTTGAGAAATCCAAATATAGCCTGATGGGTTTTCCTTTGTATGTGATCTTTTTTCTCTCTCTAGCTGCTTTTAAAAGTCTGTCTTTATCCTTGATCTTTGCCATTTTAATTATTATATGTCTTGATACTGTCTTCCTTGGCTCCCTTGTGTTGGGAGATCTTTGCACCTCCATGGCTTTGAGGGACTATCTCCTTTCCCAGATTGGGGACATTTTCAGAAATTACATCCTCAATGACACTTTTATCCCTTTTTCTCTCTCTTCTTCTGTTACCCCTACAATGCAAATAGTGTTGCGTTTGGATTGGTCACATGGTTCTCTCAATATTCTTTCATTCTTAGAGATTCTTTTTCCTTTCTGTGCCTCAGCTTCTTTGTATTCCTCTTCTCTAATTTCTATTCCATTTACCGTCTCTTCTACTACATCTAATCTGCTTTTAAATCCCTCCATTGTATGTTTCATTTCAGATATGGAATTTCCTAATGATTCAATCTCCAACTTAAATTCATTCCTGAGTTCTTGAATATTTTTCTGTACCTCCATAAGCATGTTTATAATTTTTATTTTGAACTCTTTTTCAGGAAAATTGTGAGTTTGGTTTCATTTGGTCCTCTTTCTGGCATTTGTGAGATTTTGGTCTGAGCCATGTTCTTTTGTCGTTTTGTATTTCTGTGTGTTGCCCACTAGTGCACAAAAACTCCAGTCTCTGGAGCTGCTCAACCCCTAGAGTGAGGTTGAGGGTCATAAGGGAGCGGAGCTGGTGCCTGGGGAGAGGAACGATCTGTTCCCTGCTTCCCATCTGTGGTGCCTGTCTCCAGTGTCAGAGGCAATGGGCCAAGCTCATACGTGTAAACCTCTGTGATTTGCATCTCTATCTGTAGGCGGGGCCTCCCTCTGGCTGGCCTGACTCCTGCCCAGTGACTTCGGGTTTGTGACTTCGGGTTTGTGAGCAGGTGCCTGCAGGCTGTGTGTCACAGTGGGGGGCCTCGGAACTGAGTAGGCAGCCAGGGGGATGGAGCACCTGAAGCTCCCCAAAGTTCCCAACCAGCTGGGAAGATCGTGCCTAGACAACCTTGTCCAGCTCTCCCTTCTCCTGCACTGTAAGCTCTGTGCAAACCCCACCCCTTCAGCAGCCCTCTTGCAGCTAGGAAGGCTTTCAGACTGCCTTCCTTTCCTCTGACATAGAGCTGCCGGGTGTGGATTCCCTCCTCCACAAATGCCCAGAATGTCAGTTTCTCAAGCACTCTGCCTGTCTGAGCTCCCCAATATCCAGAATACCGCACACTATAGGATTCTGCTCACAAAGCAGATCTCCAGGGCTAGGTGTTCAGCAGTCCCAGTCTTCCACCCCTTCCCCCGCTCCATTTCTCTTCCTCCTGCTGGTGAGCTGGGGTGGGGGAAGGACTTCAGTACCGCCAGATTAAGGCTTTCCTATCTTACCCTGTTTCATGAGGTCTGCTTTGTTCATGAGGTCTGTTTGCAGTCTGGTTCAGCCTTCTTTCTTGTTGCTGTTTTAAGGTTAGTTGTATTAATTAACTATATTTTTGTACTGTTTATGGTTTGGGGAAGAGCTCTCTGTCTCACTTCTCATGGCACCATCTTGAATTCTCCTAATGATGAATTTTTAAGACAGTGATTTGTCATAAAATGGAATTCTGTAGCATAGTTCAAAAATGGACTAGAGCTACATGAATTGACATGGTTAAATCTCAAAAACAATGTTGAAGGGAAAAAGTAATTTGGTAGAATGATATGTCCAAAAGCATATTATTTCTGTGACATTAAATCATGCAAACAATGCTGTATATTGTTTATGGATATGTATGTAATAGTAGTGTTAAAAACTGCGTGAAAATGATTAAAAACACCAAATTTTGGATAGAGGTTCCTTCTAGGGAGGGAAAGTGATGAGAGAAGAGGTGTCCAAGAGAGCTTCATCCTATCTGTAATGTGATCCAATTTTTTTGTATATATTTTGTAGTGATAAAGTTAGATAAAATGGGCAGGTGGATACATTGATATTTATTATGTTAAACTCTATACTTTTCTAAATGTTTGAAGTATTTAATGAGAAAAGCATATAATATTTAAGACATGGAAAAGGATTTCTGAACTAGCTTTTAGATATAAATAGCTGAGGTAAATACTTCATTTTGTAATTCTGAGTAGGTATTTTTCTTTATAGTCACTCTTCTTTAAAGAAGTAGTTATTCCCATGCATGTGAATATAGATTCTTATTTTATTTGCCGTTGCTAATACACTTAAATTCTTATATTGCTACTAAAATTATCCAATAGTGTGGATGTTGAGCCCTACAGTTTTCTAATGACAAGTAATTGTACCATATGACTTTGTACACAAGTATAAACGTTTTTGCATTCTCTAAAACTTTTCATCTTACATTGTTTCAGGCTGACAGTTTATTCACAAATTATAAAACATTACTTTTCTAAGCTAGTATTTACTGTAACTGTTCTTTTTAGAACTAATGTTGAACAAGTACATTTTCTAGGTGGTGGCAAAAAGAGGAATGGTGAGAAAGTAAGTTTTAGCCTGGAGCTGGGACCTGAACCCTCCTTTTGACTAGTGCTGTCTTGAGCAGCAACTTGGCTAACTCAACTAACATGTGGTTATGACAGCAAAATAGGAGCAATGTTCAAGACTAGAATGAATGACTCGTGAGTTTTTTCCTCTAAAAAGTGTTTTCTTTAAAAAGTGACTTTGTTGATGTTAAGAAAATCATGAAGAAAATGTTAAGGGATAAATTATGATTGTATTAAGTAAAGTTTTAACAGACTGCAAACTAGATTTGTTAGCATCTTTTGGGAACTAAATATAGTATACATATATTATTGGAAATTTATAGTACAGAAAGTGACTGCCGTGTTATAAGGAGAAAATCCACGTTGTTTTTTCTTACAGACAAGCAATCATCTCCTTGGACCAAAACCATTTCTGCTAGACAGATTATTAGCAATATTGTATAGTATTGTGGACAGCAGAGTTGCTCCAACAGCAAATATCTTTTCCCAGGTAAGCTTCATGATAGGTTATTAACTACCATTTTAATCTTTACGGAATTGTGCAGGTTAAGTTGGTAGAGTTCCAGGCATTTAGATTTTTGGTCATCATATGTTCCTATTTTAACTATACAATGAACAGTATTTTTGGTAAGTAACTGAAAATTCCAAATAAAGAATCTTTGAAAGTGTCACTGAATTTGTATATATTTACAGGTATAACTGGATGACAAAAACAGCTTGATGTTACTGGGTTTTTACTTTTCTCTGTAAAGGGAGTTTTAAATGATCATACTTATCCTGCTGATTAAATGAACAAATGGCTTCACGATTAAGTGGTGAATTACAATCTAATGAAAACAAAAATTTTAAAGAATATATTTGTAAGAAAAAGAATTTTATCTTTATTCCTCATATTTATATACCTTGCAGGTTGACAGTGTGCATTTAAAAAAAAAATCTTATTTTCCAGAATGATTAGGTTCTCAAAATTTCACTAGATGGCAGCAGTAGCATAAAAATTGGAAATCTTTTTTTTTTGAAGTAAAATAGTTCAGGCATTGTTTTGTTTTTGACATTTTAAGAAAAACTATTTCTTAAAAATATGGCCCCAGTAGATTTCTTAAATGGTTCAGAAAAACAACACTTCAGACATGGTATGAATGGATAGACAAAAAGCAAATGATGTGACAAGTCACCCCAGATGTTGCAGTGAGCATTTTGTTTTATGCATATGTTTTTAGGTTGAGAAATACATCCATAATAGGCATTTATATTTTAATTTACTGCAAATAAATTGGGTCCCTAATGTTAGATTTTGTGATCTAATGTGTGGTGTTAACTTTTAATTCTTCATTTAAAGAAATCTTTCAGAACTAAATATAGATGTGTTCTCATTATTGAACTGAGATAATTTTTGTGTAAGCCAGCATTATAGAAAATTCTATCCATATTTATTGTGTTCTTGAAGAAAGGTAGTCTAGTCAGATACTAGTCTATGTAAATAACAGGTAGATAGGTAGATTGGTAGCCCTAATGCTGATAATTTTAAAAGTCTAATTCAGTTTTAATCTGTATTACAAGATTTTTTTTCCATACATTTTCAAAAAACGCTTTGTCTGAAATTTAAAGTAAGTTTTAATCAAACTACATTTTATTAGTAGCTTTCTATGTACAATACATGACTTTTGTTTTTGTTATTGGAGTAGCTATGAAATAGATAGCAGATATTAATGTTTTTTTTTTATTGTAAAGAATACAATAACCTCAGGTTAAATAATGTCCCTGATATGACACAACGAATAAATCTTTGAGAATTAAAGCCTGAGGAAGTGAGATGGGTAGGGCTTCCAAACAAAAAAAGACAGTGTTGATATCAGGTGTGATTGTACTCCTCATGTACCCCAACATTACCTTTATGGAGGACACAAGGATAAATATTTTTTTCTTTCAGAGTGCTCATAATTTATTCTGGGCGGATAAAGCATGTACTTTAAATAATGGAAGACTGTAAATGAATTCTAGATAGTGCTACTGATTGTAGAGCAGAGAGAGGACTTCTGGGTTGGACAGGATGTGAATGAAAGATGACTTTACAGAAAAGGTGAAATATGGAGCTGCATTATAGAGAATGATAGGGCTTTTTTAAAGTATTTGTAATTTACATAAGTTGTACATGTTTATTGTACAAAAATGAGAAAATGGGTAAGTAAACAGGAAGGAAAAATAATTCATAAAATTAGCTGACATCTTATTTCCAATGGGTAGAGTTTAGTCAGACTAGATAGAGATTTAAGAAGGGGGGAATAATATGAGGAAAGGTATGGGACTAAGAACAAGCAGGATCCATTTGCAAATTAGTCAGAACTGGTTTGCAAATTAGTCAAAAGGGGATGGGGTTGTATTGTAGTGGTAGCACCTTTGTCGTCGGAGCTGGTAGTATTGACACAGCTACCACACACATCATACCTGCTGTTGGGACTTTACGTATATTGTGCCTTACATTGGTAGATCACTTTGCATTTTATAAAGTCTTGTAACATACTAAGTTAATCTTTAAAGGGAAGGAATTGAAGCTCAGAAAGCCTAAGACATCTGTCCAAAGATACACAATAAATCATTGGTAGTCTCTAGACTTGAATGAAGACTTTCCTAGCTGCAGGACTAAGTTTATAGGGATAGATGATCAGGACCAATGAGATGTTGCTTATTTAGAGATTTATTAGCTGCTCTGAGGTTTTCACTATGGATGAACAATGTTACCAGTCTTTTTATGCTTTCAACAATGCCTGTAATGTCATAATGAAAAACATTGTGGCCTAAAATGTATCTATATTTTTTAATGAAGCTAAATTCTTTTCAACCTTAACAACCCAGAATAATATTTTATTTTTCATGTCTTTAATTAGCAGTAATCAAAATGATAAATATTGCATGGCTTTAAAGTGAATTTATGTTCAATTGATGACAAATCATTTAGGACTTGATCTCAGTGATTCCCATTTAAAATACAAAGAGTATGAGGGGGGTAACAAAGGGATAGATGCAGCCAGTCAGACAGTTGACCTTTACTTTTGCTTGGGCAATAAAGTAGCCAAGACTTTGTTTAAGAACAAAATGTGGCAAAAATCACATCCAAAAGAAGGATATTCTCTCACATGCCTTATTTTTTTTCTTCCTATTTATTCCCAGTGACCGTTTCAGTTTTTCTCCTTGTATTCATCCATCAAAATTATGCTCTTGTGCATAGGAATGACAACTTGTGTTTAACCTACGCTCATTTAATTTTTCAAGTTTGACACTTGTATTGGAGGTGTTTATTGACAGGAACACTAGATGGCAATATTGCATTCTAGCTTTAAGATGAACTAGGAAAACATCTTTTCTTTTTAAATATTGTCCTTGATATTTAAAGAGAGCTGTTAATTTAAAATATTGGTTTATTTGAATAAAGGTAAAATTGCCTGAAGATGTCTAATGATTTATGTGTTTGCATATGCATGTATACACTTCCATGAAAACACAAATATGACTGGTAAAAAAAAAGGGTTGTGTTTCTTGAGTATTTTCCACCTAGAAATAAATTCCTTTTTATTGGCTCTAATGTGTTTATATGAGATTATTAATCTATTATTTTTCTATTCACTAATTCTACATGCAACTGTTTTAAGGATTTATAGTAATGTGCTGTTTTTTAGTTTGATTTATCAGTTATAATTATTTATAATTTTTTACATGTGATAAATTGATAAAATGTGGTATTATGTTAAAAATTCTCTGGAAGCAAAAGTTTATTTCCATCACATTTCATTTAAATCTATTTAAATCTCTTCTGTAATATCGTTATAAAATAGTAACTTAAAGAATCTTTAAAGTTAATAAAATTGCAATTGAAAATAATTAAATTCATAATAGTAGTTAGTAGTAGTATACTCTAGCTGGTACTCTTCTGAATTTCTTTCTTCTTTATTAAATTTTAAATAAAAATTCTACTCATTAACTTTTTAGTCTCAAGTAAAAGAACTTTTAACTTGTAGCACATTTAACTTGCATTAGATTAATATTCAGATTTATTGAATTGAAATAATGGCTTTTAAATTATTCTTAGGCTTTTAACATAATTTTAGCCTTATCCAAGTTAGTACAATTTTCAGTCATGATCATGGATGATTTTAAAATTTTCATTCAAATAAAATAAATGTGGCCCTTAAATTATATATCTGAACCTTGTGAATGACAAAGCTTTGATTCTGGTGTTTTCATTCTTTCTTCCCCTCAGCATCTATAGAATGGATAAACCTCCATTTTTATGCAAGAAATGTTAAAGTTCATAGGTTTTACTTTCAAAATTTAATTTGATCATATGTGTTAATTGAAGACCATTTATCATCTTTAAAAGAAATACTATTGAATTGTCTTTTTTTCACAAGTATATTAAAACCAGGTTGTACTTTCTTATTTTATCTTTTTTTCTTGAAGAAAAAAAATGATAATTTGGAAAATTTTGAATCATCTATTTCATCCTTTTTATATTTCCATATCTTCCCTTTTTCATCCTTGCCCACTCCCTCCATGGTCTTGTAGTTAGCTGAGGGCAGTAGGAGAACAGTACTTTAATACTGTTCTCAGGTGTAAAACTTATTTTAACAATTTAAGCCATATTGATTTATCTTTTCCTAGATGATAAAATTGCTTAGGAGTTTATTTCTAAAATATTGATCAACTTTCTAAAATGACTTTTGAAAGGAAAGTTATCTTCAAAAGATTAAGGACATTCAATTACATCTGTTTTCATATCATATATTATCATCGATCTTATTTGATCAGTTAGTATCTTGAAAAATTTCTGAAGGTAGTTTACTGTAATTCTACAATTTAGAAGGTTAAAAATAATATAACTATATTACTATATTATAAGAAACTGTACTATGAATTAGTATCAAGAAATAGTTGAAAGATAAAGTAGCATAGTTCCTTTAAAAAATAGTTCTATGTGCCATACTGATAGGTTGCAATTTTTTCATTAATAGCTAATTTCTGAATGGCTTCATATTTAGTGGTATATAACTTATTAAGGAAAAAATACCCAGTTTGGAGCAAAGTATAAAGTATATTTTTTCAAAATTACACATTTCTATTTCTCCTTTCTCTGCCCTTGAAGTCTCATCATGATGCTATCTATATATGGAATATATTTGGACTATATTTGTTACATCAGTTTAATTTTTTAGACATAAATCAAGTTGATCTTTTCTCACAAAATTTGAATTAATTGTAGTAGCATTTAGATAACCTTATGCCTTCTACTTATTTAGATGTTTTATGAACTATACAGGGTATAAACTAATTATTTTGATGTTTTCCAAATGAATTCATCATTAGAAAACAGAATGATAGTTTAGTTATTTTGTCTGTGGGATTTTTTTTTTTGAAGCAGATGCTTCATCTCTAGTTTACTATTGCTGTAGGAAGATGTTTTTGCTATGCTTGTTAGGGAGGCTAACACTTTATTGACCCCAAAACAGAGTTTTTGGACTTTTTCTCAAATATAGGTAGATGTATAGTTCATTTATATACTTTTATGTCTTTTAAATCAAGGGATTTATTAATCTTATTTAATTCAAAAGCATTTAAAAATTAAACTACTTCAATCTAATTGAAGCTTTAAAGTTAGTATTTATCTTTTTTCCCTCATTGGAATTACATTTTTATTTCTCTGCTTAAAATTTCATTTAACAGTTACTTAGTAAAGGCCTGCTATGTTCCAGACACTGTGTTGGGTAAAGAGAATAAAAAAGTGGAGAAAATGTAGTTCCTGCCCTCAAGGAACTTAGAGTTAGTCTGTGGCTTCCATTGCCCTTCATTTGTACTCGGTGCAGTTCCCAGATTCTAGCTTGTACTGGAGTTAATATGTGTATGTATATACTGGGAGGGCATACATGTTGAAGGAACTAATGCTTAAATACTTAAGTGAAAGCTAATGTTCAAATATTTAAAGTGAATGAATAAAAATAGGATTTTTCACTTCAGTAGCACTTGTTACTTGGTAACAGGTATTTAATGTGTTTTATTTCAACTGAAATAACAAACCTGTTTGTTGAATGTTTCCTTCTTACATGCCTTGAGCTTAGAGTGGTGCAGCATGATCATTTGCTACCTCTTTCATAACTAAATTTTGCTTACACCCATTACCTTTAGTTACAACTGACTAAATTACTAGATTTAGTTATGTTTATTGGTATCAAACAATGTCAGTTAAGAACTGAAACTGATTAAGTCATGGACAAATCAGTACTGTATTGTATGTGGCCTATTATAAGTGGCTGTTAAAAAATTATATAGTTATATTTCTAATACTTTATGATTAAAAGCTCCACTCATTAAGTTACCATTTTATATATATTATTTCAAACTACTTTTATAGATTTTTAACCAAAAGCGTTTTAACCAAGTAAACTGATTATATAGACTTCTAATTATAAAACCTCCACTAGTGCAGTGAATTAGATTCTCCAATCTTCCGTCCCTGGGCAGATGTATTACTGTTCTGCCACCAGACCACTCTGCAGTATAGCCTTTTTCAGGAGATTTTTAAAAACTGTTTTGGGATGCTCCATATCTGAGAAAAGTAAAGTTGGTCTATAATTTTCACTAACTGCTCTTTTGTTGTAAGAATACTAATACTCATCATTACCAAGGGTAATAAAAGGCACAGTATGTTTTACTCTATAGCCCAGGGGTAAAAGGGTTGTCTTTCTTGTTTTCATTTGTGAAAGAGCACTGTTTACCCCCACTCTTCTCTTGTCTTCCTTAAATCTGGTGATAAATTTCTTCAGTGTAACCACTTTGCCCTTGTGAATATATCAGTCCAGCAGGAGGCATTTTTCCTGCATTCTAAAAAAAATGGAACCATTGCTTAAGGGTGACATGTAAAATACTGCCTAAGGGATAAAAAAAATTGCATAAATTATGCTTTCAACTTCTGAGTAGAATAACACATTGGTACCTTATTTTTGTAGGCTGCATTTTATAACTACCTTTCTCAAAGCTTCATATTGCTTCTAGTAAGTATACCAATTGTATACCTTTTATTCACATTTTTGGGGGGAAATGTATTCAATGACAATATATTTTATTTGGCTTGACAGATTTTCAATAAAAGCACACAAAAATGTTTGTATGGATATGTGCTTCCTATTTAAGAAAAATATACTATTAATATAGTAACCATATAGGCATATACATCCTTTAGATAAAGCTTTGTGACTACATTGTTTTAATGAAAAAAGGAATTTTAATAATAACAGGTCAGGAGAGAAATGATTTGGAAAAATCTACATTATAAAAATGTGTGCTACATTTTAAAATATGTCTATAAAAAGATTAAAAGAGTTGATGCTTAAGGGGGGTTTCAATGAGAAATTGTCTTGATTCTCTATTAGCTCACAACTAATTGGAGTCCTTTGGAGGAGATGGCCTCACCTGCCTATACATAGACATATTTCAGGTTTAGCTGATATTATACAAAAGTCCTTGTCCTTTCCCCTAGATGAGAAATTAGGGTCCTTTGTCCCAAGTCACCTGTAGAACTTAATTTCTCCCTCACCTTGGACACTCCGTTGAATTCTTAGGATAGAAAGTCATCATGCGCTTGTAGTTAGGAATAAAAATAGGAAGCTAGGTTTGCCAGAACTGTCTTACCTATTCCCCTGGCTTCCAATGCTATGTGTATGCTGATATCTTTTGAATTCTGTGATTTCTAGCTCAGGAACCAGATTGCCAACTGAACAGTCATACTTGGATGCACCATACCCATCACACACTGATCTATCTAAAACCAAATTATTCCCTACCTCTTTTTCTGTGTTTTTTCAGCCTTATCAAGATTTCAAGACTAGTCATTTAATCATTCATCCTTTATAAAGCACATACTTTGTGGCATGCACAATGTTAGATGCTAGAAAAACACAGATAATATACAATGTCCAGTTTTTAGTTAAATGGAGAAGGTATCTTCTGAATCCTCTCTTTCATCTCTACTCCATTTAGTTGGTCACTGGTCCAATCTTTTTTTCTTCCTAAATACAAATGTCTCTTGAACTTATTCCTCCCTTCCCACCCCTCTGCCTCTGCCTTAAAATCATAGTTTCATTATTTCTTAGACTATTGCCCCAGTGTCTTAACTGGTCCCCTTGTCATGATACTTTCAAATTCATCTTCCATACAGTCACCAGCATAAATCATAAAAAGTAAATTTGATATTGTTTTTTGGCTTTCACTTTTTTCATGAGTTAACGAGTCTACAAAACACAAGTCTACTTTCTGAAGCATTTCTTCTGAGGCTTTTCTGCCTGCCCCCATTTTCTTTCATTTCCTTCATTCACCCTCTACACTGTTCAAAATAAGCTGCTCCTCTTTGAAAGCACAGCAGTTTTTCTCTCATTGGTATGTGTGCTGTCTGCCTGCTGCCTTGGAGGTCTTTCTGTGTTTCATGGTGTGTTCCTGAAATGCCATTTCCCAGTGAATCCACATTTGGCCTCTTTCCCCTTTCCCTTCTCTGTAATCTTAGATAATTGCTTTTATACATATCACTAGCATAGCTCTCATATTGCATCATTACCATTTTATTATGTTTGTCTTCCCTGATACCTAGAACTCTTTGAGGGCAAAAACCTTTGTCTTTTCATTTTTGTGACTCTGCAAAGTATCTTTGTTACCAAGTCCAAGCTCTTGACACTTGCCACACAACATGCCAGTAAGTTGAGAGATAAGGCATTGGGGCAAGGAAAGCAACTTTATTCAGAAAACCTACAGACTGAGAAGATGGTGGGCTGATGTCTTAAAGAACCATCTTAACTTAGGGTTGATTGCAAGCTTGTTTTATATTAGGGAAGTGGGAGCGAGGAGGAGGCTGAAGTCAGGAGGTGCACACATCTGGACATTAGCAAGGGTCTGAGGAGGCTGTGAAACTCCTTGTCCTTGGTTAGTTGACTCCAGTCATTTTGTTGAGATGGGTCTGGCCATGATGTTCCTATAAGTCCTTGACAATCCGGTCACCATTTCTTTTCATACTTCTTTTTCTCCTTGGGGAGGTGAGTTTTGGGTAAGGGGCTGGGTTCATCAATCTTAAGTCACTAACAAAATTCCTTTGATGATTTACAAGCCTATATCCAGGGCTGCAGGACTGAGAAGAAGCTTTTTGACTCAAGTTTAAGGCAGCAAGAGACAGAATAGGAAGGCAGAGATGCCAAGCTTTTTCTCTCTGTCTCATCTTGAACATTGGGTTCACTCATTGAATGAATGACCTCCCACTCTCCAAGCATGCATTTATGGTATTCCTGGATAGCAAAGATTTGCAGTCATTTGTGTGCTAGTAAATCCCAGAGATTAGAGGCGCTGCCTTTGGTTCCTCTCTATCTAAATATACATGCCACTTTTTGTTTATCTGAGCACATTTGAAGACTAACAATCCACTCCCTTTTTTTCTTTTTTGGGAATAAAAATTCCAAAGATGAATTTCCAAAGGTGATGATTTTAAGTTGAACAGCTTTGCAAGTATTTGCCTATCTCCTCCATTGCTGTACTCATCACCTCTACCTTGTGTATGTAAAACTGCTAGTTGAACTCTCTTTGCATGTGCCACATGCTCATGAACTATCACATCACCTAAAATCAGATCAATTGTGGTGCTTGTTGAGTTGTGTGAACCTGATACACTGACATGTCACATGTTAAGTTCTTGAATTTAATGTTTCAGATTGTAAAGCTTCTCTAGGACAAGCAAGATAGGTTATTTCACAAATAAATTGACATATATACCACCTTATGAAAAATATAAAAATAATGAACATGTTAACAGTTAATTACAGTTGTAAATTGATTTTCTTTGGTTGGCAGAAAGAATGTAGTTTCTTAGCCCGGGAACAGGTTCACACTGTTTTAACATCAAGCACTTCCAGCTGAAGCTTGTTAGTGACTGCCTCTCAGATTAAGAAAAAAAAATCCTCCCTGTGGTACATGAACTCCTATTGTTAAGACTTAAATAATCAGCTCATGCCCTATGTGGATAAGAACAAAGAATGTAATAGTACACAGAGCAAAGGTTAAGCAAATATTGCACGACCCCATTTAAGATATAAATCTGAGAATATCCTCTGTAGAAGGAGTTTTTTGTTTTTTGTGAATGCCTCATTCATGACACAGGAGCTATTCAGAGGGGAAAAAATATATACTTTGGCTTTTGAATTAGGTAGAGTGATTATTTTAAGATAAAATAAAATCCTTTCGTGTCAATATGCTGCTAATACGTGAAAACAAGGGAAGTGCCATTCTCTTTGACAGGAAGATGCTTCAGATTTTTAGGAGTTTTATGTGTTTACTTTTAAACAAAGGACTAAAAAAAACAGAATTTTTACTTTGAGGAAAAATGTTGATGGAAACATATGACTAAAACTTAGAGGTTATGTCACTGACTTTTAGTACAACATTAAAAAAAACACTTTATTCTGTATTTCCTAGAACAAAGTCTAAATCCTGACTTTGAAAAGAAAATCCACTACCTAGGCTACCTATTTATTCATTTATATTTTATTATTTGAACTTGAGCTTGACACAATAAAAAAGAAAAGCTGTGGAAAACAGTAGATCTAAAAATTGTTAGATTTTGTCTACAATTTGTTAGAATTTGTCTACATTTGTTAGAATGTGTCCACATAGGTTATAGAAACCAAGAAAGGGAGTAATGATTTCCCCACAGATATTTAAATTAAATAATTAAAATGACATTTCTTGAAAATGATTCCACTGATCCAAAAAGACCTTTTTATTCCCTTTGCTTTTAAAATTTTTAGTGTTTATCCTAATTTATTCAACTATGTCTGTATAATCTATAGATATAGATCTATCAATGTCTGATCTCCAGAGCCTTTACTCAGTAGTAAGTTCCAATCCCTACACCACTAATTATCCACAATCACTATTATTAACCAGTTTCTACATTTCTTTTTTTCTCCCTCTCAGGTTTTGTGCATATCATCCTGAGGGAAGGAGGGAATGTCAAGCTTCATGTGTCATTCTCAGGAATTTTGAAGGCCAGAAGAGAACATAAAAGCACTGACTGGGTCTTTATTACAGTACTTAGTAGTCTTGGCAAACCATCTTCTCATATCAACACCCAAACCAAGGCATTATTTTGGCTAAACGTTTTTAGTATGTTAACTATCCTTAAGATAGTGCCTTGTTTAAAATTTGTTGTCAGAATTCTAGCATGTTTTTTAGTAAATCTCAGCATGGTCTATATATATACTGTGTCCTTTTTCATTGGGACTTTTGGATTAAATAATTTTGAAACATCTGCTATAGTGCCTTAACATATTTGTTTAGGGTGACTGACTAGGTGATAATGCCATTCATCCTTTTATGATGTCTATTTTCTCATCTGTAAAATGAGGCATTGATCCCCAAGGCTTTCAGTCCTGATGGGCTAGCTCAGAATTTTATTATGTAATAATTTTTACATTGGAACATTTTAGTTTTTAGTAATTTTTTAGTGCATTTGGATTTTATAGTCCCCCCACCCCCAAACAAAAACAAAAATTTCACCAGTTTCAAAAACAAAAATAAAAAAGTAGAATTTGGTGAAACATAGAACACTCAGGTTGGTATTTTTATTATAACAGTTTTACTATAATCCTCCTATGCTGTAGAGGAGATAATAAGTTGTACAAGCCACAGGTTTGTGGTAACTTTGTGAGACCTTCATGGGCCCACAGCATGAAGCCAGTAGCTGAACCACAGTCGTAACTGATCATGTATGGCTGTCAATAAGAAACTCTGTAATCTGTAAACTTTTCAAAACCCAACATAACCTCACCCCAGTGACATCAATAGTGAAATTATTAACATTCTCTCATTTGCCGGCTTTAAGCAATATTTTATCAGGTAGTTTCTTTAAAATCCCTATAAATAAGTCCAAAAATATTTTCGTTTCTACAAGTAGATCTTTGTAACTTCATAGATTCTTAAACACATTGAGATAAAATTTATACTAGAAGCTTATAAGGGTTTTCTCAAAGTCTTCTATATTTTGGGTATTCTATCAGTTTATTTATATTTTTGTTGAGGTATAATTGATATATAAAATTGTTTCAAATGTACAACATAATGATTTGATGTTTGCATATATTATAAAATGATCACCATTAAGTCTAGGTAAGGTAACATTGGTCATCATACATAGTTACAAATTTTTTTTTCATGTGTTGCTTAGAGTTTTGTCTGGGAGGTAATTGTAGATTCACATATAAAAAATTCTAAGAAATAGTATGGGCATTCTCCCTCTGTGCCCCTTCCTCATTTTCCCCCAAAGGAAACATCCTGCAACCAAAAGTCTCACAACCAGGAAATCAACATTGATGTAAACCACTGGTCTTACTCAAGTTTCCTACTTGTACATGCATTCGCTTTTGTGTGTGTGAAATTTTTTCCCATGTGTAGGTTTGTACACCCACCATCATAGTGGAGATACGGACCTGTGCATTATCACAAGGACTTCTTCCTTTATAACTGCACTGCACCCACATGTCTCCTGCCCCCTCCCAGTCCCTGGCAACCACTGATCTTTACCTCCAAAATTCTGTCCTTTCAAGGATTTATATAAACATAATCATCCAGTATGTAACATTTTGAGATTTGTTTTTTTTTCACTCAGCATAATCAATTCCTCTGAGATTCATTCAAACTGTTGCATGTATCAATAGTTCCTTCATTTTTTTATTGCTGAATATTTTCTGCCTGATAAGGATATTCCAGTTTTTTTAACCATTCACCCATTGAAGGACATCTGGGTTCTTCCCAATTTTTTGGCTTTTACTAATAAAGCTTCTATGAACATTCACGAATAGATTTTTGTGTGAACATGCAGTTCTGTGGAATAAATGCCCAAAGGTGCAGTTGCTGGGTAATATGGTAGTGTTTAGTTTTATAAATGGTATCAATGCCCTATTTCCAGTGAAGTATGGTAACCTTACTTCTATTTAGGTCCCTTTGCCTTCCCACTTTTTAAATATCCTTGTGTTAAGTATCAGGTGGAATATCAGGTATAATTTTTAATCAAATATGATTTAGAAAACTCATGAGGAGATAGTCTACTTGATTGGTCTGTATTTCTGTTCTTTCCATCATTCTGTCTTCTTGATGCTCAGGGTTCCTTCTCTTTGTCATTTCCTTTTTTTTTTTTTTTGAGAACTTCCTCTAACCAGGTGTTAACAGGTAGATCTGCTAGTGACAAATAGTAAAGAATTTGAGAATTCTTGATTTCTACTTCATTCACAAAGGATGGCTCTTTGACATATGAATTCACAATTGCTGGTTCTTTTTGGCAGGATTCCTGTTCAGTCCAAGGGAGGAATAAGCCTATGTGGGGCATTTTCTGTTCTGGATCGACGATTGGGGGGTGCAGGCGTGGGTCGCCTTGTGCTGTTGGGCGAGGACTCACAGACTCTGCTTCTGTATTGCTCCCCCAGTCCCGAGTCCCTAAGAAGTCTACCTTTTCCCAACTTTCAGAGTCCTCCTTTGGTTGCCTGTTATGTTATTTCCAGAGTTTATGGCTGTACTTGGCAGGGAGAACAGTAAATACGAGTCTCTGCCATCTTATCTGAACCAGAAGAACACCTGTTTTTTTTTTCCCTCTCTAATGCTTCTGTCTAGCCTCATTGTTAGTATTTGTTTATGAAATTTGTTCCATATGTTCTCAAGTGCATGAGAAGCCTTCTGAAAATTAGACAATGAGAAAAAGGATTTTAGAATATTCAAGTGTATTTTACCATTATTTAGAGAGCTTTTCCCCAACAATGATTAAACCCTTCTAAGACATTAATTTTACTGCAAAATTTATTGCTGTAAAATAGTCCAGTTTATTTTTCTTTGTTGGAACTAGAGCCTTACTCTAATTCACTTCCTGCATTGGGGATCTTAACAGCAGGAATGGCTGCTGTAGCAGATGGGAAAGACTGGTCCCACCTCTGCTTTAGCGTGCACACGCATACATATGAAGCTGAGACACCATTATGAATCTGGTTCAGAGAACCTTCACTGTCTCAGAGACTTATGCCATAGTCCCACTGTATCAAACTAGGTTTTAATGCCAACCTGGAAATGTGACTTCATCAATATTGTCATGAACATTTAAAGTTGGGCAAGGAAGTAAGTCAGTATTTTCCATGATCATGTTCATCTTTGAATGAGCAGTACCTAAGGGAAGTCCTCAGGGGTTTCATGGATAAACACTTGGAAATAAAAATTAGATAAATTTAAGGATTGGATACTGGAGAGGCATGTGAATATTCTTGTACTTAGGCATGTTTAGATGTAATTTTCCAGATGATTCATATTTTTTTCCCACAAGTTCCCATTAAGTTATAAATCAATATGTTTGAGACTCCAAATGTTGACCCTATAAATTAATCTTTGTACTTGATTTTTTTTTTCCAATTTTACTCTAGCAATAGTATAATAAACTGACAAAGTAATTATATATTGTTGGTACATTTGTTCACTACTCTATGTAACCTCCTAAACTCTGTATGTTGTTTTTGTTCATATGGTAAGGTCAAGGAATAAATGATCTCTAAAATTAGTATTTTTTAATGTGAAAGACCACATCCTAATTTAATTGCTTCATTTTGGTTTAGATTTTTTGTGTACTAGCTTTTCCTAAATAAGACACCCCCCCAAAAAAAATTATTGAGCAATCATCTTATTATTCTAGAAAGGCCTTTTGAATGTTACATCTTGAAGTAATACTGTATTCTTTGTACAGTTTACATGGTTAATTTATCCATGGAAGCCTGTGGAAATTTGTTTTAATTAATGTGGAAAAGCAATAAAACTTGAAATTCTATTCTTAAAATTCTAAATTATATGGAAGACCAATTCTTGTGTTTCTCTGGAAAATATGAAAGAGTAGTTTGATATATAATTTGAGTCACAGAATTAAATATATGAGAGTATTTGAATCACAAGAAAGTGAAGTTATAAGAACTATTATAAGCCAATGCCACTGGCAAGGTAAAAGGTAATTAACATTTTCTTCTATATCAAAAGCAAAAGAGCTACTGAAGAAACCTACCTTTAGTAATAAAGGGAGATTAATATGTGAGTTTCAAATGACTATTACTAACCTCCTTAAGCGTTGAATGCCTTACAGAAAAATAGAAAAGATTGAAGTTAGTAAATATATGTTGCCATATGAGACTATGTTAACTCTTTTATATATATATCCTACCATTCATTAAAATTTCAGGCCTACTTTCTCATCATGATTCCTAGCTGTTTGCAAACTAGGAAGGATAACAACTTTGTCTTGACTTTAAGCAATACTTACACTTCTCCAAAGACCCCATTATTCCTTGGCTGCCCACCCAGTTCTGTGTCTCCTTCCTTCATATTAAAGGCCTCAAGCAATTCATCTTGTAAGAGATAGGAAGGAGCTCAGGACTGCAGGTTATCATTATTAAGTGAACCTATTTTTAAATCTCTTAAAATCTGTTTTGTCTGTGTTAATATATCTTCATTTTTCTTTTTAGTTAGCATATTATATATCTCATTCTGTCCTTTGACTTTTAACCTTCCCATATTCTTCTGTTTTAGAGGTGTTTTTTGTAAACAGTATATAGTTAGATTTTTTTTCAGTCAATCTTTGTCTTTTATTTGCAGCATTTAGTTTACCTTTAGTATAATTACCAATATAATTTTGTTTATATTATGTTTTATACTTTCTATTGGGTTTACTGGTATTTGTTTCTTTTTCTTATTTTCTTTTGGATTGATTGTTTTTATAATTCAGTTTTTACCCTCTACTAATCGAGAAGTACATACTCATAAATATGTTCTCTTAAAGTTGTTACTTTAAAAATTATAATATTCATACTTTCATACTTATCAAATTCAGAATTTAATGAGTGCTTTCATTTTCTCTCAGATACCATGGGACCTTAGAACATTTCAACTTCATTTTCTCTACCCCTAATTTATATATTACTTGTGTACCTTAATCCTGTTTTTAAACCTGTAATACATTATTATCATCTGTACAGGCAAATTTATTTAGATTTACCACCATATTTCCCACTTTCTTCATTCTTTATTCCTTCTTGTATTTCAGACCTTATAACAGATCACATTACTTTGACCTGGAGGTACGTTTTAGGAATTTCCCTAAGTAGGGATCTTTTGGTAGCAAACTTTTTTGGTAGTTCTTAGTTTGGAAATGTGTTTATTTCATCTTCAATCTAAAAGGAATGTTTTTTCTGGGTGTACAGTTCTGAGTTAACAGTTATTTTCTTTGATATATTGAAGCTATCTTTCCACTATTTTATGGCTTTTATTGTTCTTAAGAAATCATACAGTCTAATTGTCACTCTTTGAAGGTAATGTTTTTTTATTCTTTAGGTACTTTTAAGAGCTTCTCTTTATCTTTGGTATTCTACACTTTCATTATGATGTGTCTAGGTGTGGATTTCTTTTTTTCCTTCTTTGGAGTTGTTTGGCTCTTTAATTCTGTCAGTTGGTGTTTTTCATCTCCTCAAATGAATTTTCATCCATTATATCTTCAAATATTGCTTTTGCCCTTTTCTTTCCATTTCTGTTTTCTTCCTAAATCTTTGAATAGAAGTGTGTTAGATCTCATTTTGTTTTTTCTATTTTCAGCCTCTTAGATTTGCCTTCTTTTTATCTTTTTAGTCTGCATTCTTCAGACTAGTCTCATATTCCTTATTTTTTATGTCTATATCCAATCTGCCATGTAACTTTTGTTTATTTTTATACAGATATTTTTAATCTGTAGTTTTCTCTTACATTACATAAGCAAATTAAGCATGGTATATTCCAAAAGCTACACAAAATTCAACAATGCTTTCCAATAAAATAATAGTTTAAATAAACTAAGAGCTTTCAGAAAAGAAACCTGCTCACTAAACTTGAAAATCAAAAATAATGCTAATAGGTAGTAATAATATAAATAATATCTCATCCTAGTGAATACTGTGGTCCAGGCACTGTGCTAAGTGCTCTACAGATCACCTATTTTAATAGGCTCATCACTGTTTCACACATTCTTAACAACCAACTTACTTTTAACAATTGTGTTTCATTTAACTTAACTCCTTGGTAAATGGAAACTCTTAATTTTTATAAAAATTTTGAGTAACTTGACTTTAACCTTTTCATTAACTTTACTTGTATGTGCATATAAAATATCACTAAGAAAAGCATTTACTAGCTTATGAAATCATTTTTGCCTTGAGCCAGTTTTACTTTTCCTTATATCTTCATTAGATGTGAATACTAGCAATAAAAATAATTTCACTTAGAAAATACAGTAATCTGTGCCAGGTGCAAGTTACTCTGGATTCTCCTTGACTTTATTTCACCTGGATTCCCCTCCCTATCACTTTGTTACTCTCTTCACACTTTCAATTAAAGTATGAAGAAATCTTACAGAATTGAAATAGTTTAATCACCTCTTTGACCAGCTCTTTTCATTTTAATCCCTAATTCAAAATTAGTAAAAAAAAAAAGACCTTTCACTCTTCAACTATTAGTAGCTATTTTTAAACTTGCAAAGTAAAATAAAAGTTAAAGATAATGACTAAACATATTCTTTTTACATATCTATTGTAATATATATCAATTTTGATATTTGTGAGCACTTATATTATCTGGGGTTATGCCCTACCAAAGAAGGGAATGCACCTTTTCTAATTTTATGGAATCGGGAACACCTAACACATATGTATGCCAAAATGGTGGAGCCATAGTAAATTCAGTAAATATTTGCCTAATGAATTAAAAAGTGTTATATATAGTAGATTATTTGATAATTACTCATTTTTGGAAATACATGATTAGTTTCTAGTAAAAGTCTAGTTACTTTCATCATATGAACAGTAGCAGGGCCCTTTGATGCCTAAACGGAATCTCTTTTCTGAAGTATGGCATAGGAAACTAGATAAGTAATAAAACAAATGCTTCTGTGGTTGAGGTCAGTGAATCTAGCAAAGGTTTTTAAAATGATGGTAGTATAAAGAAGCATTTAATTCTGTACTGCTTTTTATAAGGAGCTTTCATATATTAACTTCACTTCGTTCTTTGATGGTTTCTTCTTTTAGTAATCATAGAAGATGCCTTTAAGTTTGGTCTTTTCTTGTGTCTGTTCTTTAACAAAGGCTTTGTAAGTATAAACAAATTTGTTGACAAACATAAAATTGCTTTTTAAGGATTTTTATCCCTACAGAAAACTTATGTCTAATGACTGAATTTCCAGATAGGTAGTAAATGTTACCAATTTATTAATTTTGGCTATTTTTCAAACCTTTCCTATCACCTACAATCATTTGTGTAATTATTTGGATAAAGGACTTGATTTCACTTTAGATAAAGTCTAAGCTCATGGACTCAAACACACCAGTGTCACATCTTGTATTTTCTTATTTGCAGGTACTAAAAATAAGTTGAAACATTTTCATGTCACAGTTTGGAAAACTAAAAGTTAGAGGCAGTTAATTCAGACTAGAGGGCACCAGTGGTGAGGTAGGATTGTATTGCCTGGAGAGTCAGAACTCTCTAAAGTGCTTGTTTGGGTGGGCAACTTTAGCTCAGGAACTGGCCTTTAGCTCTTCAGGTTTTTGTAGGTTTTTCTGGAGGTGGCCAGTATCTAAGGGATATGGTTAGAATTAATGATACCAGTCAAATCTCAAGACACAAATGTTTAAGCCAGAATGCCAGTTTACTGATAATATTGTTAAGCAGACTAGATATTGAAAAAATTATTAAGCAGATAGGATATTTAAATTTGCTGATGAGCTCATAGGCTCAAAATCTTGATTTCTTAAGCGGGTATAAGTTTATACCTGTTAACATAATGGGTATAATTTATTGAGCAATTGCTCTGTGCCAGGCATTAAAGACCTTGACTTACATGCATTTTTATAGTTTTCTCACAAGTGCTCAAAACATACCTGTATGGTTAATGTCTTATTATTCTGGTTTTTAGTTTTGAAAACTGAGGTTTAGATTGTTTAAGTGACTAATCGGAGTTTTGCTGATAAGTGCCTGAAGGAGATCTTCCTAGCTTTGAATGTTCTTTCTCTTTTCTGAAATCAGAAGATTAAGTGTGGAATCAGAATGGACCCAGGGCTGTGGGTTGTGGGAAGGAGATAATTAGATGATCTTAATACCCTGAGTGACAGCTAGACAAACACCTCTGTGGTGAGCACATACATACTTGTAGCATGTACCAGATTTCCAGATTAATGGGCAAGGAGCCCCCATATGCTGGAGGCATACTGCCAGGTATATTCTCTTGACACTCCACTTTTTACCGATGATCCCTATTTTTCTTTTAACACATTCTTTTTTCAGGCAAGAGTATGATACAGCTTATTAGATGTTAGCTCTCTCAGCTCTGATGACAGTTTCATCATGCTTTTCAAAATTTTTAGATTTACAGTTATGAGACCCAAATCCTAGTCAAGTGAGTTTTTGCCACCATACAGTCATTATCACTCAGAGCAAGTTACTGAACATCTTAATTTCTACATTGGTTGAATTAATTAATATCTGAATCTAGCAATTCTCTAATGCAGGGGTTGGTAAACTTTTTCACTAAAGGGCCGCATCCAAGGCAAGAGGCAAAATGGAGGATATTATGTAGGTACTTATCTCATCTCATTCCACCTTGTTTGCCTGGCACGGGTCATCCCATTTTGTGGGCATGTTTTGCACTCAGCTGCAATTCAGCTAGAGACATTCTTGGGACAGAGATGAAGGGCCATGGCATGCAGGACAGGGAGGGCAGCCATCATGGTATATTTCACTCCTCATCACAGTGACATTCAGGTCCCTGTATACTTTTCTTTCATTCTGGAGAAGCCAGCTGTCTCAACAAATTTTAAAGGATTGCTGGTATGTAGATCACATCCTGTGATTCCCATCCACCCCTACCTCCACCAAAACAAAACAAAAAATACTAGAAAAATGCCATAAGTTGGAAATTAAAGAATTCTAAAATAGCTTGGGACCAAAGAAGAAATAAAAATGGAAATGAGAATTAAATTGGAGTATACAACTACTTCCAAGGTAGAGTAAGAGAATAGACAATATTATAATTCAGTTTGATAAGAGACAAGAAAGGAAAAAGATGCATAGGACGACAAATAGAAAAGTTAATGGTAGAAATAAAATTTTGGAATATTGCTACAATAAAATTAAATGGAATATATAGTCCAACTGAAAGGTAAAAGTTGTCAGACGGCCTATAAAAAGAAAACCCCATTACATGTTTACATGAGAACTGACTGAAATTAAGAAAGCATAAAACTTGAGAGTAAAAAGATTCAAAGTAATGTAAGGGAAAGGATTAGCACCTGAAAGAATGCTGACATACATATATTAATATTAGAAAAAATACACTGCCGGGCAAAAAAGCATTACTGAAGGAAAGGACCATTAGATAATGAAATGTTTGATTTACAAGAAAAGCACAATAATTTTAAGTGTATGCTCTTAACGTAGGTTCGAAAATATAAAACAAAAACAACAATCAGAAAAAGGACAAACTCCTTAACATAATGTGGGAATTTCAGTACCACTTAGTTTTAATCGATCAAGTGGATAAAAAAATGGTGTATGTAAGTTTTTGGCAACACAAATATGCTTGATCTAATAGATGTATATAGAAGAGAACATACAACAGCTGCAAAATGCTCTTTTCAACATGCAGAACATCTATAAAAAATGTTTCAAGGCATAACCTAATCTGTAATATGCAATTGAATTAGCCTTTTGAATTAGTCTTAGCGTTTTGAGCTTCATATTTTGATGTATTAATACAGAATATTTTCTAATTGAAAAAAATGCTTCATATTTGCTGAATACACTATTTTCTGTATATAAAATACTGTGATATCTACCATCTGTTCATATTTTAATTTGTAAATAGAGTCATCACACTTGACTGAATATTACCTGAGGTTTCCGCTTTAGAGTTGTAATGGGAGTCTGGGTAGTGTAGTTGGATGAGCGTGGACTGTAGCTGTTAATTCTTGGCAAGCCACCTGGATCTGCAGAGTTACTTCCTATCTCCAAGTCCCTGAGCATCTGCAAAAGTATAGTCTCAATTTAAGTGAGCACTTTTGATTCCTAAGACATATGGTTAGTTATTACAGATACTATAATTTGTCGCTTCTGTTGTCACAGAGCAGTTACAGACACCAAGTCTCCAAATCGTTCCTTCTTTCCATTGCTGGTCTTTTTTCCTGTCGGTCTGATGTAGATGAATATGAGAAACCGGGAGAAGAGAAGAGCTCAAAGAATTTCATCTCTGATCAGCTTTCTTTCTCAGATTTCAGATCACTTAATACTTTTTTTGATATTATGAATGTGAAGTTATTTTGTATTTTGACTTTGACCTGTCAGAATACAATTTTGCCAAGATTAATCCTCTGGTATTTTCTTGACTACCTAGTTGGTGAACAGTTTTAAACCAACTCTAAGTCTGGGTGTGAAGGATGTATTTATCTTTTGTCTAACCATCTACCCACCTCTGAAAAAGACCCACATTCTCTTTTTATTATTTTTATTTATTTATTTTCCTCCATTGCTCTCATTTTTTTTGTTTTTTTTTTTGTATCATCAATCTACAATTACATATGCAACATTATGGTTACTAAACTCCCCATTTCATCAGGTCCCCCCCACCTACCCCATTACAGTCACTGTCCATCAGCGTAGTGAGATGCTATAGAATCACTACTTGTCTTCTCTGAGTTCTACAGCCCTCCCTGGACCCCCCCAATGTTATGTCTGCTAATGTTAATGCCTGGTTTTCCCCCTTGTCCTCCCCTTCCCATGCATCCTCCCCAGTCCCTTTCCCTTTGGTAACTGTTAGTCCGTTCTTGGGTTCTGTGAGTCTGCGACTCTTTTGTTCTTTCAGTTTTTTTTCTTTGCTCTTATGCTCCACATATGAGTGAAATCATTTGATACTTGTCTTTTTCGGCTTGGCTTATTTCACTGAGCATACTACCCTCTAGCTCCATCCATGTTGTTGCAAATGGTAGGATTTGTTTTCTTCTTGTGGCTGATTAATATTCCATTGTGTATATGTACCACATCTTCTTTATCCATTCATCTACTGATGGACACTTAGGTTGCTTCCACTTCTTGGCTATTGTAAATAGTGCTGTGATAAACATAGGGGTGCATCTGTCTTTTTCAAACTGGGCTGCTGCATTCTTAGGGTAAATTCCTAGGAGTGGAATTCCTGGGTCAAATGGTGTTTCTATTTTGAGTTTTTTGAGGAACCTCCATACTGCTTTCCACAATGGTTAAACTAATTTGCATTCCCACCAGCAGTGTAGGAGGGTTCCCTTTTCTCAACATCCTCACCAACATTTGTTGTTGTTTGTGTTTTGGATGTTGGTATCCTCACTGGTGTGAGGTGATATCTCATTGTGGTTTTAATCTGCATTTCTCTGATGATTAGTGATGTGGAGAATCTTTTTATGTGCCTGTTGGCCATCTGAATTTCTTCTTTGGAGAAGTGTCTATTCATGTCCTCTGCCCATTTCTTAATTGGATTATTTGCTTTTTGTTTGTTGTGGTGCGTGAGTTTTTTATATATTTTGGATGTCAACCCCTTATCTGATGCCATTTATGAATATATTCTCCCATACTGTAGGATGTCTTTTTGTTCTACTGATGGTGTCCTTTGCTGTACAGAAGCTTTTCAGCTTGATATAGTCCCACTTGTTCATTTTTGCTTTTGTTTCCCTTGCCCAGGGAGATATGTTCATGAAGAAGTCACTCATGTTTATGTCCAAGAGATTTTTGCCTATGTTTTTTTCTAAGAGTTTTATGGTTTCATGACTTGCATTCAGGTCTTTGATCCATTTTGAGTTGACTTTTGTGTATGGGGTTAGACAGTAGTCCAGTTTCATTCTCTTACATGTAGATGTCCAGTTTTGCCAATACCAGCTGTTGAAGAGGTTGTCATCTCCCAATTGTATATCCATGGATCCTTTGTCATATATTAATTGATGATATATGTTTGGTTAATGTTTGGCTTTTCTATTCTGTTCCACTGGTCTGTGGGTCTGTTCTTGTGCCAATACCAAATTGTCTTTATTACTGTAGCCTTGTAGTAGAGCTTGAAGGCTGGGAGCATAAATCTGCCTGTTTTATTCTTCCTTCTCAGGATTGCTTTGGCCATTCGGGGTCTTTTGTGGTTCCATATGAATTTTAGAACTATTTGTTCCAGTTCATTGAAGAATGCTGCTGGTATTTTGATAGGGATTGCATTGAATCTGTAGATTGCTTTAGGTAGTATAGCCATGTTGACAATATTTATTCTTCCTAGCCAAGAGCATCGGATGAATTTCCATTTGTTAGTGTCCTCCTTAATTTCTCTTAGGAGTGTCTTGTACGTTTCAGGGTATAGGTCTTTCACTTCCTTGGTTAGGTTTATTCCTAGGTATTTTATTCTTTTTGATGCAATTGTGAATGGAATTGTTTTCCTGATTTCTCTTTCTGTTACCTTGTCGTTAGTGTATAGGAAAGCAATAGATTTCTCTGTGTTAATTTAGTATCCTGCAACTTTGCTGAATTCAAATATTAGTTCTAGTAGTTTTGGAGTGGATTCTCTAGGGTTTTTTATGTACAATATCATGTCAACTGAAAATAGTGACAATTTGACTTCTTCTTTACCAATCTGGATGCCTTGTATTTCTTTGTTTTGTCTGATTGCCATGTCTAGGACCTTCAGTACTATGTTGAATAACCGTGGGGAGAGTGGGCATCCCTGTCTTGTTCCCGATCTTAGATGAAAAGCTTTCAGCTTCTCTCTGTTATGTATAATGTTGGCTGTGTGTTTGTCATATATAGCCTTTATTGTGTTGAGGTACTTGCCCCTAAACCCATTTTGTTGAGAGTTTTTATCATGAATGGATGTTGAATTTTGTCAAATGCTTTTTCAGCATCTATGGAGATGATCATGTTTTTTTGTCCTCCTTTTTGTTCATGTATTGGAAGATGTTGATTGATTTTCGAATGTTGTACCATCCTTGCATCCCTGATATGAATCCCAGTTGATAATGGTGTATGATCCTCTTGATGTATTTTTGAATTCGGTTTGCTTATATTTTATTAAGCATTTTTGTATCTATGTTCATCAGGGATATTGGTGTGAAATTTTCTTTTTTCGCAAGGTCTGCCTGGCTTTCATATTAGGGTGATGCTGGCTTCATAGAATGAGTTTGAAAGTATTCCATCCTCCTCTGTTTTTTGGAAAACCTGGAGGAGAATGGGTATTATTTCTTCTCTACATGTCTGGTAAAATTCAGAGGTGAATCCATCTGGCCCGAGGTTTTTGTTATTGGGTAGTTTTTTGATTACTGATTCAATTTCATTGCTGGTAATTGGTCTGTTTAGGTTTTCTGTTTCTTGCTTGATCAGTCTTGAAAGGTTGTATTTTTCTAAGAACTTGTCCATTTCTTCTAGGTTTTCCAGCTTGTTAGCATATAGATTCTCATAGTATTCTCTTATAATTTTTTGTATTTCTGTGTGGTCCGTCGTGATTTTTCCTTTCTCATTTCTGATTCTGTTTATGTGTGTAGATTCTCTTTTTCTCTTAATAAGTCTGGCTAAGGGTTTATCTATTTTGTTTATTTTTTCAATGAACCAGCTCTTGGTTTCACTGATTTTTTTCTATTGTTTTATTCTTCTCAATTTTATTTATTTCTTCTCTAATCTTTATTATGTCCCTCCTTCTGGTGACTTTGGGCCTCATTTGTTCTTCTTTTTCCAATTTCAATAATTCTGTCTTTAGACTATTTATTTGTGATTGTTATTCCTTCTTTAAATAGGCCTGAATTGCAATATACTTTCTTCTTAGAACTGCCTTTGCTTTGCTGTGTCCCACAGAAGTTGCAGCTATGTGTTGTTGGTGTCATTTGTCTCCATATATTGTTTGATCTCTGTTTTAATTTGGTCATTGATCCATTGATTATTTAGGAGCATGTTGTGAAGTCTCCATGCATTTGTGAGACTTTTTGTTTTCTTTCTAAAATTTGTTTCTAGTTTTATACCTTTCTGATCTGAGACATTGGTTGGTAGAATTTCAATATTTTTGAATTTACTGAGGTTCTTTTTGTGGCCTAGTATGTGGTCTATTCTGGAATATGTTCCATGTGCACTTGAGAAGAATGTGTATCCTGCTGCTTTTGGGTGTAGAGTTCTGTAGATGTCTGTTAGGTGCATCTGTTCTAGTGTGTTGTTCAGTGCCTCTGTGTCTTTACTTATTTTCTGTCTGGTTGATCTGTCCTTTGGAGTGAGTGGTGTGTTGAAGTCTCCTAAAATAAATGCATTGCTTTCTATTTCCTCCTTTAATTCTGTTAGTATTTGTTTCACATATGTCGGCGCTCCTGTGTTGGGTGCATATATATTTATAATGGTTATATCCTCTTGTTGGACTGACCCCTTTATCATTATGTAATGTCCTTCTTTATCTCTTGCTACTTTCTTCGTTTTGAAGTCTATTTTGTCTGATACAAGTACTGCAACACCTACTTTTTTCTCCTTGTTGTTTCCATGAAATATCTTTTTCTATCCCTTCACCTTTATTCTGTGTATATCTTTGGGTTTGAGATGAGTCTCTTGTAAGGAGCATGTATATGGGTCTTGCTTTTTTATCCATTCTTTTACTCTGTGTCTTTTGATTGGTGCATTCAGTCCATTTACATTTAGGGTGATTATCGATAGATATGTACTTATTGCCATTGTTGGCTTTAGATTCATGGTTACCAAAGGTTCAAGGGTAGCTTCTTTACTATCGAACAGTCTAACTTAATTTTCTTGTTAAGCTATTATAAACACAGTCTGATGATTCTTTATTTTTCTCCCTTCTTACTCTTCCTCTTCCATTCTTTATATACTAGGTGTTTTATTCTGTACTCTTTTATGTTTCCTTTGACTGTTTTTGTGGATACTTGACTTTACTTTTTGCCTTTAGTTAGTACTTGGATGGTCTGTTTTCTTTGCTATGATTTTATTTTCTCTGGTGACATCTTTTTAGCCTTAGGAGTGCTTCCATCTAGAGCAGTCCCTTTAACATATCCTGTAGAGGTGGTTTGTGGGAGGCAAATTCCCTCAGCTTTCGCTTGTCTGGGAATTGTTTGATCCCTTGCTAAAATTTAAATGATAGTCGTGCTGAATACAGTATTCTTGGTTCAAGGCCTTTCTGTTTTATTATGTTAAATATATCATGCCATATTCTTCTGGCCTGTAAGGTTTCTGTTGAGAAGTCTGATGATAGTCTGATGGGTTTTCCTTTGTAGGTGATCTTTTTTCTCTATTGCTGCCTTTAATATTCTGTCGTTGTCTTCATCTTTGCCATTTTAATTATTATATGTCTTGGTGTTGTCTTCCTTGGGTCCCTTGTTTTGGGAGATCCGTGGGCTTCCATGGTCTGAAACTATTTCCTTCCCCAGCTTGGTGAAGTTTTCAACAATTATTTCTTCAAGGACACTTTCTATCCCTTTTTCTCTCTCTTCTCCTTCTGGTACTCTTATAATGCGAATATTGTTCCTTTTGGATTGGTCACACAGTTCTCTTAATGTTCTTTCATTCCTAGAGATCCTTTTATCTCTCTCTGCCTCAGCTTCTCTGTATTCCTGTTCTCTGATTTCTATTCCATTAACAGTCTCTTGCACCTCATCCCATCTGCTCTTCAACCTGTTAATCTACTGTTTCATTTCTGTAATATCTCTCCTCACTTCCTCCCTTAGCTCTTGCATATTTCTCTGTAGATCCATCAGCATGGTTATGACTTTTATTCTGAATTCTCTTTCAAGATGATTGTTTACATCTATCCCATCAGGCCCTCTCTCTGGGGTTGTCTGTGTGATCCTTGTCTGGACCATATTCCTCTGTCTTTTCATGGCGATAGAAGTGGTCGCTGGTATGTGCCACATGTGTCAGCTGGGAGAACAAAGTCCCTTCCTACTTGTTTTCTCCTTGACCTTCTCTGGGGCCTGAGCTGGTTGCCACACACTGGGAGACAGTCTCTGGGATAATCCCCTCAGCCGTCTTTGTGCGGGGCCGCCTCAGCCTAGCCTATAACACTGTGGGGGTTTGCAGTGTCACTGGGTGCATTGTGGTCCCTTTGGTGCCTTCCTGAGCTTGTTCTGGGTTCTGGGGCCCTTCCTGCTTAGCTGCGCAGTAGCCAGGAGTAGATTCTGTGGGCGGGGGCTATTCCTCCACTGGTCCGCAGCCAAGGCAGATCTGCCAGACCATTTGCAGCACTAGCCGGGTGAACAAATGGCAGGCTGTTGATCTCTGTGGAAAGTCTGGGCGCCGCTGCTCTGTCCGGCTTCCAGCCGGGGGATCTGAAATTCCCCAAGACTCCCAGCCTGCTGGACTGAGTGCACTGGGACAATTTTGTTCCACTGTTTGGGCCCTTGTTTCTTTAAGGCTTTTTAAAAAGCACCTGCTTTTCTTTTGTCCCAGGGAGGTGGCTCAGGAGACCTGCTTGCAGTCCATGTATCAGATCCTGCCCTTCTGTTTCTTTAATCACTGATACACCACGTGATGTGTGTCTGTGCTCCTGGTGCAGATCACCAGGGCTGGTTATTTAGCTGGACTGTGCTTCCACTCCCTTCCCACTCTGAATCTTTTCCTCCCACTGGTACGCTGGGGTGGAGGAGTGCTTGAGACCGCCTGGTCTTGGCTTTGTATCTTACCCACTTGGCGAGGCGCTGAGTTCTCGCAGATGTAGTTGTAGCCTAGCTGTTGTACTGTATCTTCTGGTCTCTCTTTTAGTAATAGCTGTATTTGTTGTATTTTCATAAATATATATGGTTTTGGGAAGAGATTTACGCTGCCCTGCTCACACCACCATCTTCCCAGACATCCCACATTCTCATTTTAACTGCTGAATTCTCAAGGAAGTATAGAAGAAAAATCTGATGTCAAGAATTGTTATGTGCTTTATTTGTAGTGTCTAAAGGTCAACAGTCATGCATGTGTCATTAATGAAACAAAACTCTCTCTGTGTATCCTTAAATACTAACTGTTAGTTTGATTAACTAGGACTTTTAAACATATGTTCAAATTTGCATGTACAAATTTCAAAGTAGTCATATTCTTTGAAAATATTCTTGTGAATTCACTTACATATTTTTATCAAAGGAACTATATGTGTTTCACAAATAAGGGTATCATGTAATCTCATTAAACCATCTTCTCATAAAAATACTTTCTTATTTTTAGGTCACCTCTCCAGTGACCCTTCACCTATTAACCCTGGTTGGCCATGATGATCAGCTTGATGGACCAAAATACAAATGCACAGTATCTCTAGACTTCATCAGAGCTGTTGCTAGGTAAGCATAGAATAATTGTTAATGTAAAATGTCTTGAATTATGTAAATGATATACTAAATATAAAAATTAATGTTCTTCCTAATGTAATGTCATTATTCATTTAAGAATGAAAAGATCATTTAGGTGCCAAAAATGAATAACTTTTACTGTAGAATGAACCCTCCCATCAAATTTACAAATGACATAAAACTGGGATAATTAGCTGATATGTTAGATGGCAAAAATTTAGACTCTGAAAGACCTTAACAGACTGCAGTAATGGTCCCATAGTAGCAAGGTATGAACGAATGAACTGTTGACCATCAAAAACTCTTCTGTCCTAAAACAAAATGGGAGGGACCTGGCTTAAGTCCTAAGTATTTTTTTTTTGGTATCATTAATCTGCAATTACATGTGCAACATTATGGTTACTAAATTCCCCACTTCATCAGGTCCCCCCCACCAACCCCATTACAGTCACTGTCCACCAGCGTAATGAGATGCTATAGAATCACTACTTGTCTTCTCTGAGTTGTACAGCCCTCCCCGTGTCCCCCCACCATTGTGTCTGCTAATCATAATGCCCGTTTTTTGCCCTTGTCCCTCCCTTCCCATGCATCCTCCCCAGTCCCTCTTCCTTTGGTAACTGTTAGTCCATTCTTGGGTTCTGTGAGTCTGTGGCTGTTTTGTTCTTTCAGTTTTTTTCTTTGCTCTTATGCTCCACATATGAGTGAAATCATTTGATACTTGTCTTTTTTGGCTTGGCTTATTTCACTGAGCAGAATACCCTCTAGCTCCATCCATGTTGTTGAAAGTGGTAGGATTTCTTTTCTTCTTATGACTGAATAATATTCCATTGTGTATATGTACCACATCTTCATTATCCATTCATCTACTGAAGGACACTTAGATTGCTTCCATCTCTTGGCTATTGTAAATAGTGCTGTGATACAGATAGGGGTGCATCTGTCTTTTTCAAACTGGGCTGCTGCATTCTTAGGGTAAATTCCTAGGAGTAGGATTCCTGGGTCAAATGGTATTTCTATTTTCAGTTTTTTGTGGAACCTCCATACTGCTTTCCACAATGGTTGAACTAATTTGCATTCCCACCAGCAGTGTAGGAGGGTTCCCTTTTATCCACATCCTCGCCAACATTTGTTGTTGTTTGTGTTTTGGATGTTGGCCATCCTTACTGGTGTGAGGTGATATCTCATTGTGGTTTTAATTTGCATTTCTCTGATGATTAGCGATGTGGAGCACCTTTTCAAGTGCCTGTTGACCATCTGAATTTCTTCTTTGGAGAAGTGTCTATTCATGTCCTCTGCCCATTTCTTAATTGGATTATTTGCTTTTTGTTTGTTGTGGTGTGTGAGTTTTTTATATATTTTGGATGTCAACCCTTTATCAGATACGTTTTTTATGAATATATTCTCCCATACTATAGGATGTCTTTTTGTTCTACTGATGGTGTCCTTTGCTGTGCAGAAGATTTTCAGCTTGATATAGTCCCACTTGTCCATTTTTGCTTTTGTTTCCCTTGCCCGGGGAGATATGTTCATGAAGAAGTTGCTCATGTTTATGTCCAAGAGATTTTTGCCTATGTTTTTTTCTAAGAGTTTTATGGTTTCATGACTTACATTCAGGTCTTTGATCCATTTTGAGTTGACTTTTGTGTATGGGGTTAGACAGTAGTCCAGTTTCATTCTCTTACATGTAGATGTCCAGTTTTGCCAACACAAGTTGCTGAAAAGGTTGTCATCTCACCATTGTATATCCAAGGATTCTTTTTCATATATTAATTGACCGTATATGTTTGGATTAATGTCTGGACTCTCTATTCTGTTCCACTGGTATGTGGGTCTGTTCTTGTGACAATACCAACTTGTCTTGATTACTGTGGCTTTGTAGTGGAGCATGAAGTCAGCAAGCATAATTCCCACTGTTCTAGTCCTCCTTCTCAGGATTGCTTTGGCCATTCGGGGTCTTTTGTGGTTCCATATGAATTTTAGAACTATTTGTTCCAGTTCTTTGAAGAATGCTGTTAGTATTTTGATAGGGAATGTGTTGAATCTGTAGATTGCTTTAGGTAGTATAGCCATTTTGATAATATTTATCCTTCCTAGCCAAGAGCATGGGATGCATTTCCATTTGTTAGTGTCCTCTTTAGTTTCTCTTAGGAGTAGTCTTGTAGTTTTCAGGGTATAGGTCTTTCACTTCCTTGGTTAGCTTTATTCCTAGGTATTTTATTCTTTTTGATGCAATTGTGAATGGTATTTTTTTCCTGATTTCTCTTTCTGTTAGCTCATCTTTAGTGTATAGGAAAGCAAGATATTTCTGTGTGTTAATTTAGTAAACTGCAATTTGATGATATTAGATCTAGTAGTTTGGAGTGGAGTCTTCAGGGGTTTTTATGTACAATATCATGTCATCTGCAAATAGTGACAATTTGACTTCTTCTTTACCAGTCTGGATGCTTTGTGTTTCTTTGTTTTGTCTGATTGCCGTGGCTAGGACCTCCAGTACTATGTTGAATAACAGTGGAGAGAGTGGGCATCCCTGTCTTGTTCCCGATCTTAGATGAAAAGCTTTCAGTTTCTCATTGCTAAGTATGATGTTGACTGTGGTTTTGTCATAAATGGCCTTTATTATGTTGAGGTACTTGCCCTGTATACCCATTTTGTTGAGAGTGTTTATCGTCAATGGATGTTGAATTTTTTCAAATGCTTTTTCAGCATCTATGGAGATGAACATGTGGTTTTTGTTCTTTTTGTTGATGTGCTGGATGATGTTGATTGATTTTTGAATATTGTACCATCCTTGCAATCCTGAGATGAATCACACTTGATCATGGTGTATGATCCTCTTGATGTATTTTTTAATTCGGTTAGCTATTATTTTGTTGAGGATTTTTGCATCTACATTCATCAAGGATATTGGTCTGTAATTTTCTTTTTTGGTGAGGTCTTTGCCAGGTTTTGGTATTAGAGTGATGCTGGCTTCATAGAATGAGTTTGGAAGTATTCCCTCCTCTTCTATTTTTTGGAAAACTTCAAGGAGAATGGGTTTTATTTCTCCTCTATATGTCTGATAACATTCAGAGGTGAATCATCTGGCCCAGGGGTTTGTTCTTAGGTAGTTTTTTGATTACCAACTCAATTTTGTTGCTGGTAATTGGTCTGTTTAGGTTTTCTCTTTCGTTTGGTCAGTCCTGGAAGGTTGTATTTATTTTCCTAGTATATTCTTATATTTCTTTGTATTTCTGTGGGGTCCATTGTGTTTTTTCCTTTCTCATTTCTGATTGTGTTTATGTGTGTAGAATCTCTTTTTCTCTTAGTAAATATGGCTAGGCGGTTATCTGTTTTGTTTTGTTTTTTCAAAGAACCAGCTCTTGGTTTCATTTATTTTTTCTATTGTTCTATTCTTCTCAATTTTATTTATTTCTTCTCTAATCTTTATTATGTGCCTCCTTCTGGTGACTTTGGGCCTCATTTGTTCTTCTTTTTCCAATTTCAATAATTGTGTCTTTAGACTATTCATTTAGGATAGTTCTTCCTTCTTTACATAGGGCTGAATTGCAATATACTTTCCTCTTAGAACTTTCTTTGCTGCATCCCACAGAAGTTGCAGCTTTGTGTTGTTGTCATTTGTCTCCATATATTGTTTGATCTCTGTTTTAATTTGGTCATTGATCCATTGATTATTTAGGAGCATGTTGTTAAGTCTCCATGTGTTTGTGAGACTTTTTGTTTTCTTTGTACAATTCATTTCTAGTTTTACACCTTTGTGATCTGAGAAGTTGGTTGGTGGAATTTCAATATTTTTTAATTTACTGAGGTTCTTTTTGTGGCCTAGTATGTAGTCTATTCTGGAATATGTTCCATGTGCACATGAGAAGAATGTGTATCCTGCTGCTTTTTGGTGTAGAGTTCGTAGATGTCTGTTAGGTGCATCTGTTCTAGTGTGTTGTTCAGTGCCTCTGTGTCTTTACTTATTTTCTGTCTGGTTGATCTGTCCTTTGGAGTGAGTGGTGTGTTGAATTCTCCTAAAATGAATGCATTGCTGTCTATTTCCTCCTTTAATTCTGTTAGTATTTGTTTCACATATGTCGGTGCTCCTGTGTTGGGTGCATATATATTTATAATGGTTATATCCTCTTGTTGGACTGACCCCTTTACCATCATGTAATGTCCTTTTCTATCTCTTGCTACTTTCTTCGTTTTGAAGTCTATTTTGTCTGACACAAGTACTGCAACACCTGCTTTTTTCTCCTTGTTGTTTGCATGAAATGTCTTTTTCCATCCCTTCACCTTTATTCTGTGTATATCTTTGGTTTTGAGGTGAGTCTCTTGTAAGCAGCATATAGATGGGTCTTGCTTTTTTATCCATTCTATTACTCTGTGTCTTTTGATTGGTGCATTCAGTCCATTTACATTTAGGGTGATTATCGATAGATATGTACTTATTGCCATTGCTGGCTTTAGATTCGTGGTTACCAAAGGTTCAAGGGTAGCTTCTTTACTATCGAACAGTCTAACTTAACTCTCTTGTTAAGCTATTATAAACACAGTCTGATGATTCTTTATTTTTCTCCCTTCTTACTCTTCCTCCTCCATTCTTTATATACTAGGTGTTTTATTCTGTACTCTTTTGCGTTTCCTTTGACTGTTTTTGTGGATAGTTGACTTTACTTTTTGCCTTTAGTTAGTACTTGGATGGTCTGCATTCTTTGCTATGATTTTATTTTCTTTGGTGACATCTTATTAGCCTTAGCAGTGCTTCCATCTAGAGCAGTCCCTTTAAGATATCCTGTAGAGGTGGTTTGTGGGAGGCAAATTCCCTCAGCTTTCACTTGTCTGGGAATTGTTTAATTCCTCCCTCAAATTTAAGTGATAATCATGCTGGATACAGTATTCTTGGTTCAAGGCCCTTCTGTTTCATTACGTTAAATATATCATGCCATTCTCTTCTGGCCTTTAAGGTTTCTGTTGAGAAGTCTAATGATAGTCTGTTGGGTTTTCCTTGTAGGTGATCTTTTTTTCCTCTCTCACTACCTTTAATACTCTGTCCTTATCTTTGATCTTTCCCATTTTAATTATTATGTGTCTTGGTGTTGTCTTCTTTGGGTCCCTTGTGTTGGGAGATCTGTGGGCTTCTGTGGTCTGAGAAACTGTTTCCTTCCCCAGCTTGGGGAAGTTTTCAACAATTATTTCTTCAAAGACACTTTCTATCCCTTTTTCTCTCTTCTTCTTCTGGTAATCCTATAATGCGAATATTATTCGGTTTGGGTTGGTCACACAGTTCTCTTAATATTCTTTCATTCCTAGAGATCCTTTTATCTCTCTCTGCCTCAGCTTCTCTGTATTCATGTTCTCTGAGTTCTATTCCATTAACAGTCTCTTGCACCTTGTCCAGTCTGTTCTTAAGCCTGTTGATCACTTGTCTCATTTCTGTATTGTCTTTCCTCATTTCCTCTCTTAGCTCTTGCATATTTCTCTGTATGTCCATCAGCACAGTTATGACTTTTATTCTGAATTCTCTTTCAGGAAGATTGTGTAAGTCTATCCCATCAGGCCTTCTCTCTGGGGTTGTCTGGGTGATCCTTGTCTGGACCATATTCCTCTGTCTTTTCATGGTGATAGAGGTGGTTGCTGGTAGGTGCCACGTGTGTCTGCTGGGAGTACAAAGTCCCTTCCTGCTTGTTGTTCTCCTTGCCCTTCTCCAGGGCCTGAGATGGTTTCCCACACACCAGGAGACAGTCTCTGCCATAATCTCCTGAGCTGCCTATGTGCAGGGCTTCCTCAGCTTAGCCTATAGCACTGCGGGGGTTTGTAGTCTCCCTGGGTGCGTTCTAGTCCCCTTGGTGCCTTCTGCCCCTTGTTCTGAGTTCTGGGGCCCTTCCTGCTTAGCTGCGCAGCAGCCAGTAGTAGATTCTGTGAGGTAGCTGTGGGTAGGGCCGCTCTTCGCTCTTCCATAGCCTTGGCGGATCCGTTGGACCCTTTGGGGGGGTGCCCGGGGGGAAGGAATGGCAGGCTTCTGATCTCTATGGTAAGTCTTGGTGTGGCTGCTTTGCCTGGCTGCTGGCCAATTGGTCCAAAATTCCCCAAGACTCCCAGCCTGCTGGGGTGAGTGCACTGGGACCGTTTTGTTCCACTGTTGGTCCCTTGTTTCTTTAAGACTTTTAAGAAAGTGCCCACTATTCTTTTGTCCTGGGGAGCTGGCTGAGGAGACCCACTTGCAGTATCCATCTGGGCTCCTGCCCTTCTGTTTCTCTAATATCTGATTCACCAAGCGATGTGTGTCCATGCTCCCGGCGCAGATTACCAGGGCTGGTTATTTAGCTTTCCTGTGCTTCCACTCACTCCCTCCCCACTCTGATTCTTTTCCTCCCGCTGGTGCGCTGGGGTGGGGGAGTGCTTGGGTCCCACCGGTTCATGACTTTGTATCTTACCCGCTTCGTGAGGCACTGAGTTCTCACAGGTGTAGCTGTAGCCTGGCTGTTGTACTGTATCTTCTGGTCTCTCTTTTAGGAATAGTTGTATTTGTTGTATTTTCACAAATATGTATGGTTTGGGGAGGAGATTTCCTCCACCCTGCTTATGCCGCCATCTTCCCAGAAGTTCCCTCAAGTCCTAAGTATTTTAGCTGAATACAAGGTTTTAAAAAATCCTGGTGTCTGACTCAATGGTTATAATAGGTCTACTCTATGTTGTCATAGGCCGATCAAATCTGGTGTGTTGTGCTGTGCTTGGAATTTTAAGAAGGGCATTGACAAATGGGTACATGCTGAATGGTCAGGAGAGTGGTAGACTGAGGGACCATGTCACATCCCTGACTGAGGGACAAGGTGTGGGAGAAAAGCCTTAGGAAGGATAAGGTCACCGTCTCAATGTATTTCAGGGGCTGTCATGTGCAAAATGGATGAGACTAATTCTGAGTAATTCTAGAGTGCTGGAAATTCTACAGAAGAAAATATGTCTGTCAGAATAAGAGCTGTCTAAGTATGTTACGAGTTTCCTTACAGAGGTGTACTTAACTGTTATGGAAAATGTTCCAGTCATTTACATGAAAAGATGTCTTCATCTCATGGGTGCAGCTGGATAACAGTCTGTCAGAACTTGTTGAAGAAGTAATGTATGTGAAGACTAGTAGGTGGAAGAAGACAATCTATAGGACAATGCTTTTCCAGCCTTTTTGATATGAAGGTTTCGTTTTAATATCCTTTTTAAATTAATCACAAAAGTATTTACATATATTTCAAAATTAATAGCATATAGGCATGAGACATTATTTAGCCTAAAAACAGTGCTTGACATGGGTATGGGTTTACTGATCTCCTCTAATGATTCTTAAAGCTTCTTGAAGTTCTGAAGTCCATAGGTTGGCATCCTCTGCCCTGCAGTCTCTTCTGAATTAAAGTTCTGTGATATTATGAGGCAGGTATTTGAGACATTTTGATTGTGTATAGACCCAAGACATGAAATGACACTTTGAAATGTGTTGTTTTGCTATAACTGGAGAAACTTTTACATAGAGGAAATTGAGCAGAAACTTTTTTGAATGTATTCAGTATGACCATAAGGAAATAACTTCTTTTTCTAAACAGTGATATTTTTACTTTATATCTAGGAGCCTCTATCAAAGACATAACTTTATGAATGAAACATTCATTTCAAGAATTTTGTCATCACTTGGAATGTGTTGGGTTGTGCTCCCACATAATCTTACATGGGGCAAAGGTTTTTGAATGCCTAATATGATGAATATACAGTGAGCCAAACAGAATTGGGTGTTACTTAATCCTCAGCATCAGTGGTACTAAACACACCCTGAGAACTGCACTTCGATTTACCATGTCTGAAAGGAACAGGAATTATAGACCTGGAAGTTGGCCATAGAACTTGGAACTCTGTAACCTGCTTCATTAATTTTGTTTTCTCTCTTCCTTGCCTTCCTTGGGCAGTATCCAGAGGATGACCACCACCTCCTACCCTCACCTGCCCTCTTCCACTCTCTCATCCCCATGATGATTTGTACTTCTTTTCTGCTGATTTAGTCTCCCATTCTTTCCTTCCTTCCTTCCCACATCCTTCCATCTTCTCCTAGTATCATTCCTCATTGCCTAATGAAAACTTGATTCTTACCTGGGATACTACTTCCCCTGGAGTTGTCCTCTTGGTAGCTACTCGTTTTCTTAGATCCCAGTCTCTCAGGGTTAAATGCTCTTTAAGTGCCATCCTTTCTTCTTGCTGCTGCTTCCAGATTGTTGCTTTCTACAGCTTCTTGTGGACTTCTTTGAACTTATGCAATCTGTCTCTTTTTCTCCTTTTGTCCTTATAACTGATTATCTTCTCCTGTCCCCCCAGCAATTCCACATCATATGGAAGAATAGAGCACATGGTTCACAGGCTTGTTTTCAACCTAGATTCTTGACTCTATTCAAACCACAAAGCCTAATATCTATATTCACTGTGTTGAGTACTTGCTGTGTTTCACCAAATGGAATTGAAACCAGCAGTTGGGACACTGTCAGCTACCTATTTTGGTGCCCATCTCCTATCTTTTTCAGTAATGTCAGGCCCCTCTCCCTGTCTGAGGTAGCTTCTTCCATCTGTGCTCTGAATTCAGTTTCCCAGAACCTGTTTAGTCCTCAGGCTATTTGCCCTCTCTCTGAATGGCTCCTGACACTGTTGACTGTGCTCTTTCTGAAAGCTCTTTTCCCTTATACCTCGTGATTTCAGTCCTCTGGTTTTCATCTTTATTCTTTGGCTGTTTTTTTCCTAAGGCTCATTTACCAGCTTATCCTTTCCACCTGACCTTTAAATATAGCTGGTCCTTGAGACCTGGTTCTTTTCTCTTTACATATGCTTTTTTCCTAGGCAGTTTTACCTAAACCTGTGATTTAAGCAACCATCTCTATTGTTAATAACTCCCCAATTTTTAAAGGCCAGGTATTTTTCCTGATATTCTTAACCTTTATTGGATGTTTCCCAGCAACATCAATACATTTCCAAAACTGAACTCAGGATTTCTGATCTCTGCTTTTGCCTGCCAACAAAAAAGGAAAGATCCAGCCCTCCTCCAGTGTTCCCTGTGTCAGCGATTAGCACTGTAGTCCGCGGTGCTTGCACAGGCCTGAAACCTGGGAGTCACTCTTGTCATTGCTTTCTCCACCCTCCCAGTGGCCACGTAGTGGTGCTGTTGACCCTACTAAATCCCTCCTATGTATCCCAAATTCACTCACTTTTATCCTTTGTACTGTTACCCTTCTAGACCAAGCCACTATCTCTCTTCTCTAGTAGCCTCTTAATTGGTCTTTTATCTACTCTGACTCCTTGTAATTTGTTGTCAATATTATAGCTGCAATGATCTTATAAAAATGTAATGTTACTCTCTTACTGAAAAGTCTAATAGTTTCCATACCTTGTGATAGAAAACAGAATCTTCAAAGTAGCCTACAAGGCCCCAGTGATTGGCTCCTACTTTTGTGTCCAGCCACATGTGGCACACACGGCTTTCCCCCTAGGTAACCCACCCCCCAGGTACCTGTGCTTTAACCACTCTGGCTCTTTTCAGTTATCCATATTCATGATTCTGCTTCTCACCTTTACATAGGCAGCACTTTCCAAGTCCTCCTCTCCTTTATCTAGCTGACTGCTGCAACACCTTTGGACTTCAATTTAAATGTTTGTTTCTTGAAGAAGCCTCCTCAAATATACCATCATTACCAACCCCCAACTAACAGACACAATTATACAGATGGTCTTCTGATACTTGTCATAGTTTCAGTTAGAGTTCATCTTTTTTTTTACACCAGACGTCCATGAAGCTCAAAGCAGAGACTATGATTGTGTCAGTCACTGCATTACGGTTTAAACGTAGTATATGCTAAATATATAAATACAGCATGTTTTCCTATAGTGACAAGCAATAAAGCTTCACATGAAAGGGAAACATTGTGGGCTTGTCTTTTGGGGCAGCAACACGAAGGACGCTAAGAAGACAGTTTCTTTCCAGATTGAGGCTTGGTGGAGATAGGCGATTCCAGGAACATTTACCAAGGAAGAGGTGGGTGGGCCTAGTTCCAGACACCTGTAGCAGAGAATGAACTATTAGGTCAGAGTACACAACCTAAATAAGGGAAATGATATTTTAATAAAGGAATGGATAATTAATTTATTGTATATTCTTATAAAGCCACTATGCAGTTATTAAAAATCATACTTTTGAAGGATGGAAATGGGAAAATACCCATGATATGAGCCTAAGCAGATAAAATGTTTTTCTATATACAGTGATTGTATATTCAAGTAGGAAAACCTAAGAGAAGGGAGTAATGGTCAAAATTTTTAGTTGCCAGGAAATCAAGTAGAGTTCATTGATATAATGATGAAACAGTTACTTACAACATTATCAGGAACACTTTAGGGATACAGTGGGGTAGAAATCACATTACAGTGCATATAAATAGTATTTATAAGAAGATGTAGCAGTTGAAAAGAATGCTTTTTATTCATTCATTCATTTAACATTTATTGTGTTGCCCATTATAATCACTGTGTTAATGAGTGGGGATATATATTAGGGATATACCAACAAGTACAATACATATATATCCTCTCTTCATGAGCCTATATTATGGAATTTTTTGACATAAAGAAGAAGAGAGGATTATTACCTAAAGGGGTTGTGAAAGGGGTAATATTTTTAAAGATTTGAGCATATTTAAATGCTAATATGAAAGGCCGATAGAGAAGAAGAGTTAATGATACAAAGGAGAGAGATACTAATTTAAAGCAGTGAAGTCCTAGAAATTGGTATATAAATGTGAGATTTAGAAACACTAGTTGAAAAAAATAGCTCTGATGAGAGAAGGAAACTGCATTATAACAAGAAGAAAAGATGAATTCCGATGAGGCTGAGTTTGAGGTTTGGTGGCAAGAAATTGAGGGAGTTCTGATCTGATGTCTTTTTCCTTTTCAAGGAGGATGCAGAAGTGAGAGTAGGGGCAGAAATCATAGCAATTTGAGAGTAATATGGATATTTGAAATAGTGCCATGGGGAAGGAGGAAAGTGCTGACAAAGAAAGCAACTTGCTGGGAGTGTTGCAGGGCCCAGTTGAGGATCCTGACCTTGAGTTTACAGTGGCACCAACCTGTGAAACTTATGATCTTCTCCAACGGCATTCCATATGCTAGGTACTGGGATAGCAAAGGGATATAATTGGAATCACATAGGATTGGGGTTTTGCCAGGTGAGTTCAGTGGATGCTAGCAAACAAGTGCTTGAGGTGATGAACCATGGAGTTTAAGCTAGAAAGGAAGGAATGCAGTAAAGCCAGGAGAGGGCTAATATTAGTGTTTGGCACATATTACTCAGGGTGTGTAGATCAGGAGAAAATGAAGGGGTTTGTCAACTGTTTGTCTCAAGGTGTTCCAGAGAACTTATAGGAAGGAATTGGGGATCAGAGGTAGAATGTCTGAATTAATGTTTTTAGAGGTAGTACATTTCTGAATATGATCATTATTGTAGGAAAGAAGGCCATCGGAGTTAAGAAAGACAAGTGTGTAGTCACTAAGGCTTATGCAGAATTTGGGATGGAGAGGAAGATTGAACTGGGAGCTACAGTGACTGAGAACGGTGATGGGGATAAAGGGTGGTCGATGGAATGGTCTGAGTCTCAAAGGAGCAGAGCTTCTTGTACAGAGACATTAACTCCACCTGACAGTAAAACAGGACTACCTGGATGCAGTAAAGAGTGCAGCCTCATTGGAAAGAGCTGAAAAGGAGGCTAGGTTCTTCAGGGGAGCCAACTTTAGTTAAGTCCAGAAAAGAAAAAATCTTTCATGGAAGAGGTAGAGATGCAGAGAATTTTATTGACCAAGGGACCTTGTAAAGGTTTGGACAGAGAAGCAGTGAGAGGCTGGTTCTATAAAGGGAGCACAAAATATAGAGGTAGAGTATGGGCAAAGAGAGATGATACATGATTAGAAGCTTATTAAATATTGTCCTTGTGTTGTTCCTGATGTAAGTGGTGGTTATAAGTTTCCAATTTTTTCCTTCCATTGTCAGTGGGAAGATCTATAAGATAACTTAAGATTGCAACATAAAGTTGTATGGTTGCAAGTCATCAGAAGAACAAAACTAAAAAAGACCTCAAACTTACCCACAAAAGTAAAAGAAAAGAAAGCAGTATCCCATGAGAAAAAAATATTTCAGTGTAGTAAAAAAAAATCAACAAAGTGAAATCAAAGGATAAAGGCAGAGTTAAATCCTTAGAAACATGCCATGTAATTAACTTGCATTACAGTATTCTAGATTCTGAGTTAAGAATTATTCCTAGGCAAATTGCCACCAGTATTTTTTTGTGGTTGTCCTCTTTCTTTCTAGATGCTTTCTTTAGGAAATAATTCACTTGGGTTCTCTGAGAGAGAGAATCTCCTGTACTAAACTATCCAAAATCTTAAAGTTGTATTTATATGAATCTAACCTGCATCTGAAGCTATGAAAAGCTAGAGAAAGTACATGCAAAGAACATAACTCTCTTTGTAAGTTAAAACTTTCTATAAAGTGAATTGTTTTGTCTCCAAGTCCTTTAAAGCGTAAAGTTCTTTGGGATATTTGACACAATTTTGATGTTGCCCTTGTGGTGATTCTATCAAATTCTTCCACATCTTAGGATAATATATGTGGGGATCAATTGGCAAGTCAAATGTTTATATTGGGCAATGGGGGGATGGTAGAAAGATACAGCAATACATCTTGGGCAGTAAATGTTCCTTAAAGGAATGATCTTACATATTCAATTCCTGATCAGTTTTTGTTTTAAGAAGTCCAAAACTATGATTCAACTTGTTTGAGTACTTCCCAAAGGCAAATCAGAGAAATGGAATGTAGTTAAGCTTTTATTAATGAGTACATTTAAATTGCTTAGTGTTTTTAAGTCAGTCAATTTAGTCTATTAAATAAAATGTTATTCCATTAACAACACTTAGTTAACACAAACAGATCACTGAATAAAATACAGGATTCCTACCACTAACAAATCACACTGTTTCTACTTGTTTATATTTTCCTACAGTGCTAGGCCATTAAACAAACATACCTCCTAAGCTATCACAATGTAGTCGCAATTCTCTGTTCTCTTTTACCTTTTAATATTGTAGGTATGTCTCCATCAATCATTTTTTATGGCTATTCTATCAAATAATGCCTTTTAATCTGATAGTGTAGGAATTTAAATTGTTTTAACCTTAGCTTCTTCTGAACTTTTTCACCCAATGTCAAAAAAAAAAAATCACCAAAAAGTAGGAAAAGTCAACATTAAGTCCACATTACCTGGTCAGTTTAGGCTTCTAATCTAAGACCCAGAGTCATTGGGGGGAAATGTGCCTGGATAGACATACAAATTCCACTTCCCATTTTGCCTGTTAAAAATAGCCTATTTGTATCTGTTTTCTTCTAAGATCCTCTAAAAGTATCTTTTCAACCGGTATCATGATTTAAAAAAAAATTTGTTAGTGGTACCTTGTTACCAGTAAATAAATTTGGGGGTGGGGAGTGGAGTTCTAAGTTGAACATGATATAACATGATATAACTATAACTTTTGTGTCTTTGTGCCTGAGACAGGATGTTTTTTAAATTTCAGTAACTATTTTGTTTTATTACTGCTAATGATAACAGGATTATTTTGGCAGTGTTTTTATATGATTTGGAAAGGCTTAGTATTCTTTAGAGAGGCACTGTTGTAATGAGACAGTTAAGGTATTAGGTACCACAAAAGCTGTAGCATCTCATTTATTTTTAAATGTGTTTTCATAAGCAGTAGCTATAGCTCTCCATCCCAAATTGTTAAAAATGTTTTATGTCAGTCATTTGCTTAGAAACTTTTTTAGAAAATGTATTACAAAATGGTAGGCAAAAACATTAATTGATATGGTTTAATAAATAAGAGCATGCAATTAGTGAATCTTTAAAAGGCTGTTCTCACATGGATGGTTATTTTTTCAGAATTGAATACTTTAAAGCTTTAATTTTATACTTATTGCTTAATCATTATATCTAATTATTTTGACCATTTATTCAAATAATAAACCTCCAAGTCTGAATATTTATAGTGAAGAATGAGTTTGGAGAAAGGAAAATAATTATATGTCTCTGTCTCCCAGCTATTTTATTCTGCCTGCCATCAGAGTACAAAAATATACATTCGCATGTCTGTTGTATCGTATTCTTGGATCATACAGATTTAGTTACAATACACATACAGGTCAGCCAGTGTTAAAAGACTGAAAGAAGGAAAACTACAAATGAGGACAGATGAGCTGCGCATTATGTAATGACAAAACAGGGGCTTTGAAAGAAACAATGTTCAGAAGCAAAGATTTAAATACTTTTGCATCACTAATTACTTTATTCTGTTAGACAAAAAGCAAATTGCTTTCAAATGAAATCTAAAGTTTCTGTAGCATAATTGAAATACAGAATGTTGAGTAGTTCTGACTTTGTTTCCTTTTTTTAGAAAAGCAAACTTTCTGCATGGGGAGGGTTGGGAGGTGGGACGAAGAAACTGTTAAAAGAAACTCTGTTCCTAATGACCTTTTTAGAAGTTCATGTCCACCTTATCATGGTGTTCTTGGTAGCACTGTAGGTTTGGTTAGCCTTAGTTGTGAGTTATTTTGCATGTGCTTTCCAGAAGCATATATACAAAGCTGAGCAGTCTAGGGGTTAAGCATGCTAACATATTATCTGTTTTTGTTTATAGGACGGTAAACTTTGACATAATAAAATACTTATATGATTTCTTGTGAGAACAAGCGTCAAAGCCATATGGACACTGTGACAATGACTAAGCCAAGCTGTGTTCGTCCAGCTTCTTAGCTGGCCAGGGAGAGGAGTTCTTTGGCTCTATTGGATTTGTCCAGACAGGTGCTGGCCCAGCATGGAATCTGATGAAAATACTCTGATTGGCCTGGGTGGATGTGAGTAGAAGACTATTTATCAGGGACCCTGGAGTATTTGGAAGCAAAGTGTTAATTATAAACAGCAGGGTTTGAGCACAATCTGTTCTACTCTTAATGATGTTATCTTAACACTGAAATTGCCTGAAACCCATTTACTTAGTACTACATTTTGCTCTGTGAACTATCCCCTGCGCTTTGGACATGCCAGCAGCCCTTGTATATAGGCCTCATCTTTTCACTTCCTCTCCCCAGGAGCTTCTGCAGTTGCTTGCCAAGGAAGATTTTCCTAAGGCCAATGTTTTAAAAGATAATAGTTGCAAAATATAATAAATAGAGGTTTTAAAAAAAAAAATTCAAGCTTCTATATGCTAATTCTTCTCCCTGGTTTTCTCAAAAGACAATTGAGATATAGGCCAACTTTACATCTTGAAGCTTACTTGATAACTACTCTATGCGAGGTTTATCTGCTCACTCTTGCAATTAACCATGCAACCTAGCTTTTCAATCCATTTGACGGTTTTCTTCTCTTCATCATTGGCCTCTAAGAGTTCCACAATACAATTTTTTCCTGTTATATCACCTGTGAACTTTGAGTTTGATTTTCCTGTCCATATTTTTAGAGAAGCTTTCTGATTGCATTTGAATACTTGAAAATTGTTTTGAACATATTCAAAGTGCTTAGTTACAGAACCTAGTTTGAATTTCAGTGGCATTTTATTATTTCCTTCCTTTTTTGAAAAGAGATTCTCACAATAGGCACTCCCAGATAGGAAGCCTTTTAACATAGTGACTGCCTGACACTCTCTGGATTTAAGAAAACAAGTAGTTGTCTACTAGCATTTATCTAGAGGTAATGAATAGTGGGAGAAGGAATGGAATCCTTTTTGCCTCCCTACATAAGACAGTAAAAGAAGACTCTTTCCCACAGGGTGATATCCACAAGGAATGATAAGAGTTCCCTCCCCCTATATCTCTTGTTCCACAGAGGACGGTGAAATTTTGTGTGCCAGAAGGTGTTTGGAGAAGTCAGGATCAAGGAAAAGCCAGGCTTAGGCTTCCTGCTCCTACAAATCCATGTTCATTAATGAAAAAAGCAGCTTGGGTAGCTGATTTGTAGAAGAGCAATGACACTTGGGGGAGTTTTTAGCCCCAAATAATTTGCCACAAAGTGGCAGGTGTGTTGTGCAGCCTTCTTGGACAGGCTGGGGCCGCTCTGCGTTTTGAGAGAACTCCAGAATATCACCAGGGGAAGAGATTGTCAAATAAGGAGCTGGGAAGAAGGATGGAAAGGAAGCAAAAGTTTCCTGTAAGTGACTCTCCATGCCTCCTCCTCACTTCTGGCCACCTGTCCCCTGCCTGGCTCTTTGCCTATCCTGCACGGCCCCATACTCTGCGACCAGCTCCATGTGTGGCTTTCCTGCACAATACTTTGTAACCAGATTTTCCCTACCCCTGACTGGGTGATCAGACTTTGGTTTTATAATTTACTTTCTAATGGCTTGCTAAATGACTCACTAACTAATTTAATTTATTTATTTAAATGAAGACTAACAGGGCTTAATATGAATATTAGCATTTTAACAAGGGTCATCCGCTAATGAATTCTGAAGTGGAAGATATAAATCTCCAATCACTGAAGAATATCTAATGATGAGAATTATACTAGCTGGTGAGTCGATATTTCTGTTAAGAGAGGAGGTGCTTTGGGAATGCAGCCACTATGGAAAACAGTATAGTGGTTCCTCAAAAAACTAAAATACCACATGATCCAACAATTCCACTTCTGGGTAGTTATCTGGAGAAAATGAATTCAAAAAGATACATGCAGCCCCATGTTCACTGCAGCAGTATTTACAATAGCCAAAATATGGAAATAACCTAAATGTCTGTCGATAGATGAATGGATGGATAAAGAAGATGTGGTATATATATATATATATACACACACACACACACACACACACACACACACACACACACACACACAATGGAATACTAGTTTGCCATAAAAGTCTTGTCATTTATGACAACATGGATGGACTGTGAGGGCATTATGCTGAGTGAAATAAATCAGATAGATAAATACTGTATAATTTCAGTCATTTGTGGAATCTAAAAAAAAATAAAATTCATAGATGCAGAGAGCAGACTGATGGTTGCCAGAGGAAACAGGGGCAGGGGGTAATAAAATGGGTAGAGGGTATTAAGAACTACAGACTTCCAGTTATAAAATAAACATGTCATGGAATGCAATGTAGAGCATGGTGACTATAGTGAATAATACTGCATATTTAAAAGGTGCTAAGAGAGTATATCTTAAAAGTTCTCTTCACAAGAAAAAAAAAATTTTTTCAACCCAAATTTTAATATAATTTTTATTTCTAACACCAAACATGATGAAATATATAAAATATCTTATGTTGAAACTTATCAGCAAATAATTTTTGTTATGTAATTAAAATAATGTTCCATTGTACCATTTGTAAAAAAAAAGTGCCTAAATTTATATTTAGCATCTTTTCTACTTAAATATAAAAATGATTTAGGTGGTAGAAGAAGTTACCATGCTATGGGTTTTTAGATTTTTTTAATACATAGGTGATCCTCTGTTTAAAAATGTTTTTCAATTACTATGTCTCAGGTATCCATAGTTAGATGGAGATTTTATTCCCCTTTCCCTTTTACTTTCAAGTCAATTTCAATTCCTGAATCAGTCACCTTGCTGGGTCAGCAATTCCTTTTCAATAACTCTGGAAGGGATTCTGATCCAGCAGGCCTCTTCTCATTAAGCCCTATAGTCAGAAAGGAGTGAAGTCTCTCGGGCAGCAGCTAAGAGTGGGGATCTGGAGTCAGACTACCTTGGATCGAATACCGGCTGTATCTCCAAGAGCTGTGGACCACAGGCGGGTTATTGAATCTGTGCCTGTGTTCTCACCTGTTCAGTGGAGAATAGAGCTTAACCTCATGAAACTGTTTAGAGCATCAAGTTAACCGATAGATAAGGCAGTTGTTCTCAACGAGGGGCTGTTTTGTACACCAGGGAATATTTAGCAATTTCTGGAGACACTTTGATGGTCACAGCTGGGTGTGGGGCAGGGAGGGTAGACACAGAGGAATGCTGCTCAGTATCCCAAATGCGTGTCCCACAACAGAATTATCTGGTGCAAAATGTCAAAAGTACCAAGGTTGAGAAATCGTTTTCTAAGTAAGGTACCTGGACATACTAAGTGCTCAGTTAAATATTAACTGTTGTTATCCTGAAGTATTTGTGGCCTAGAAAGGAGGTAAGTGAGAGAATATGGAAAAATTCCAACTAAAAAGAGATTATTCTTGTTTGAAATCTTGGAATGATTCAAATGGACATAGTGCCTTCAATTTTGATCTTCAAGATTGAAGGATTATCTACTGGCTTCTAATCCACAGATTTCACACTTGTTTTTCAGGATCTTGTTGAACAGTCAAAAGCATGAGCTGAGAAAGATCAAATCAGAGAGCAGGTGACTTACATCATTTTCCCTCAAGATGTGATGGCTGAACAATTAGTGGTATACCTCCAACAGTTTTAGTTAACCAACAACTGTTTAATGTAATTAAGATGGTCTGGAGCATAGAAAGCTCAGACACAAGAAGAAGCCCCCTTAGTCCCTCCAAGGTATGCACCACTCTTCTTGTACTATGCAAAAAAAAGTAAAGTAATGGACCAAGTCCAGGAGTAATTCATGTCTTTTTTCATTAAGTACTCAGTAAGTCTCTAAAATAGTAGTTGAAATGCAGCAACTGCCCCATGTGTGCATCAGGGCTATAATTGTGTCCTCCATTGCCACCTAAAGTCTTACACTATTGTGTACCATAACTGTTTGCTTTTTAAGACTTTAGCCGGGAACAACACTTGGACTGGAGATAATTATTAAGCTTCATCCTCTACATTTTAAAAGCTTTATCTGCCTCAAAGTGTGCCTGTCTATCATATGTAAATAGTTTAGATAATTTTGCATGTAGTTTCAGTCTGCTGACACAATTTGCTCTTAAAAATGCTTAGTAGAGCTCAAGGAAATCTTTCCTATCAAGATATCAACATTTCACTCAAATTTGCTGTTAAATGCCCTGAATACGCAGTTAGTGTTCATTTTCCAGCAGTGACACATTCATGAAGCACAGTATGAGAAGTAGAAATTTGGTAGAGCAGAGAAAATTATAATCAATTCATTCATTTAACTGCATGTTGATGCACAGTAATGATGTGAATTTTAGAAGGCATTCAACTGTTCAATGAGTCAATAGTGCTAACTTTGGCATGAGGAAAGAGGCTGGATTTTAGAGGCAGTAAAGATTTGCTTGGGTTTGGGATATACCATAATCCATTCCATTGGTCTTTGAAGGATTGAGAGTCTGGCTTAATAGCAGTTTCCATAAAAGTATTCAGTATTCATCCAAAACATACTCAGTACCTGCTGTGTGCCAGGAATTGTGTTTAGGTGAAGGAGAATGGCTGTGGACAAAGGAGACAGGTTTCCGGCCTGGACAGCAGTTGCTGTCAGCATTGGCAGAGCCAGTGCTTGAGACAGGAAATTCTGGAGGAAGGATTAGGTCTATGGCGTGAAGAAGATCATGAGTTCCTTTTGAACATGTTGCCACTGAGGTGCTTATCCAAGTGCACATGTGAAGTAGGTAGTTGAATGTAAGTTAAAGGTCAGAGTTGCTGCCAGGTATAAGTGTAGGGGTCATAAGAATAGAGGTGGTTATTTAGTGAGTTAGAGGTCTTAGTGCTTAAAATAGTGTCCATGACATGGGGAGGGAGAAGCCATCTTGAAATGAGTTAATGTGTAGAGAAGGTGGTCATAACTGTTGGTCTTCCATTAACCAACTGCAGGTTAATTTTAGTTTTTGAAGTAACAGTTCTCCGCTATTCATATAAACCCTGTCCCATCAGTATATGAAGCAGCTGCTAGTAAGAAACATGAGGTAAGTCTCATTTAGTATCTGGTCCCCAGAGGAAAAACCAAGCCCACTTGGGTCCCAGTGTTAGATGCAAACACAGTACTTTGTCACTTTTGGCCGACTCTCCTAATAATACAGGCGCTGCTCTGGCTCACGTGTGCCCTGGAATTTCTGAACCCTTTGTGGGTTCAGTTCCTCTGGGGAGGAACATTCAGCCATCCCTAGTTCATGGGACTCACCCAGCTGGCAGTGAGGCGAGAGCTTCAGAGAAACAGGTGCACCTAACCCTGTCGACATCCAGGAGGAAGGGTGCTGCACCCAGCACCCTGCGGTTTTCTGAATCTGCCTTTCCTTTGTTCATTGAAAACTGTTGACTGACCAGAGCCTGGTCATTGAGTGGATGGAAAGACATGAGAAGGAGAGACTCAAAGAGGGATAAAACCGGCAGCTGCTACAAATGCCTCTAAATGTAAAAACAAAAATTAGGCTGAAGTCACCCTCAGAGAAAGGAATTATTAAATAGATGTAAATAATTGTGTTTTTTTTAATTGTAATATTATAGCTAAAAGTGGTATAAATAAAACATGTACCACTAAAACAAATTTTCTTACATTGCTGGATTAGGAGAGCTATGACAAATTCCCAGTTTAGGAGGAATAAAACTTTGGAACTGTTGAACGGAAGAGGGCATGCATGTTCACTGCTCCCTGCAGCATGGGCTTTTTATGATAATCTGTGTTAAAGTGAAAAACAAGGAGAGAATGTGAAAAGACTCCCACCCCTAAAGAAAGAACACTTTATGTTTTTCCTAATGCTATTTCACATAATTAAAAGACCTGTCCTTAATTATTATAAAAGGGATACATGTTTACTGTAGAAATGGTGCAGTCATGAAGAAGGAAAGAAAAATCACCAGTTAATAAGAGATAACCCCTGTAAGTAAAAGTCTTGGTATATTTACTTCTAGCAACTATAGTGTTCTTGTAATCTAAAGAAAAAAGTGTGATTGTGCCTTTTACATTGAGAAAGAAAGGACAGGTCAGATGGAGACTAACAGTGCTCTTGATGGCCTGGGAAACATTATTGTTAGGATTTAATATTGGAGTTTCACCAAGAATGTTTATAGAGTGACAAGTTTTTTAAAAAGTCATTTATATAGAAGTAGTAGAAATGTAGAACCACACTATCATCAGGAAAAGCAGTATCTCAAAGACAACATCAAAAACTAATTCTCAAATATGTGTGACCAGTATGTCTCTTTCAGTAGAATTGCTTAAAAATGCTTATCATGACAACAAACAAGGAGAAAAAACAAAAGCAAGAAGTGAGAGGAGAAAGCAAAAAAAAAATTTAAGCTATGGAAGGAGGAGGGCAGTGAAATAGATACCCACTTGTAGAAATATGAATAAAAAGCACAGAAACAGGATGTTGCAGTTATCTGTTGCTGGATAACAAACCATCCCAAGCTTAATGGCTTAAAAACAGCAATCATCTGTTTTGATCTTGCATCTACAGTTTGGGCCATGCTCGGCTGCATGCAGTGTCCATGGTGGCAGGCAACTGGACCCGAGCTGGAATCATGGGAGCCTGGCTCACTCCTCTCTGCAGGCTGATGCTGGCTGGTGACTCTCGCCTGCAGCGTCTCCCTGTGGTGTCTCCAGGCGCTCCCCACTTGCCCGTGGCATGGAGATTAGGTTCCAAAAGCCAGCATCCTAAGAGAAACCAGTAGATGCTGCCAGGGCTTTTCTAGTCTAGTCTCAGAAATTACATAGCATCACTTTTGCAGCATTGTGATTAAGGCATAATTAAGGCCTGTTTATATTTAAAGGAAAGGAAAGCAGATCCAACTCTTAATAGGAGTGTCAAAGAATTTGCAAACATGCTTTAAGTCACCACAGAGAACATAATAGGCTGAAAATAATATCAGTGATGTGCAGATGGAGTATATTTTAAGTCATTTCAAAATTTCAATTGGTGTATCAAGATTGCTAGTTGTTCCCCCATCCCTACCAGTATCTTGTCTCCCTTCTGCCAAAGCACAGGAGCCCTGGATGCAAGAAAGCGAATGTGGTTGGCGCATAGGAAGCAAAGGCAACTGGTAGGAGATGGGATCAGAGAGGTGATGGGGACCAGGTCATGTATGACCTTGCAGGGCATTGACAGGACTTAGTTCTTACTGTGTGAGAAAGGGAAAGTTCTGAGCAAGGGAGTCTTATAATGTCACTTAGATTTTTTTTTGTATCGTTAATGTACAATCACTTGAATAACATTATGGTTACTAGACCCCCTGTTATCAAGTCCCCCCCACATACCCCACTATAGTCACTGTCCATCAGTGTAGTAAGATGCTATAGAATTGTCACTTAGAGTTTTTAAAGGAATCACTGGATGCTACATTGAGAATAGGCTGTGGAGAGATGAGGGTGGAAGCAGGAAGAGCAGTCAGAAGGCTATTAAAATAATACAAGTGAGAGAGAATAAGGGTGTTAACGGTGGAGGTGGTGAGAAGTTGTGATTCAGGAAATAATTAGAAATGTCTACTGGAATTGATAACTGATTAGATAGCAATTGTGAAGAGCCAAGGATGACTCCAGAGTTTTTGACCTGAACATCTGAAAGGGTGGAGGAGAGAAAAAAGATCAGGGGTTCGTGTGTGAACTGGTGAATTGGAGATTTCTATTAGGTATCCATGTGGAGATGTCAAGGAGGCAGATACATAGATAAGTCTGGAGTTCAGGGTAGAAGCCCAGGCTGGAGATACAAATGTGGGTGTTGTCAGTACCCAAATGGAAATAGGTAAGAGAAATGTGTCTGTAAAGGAAATGGGGTCGGTTCTTCTGGTTCTCCTATTCTCTGGCTGAGCTGCCCAGGAACATTCAGAGTCCCACTAGAAGGGGACCCTCCCAACCCTTAGATGCTGCTAACTTGTAAGGAAACTTTGGCTAATCTCTTCTAGGGGAAGATAGGATTCATGATACGATTGCAGTAGCTTTTGTTGAAATACTGAAATTCCAAATAATAAAATTTAGTACCAAATGGTCCTTGCAATATTAAAAAGAAAAATGATAGGAAAGGGGTTAGTGGGACATAGTTTTAGATAAAACAATGTTAAATGCCCAATCCAGTCAAAGTGGCCCCTAAATACTGAGCTCACAAATCAAATATGCTAAATTCCAAAAGCCCATTGTTTGAAATCTATTCCTATTACTATGCATTTACTTTCCATTTCAGAAATAAGTAAGATTATATGCTGAATTTCTCCATTAAATATAAAAGTTCCTTCTAAATGGATCTAAGTGTGGAATATTTTTATTAGTATCCAACTTTTTGTTTTCCTGGAAATGTCCAACTATCTTTTGTTATTTTTTTCATCCTAATGATAAATCCACTACCAAGTCACATTCAGTAGAGGGCACTCTTGGAGCTGAGGCCCCAGATGTTGGACTGGTTTGCACAGATACTCTCTTCATCTCCATTGTGACCAGCGGCACTCGTGAGCAAGGCAGTCGCAGGAGACAGAACAGAGCGAAACTGAGCACTGAGTAATGGTTGTGAATATGGTTCCGTCATCGTCATGCAATAAGTAAGAGCTACGAACAAGGAAGATGAGGACAAAGTTAAGGGGATTACTCGACACTGTCCTTTGAGATAGAAATTGATTTTTCTCTTCCTCTTTTACTTTTCACTGTTAAAATGATGTGATTGTAATAATGATAACTACCAATTGGATGTATATGTGCCTGGCACTGTAATAGAAAATTCACGTTCATTATTTCTAATGATTACATAGTTTGGATGAGAAAATGTATTCACTCCACAGCAGACACCAGCATGCCTCTTAGGGAAGAAAACACCTCATTGAGTGACTAGGAGCAGATGAGAAAGAAGATACAGAAAGGGCAGGAGATGAGACCCTGATAGTTCCTTGGAAGAGGTAAGGCATCCAAAAGATAGATTCTTAAATTCTAACTTCTGCGTAAAAAAAAGTTTGTATTCCTGAGGATCAGGACAAGAGCACAAAAAATGCCAGTAGGCTGGGCCACTCTTAAGGGTGAGGCAGCCAGAGAAATCTTAAGTTCTTGCTTTACAATTTAAGAGGTGACCATTTTTTGGAACACTTACATGCAACAGCCATGTTTTGTGAGAGATCATCAGAAAGAGGCTGTTTCCTGTGTACAGGTTGCACTACAGTGAATTTATTTTAAAGCCTACAACATACCAGGTATAAACCACAAAGTTAGCTTAAGTGAGAAGTTGATTAGATGTGACCATGAGAATGTAAGATTCAAATACCATCCCTCCAAACAAGGAGTTCAGACACATTTGGGTGTGACGCCAGCAAAAAGCATCACGTGCTTCATTTTTATGACTGAAATCCACTTAGCTTTTGAGCCCCACTTCTGTTGATGGTAACAGCTAACTGGGAAATTCAGGAGTAACTCACCCTCTTCTAGTTTAAACTAGACTTCCTAGGATTCTTCCCCCCCTCCCCTCCACTCATATTGCCAGGCCCCTGTGTAGCCTGAATCTCCACTATTCCTGAGCCTATCGTGCAGGCGTTGGAACGAGGACCGAAGCTGGCTGATATCTTCTGACCCAGACTTTCTTTCCCCTTGGTGATTTAGTGCAGCCTCTACGGTGGGTGCAGAAGATCCTCAGAATCTGTGCCCACTCCCACAGATTTAATCCACATAACCTCTTCCACAGACCATCTTCTCCCTGATTTTCCAGTCTTGTTTTTGTAGGCTCTGACTAGCCAAGCCATTCACCACTTGCCCTGAGTCTAACTGTAACCTCAGCTACGGCTTCTTCTCTCTCCATGTAAAGTGGGTGACCCTCCAAACCTCAGTCCCCTGGGAGGACTGCTATTCACCACTGTCTCACTCCCACTGAGAAGGGCTCTAGTGCAGCGACAGTCCGTTTTCAACTTGCATCATCATAGAGAACTTACCCACCTGTGAAACAAAATCAGCCTTTTTCCCTTCTCCATCAGTTGATCACAAGGAAGCCATAGGTGTGAGCTGAGGGAGAGTCATTGGTGGATCTGGGCTACCCGTTCCTGCAGCTTTCTTATGCTCTCTGGACCTATTGGAGATTGATCCCTGATATATCACTTCCATTTTAAGATGGACAGCTGCTGGTGAATTGGTGGGTCTGAGAGTGCCCAGTTCATCATAATGGGTCATTTTGGCTTTGTGACACATGATATCCTTGAAGATTTTTAGCTTCTACCAAGGATTTGTAGCATTTCAAGAGCTATTTACTTTGGCTCTGAAGGGAGCTGTGATATATCTGCTATTGGAATTTGCCAGAGGCTACACATAATGTCCTTCCCTCCCACAGGTCTTTATTACCATGGGATCTGCCGGGTTGTATAGCCCAAAAGGTAGGGTTGCTAGATCTGCTACAGGCTTCTTTCCTGCTCTGTTCCCCACTCAAAAATAGTAGCCCTCCATATCACAGATAAGTGGATAGAACAGTATATGTTGTCTAAAGAAGCCTATGAAGCATTGTGTTTCTTTGTTAGCAATAGGAAATGCAAGAACAATAACTTTACCTTACTTTGGAAGAGATGTTACCTCACATCCTAGACCACCAGACCCCTAAAACTTCACCAGTGTAGAAGCCTTCTGAAGTTGCATGAGGCTTATTTCCCATACAGCACATGGAGGACATGTGTCTTCACAACATAGCATCCAGAGTCCTTACAGGTTCTTACTCGAGAGTCTAAATTAATACCATGTAATCAGCACAGTGGATCAATGTGTTATATGATATCCAGTGGTTCAGGCCTTTGGCTATACTGTAACAGAGAGCAAGAGAATTGCATAACCTTGGGGTAAGACCATGATTATATAGAGTTAGAGTTGTCCATCGTATGGGCGTGAGAAATGCATGTGATTCTCCCTCCTGATGGGTATTGCAAAAATGCATTTGCTAGATCAAAACTGTGTATTGGGACTTCTAGCTTCTCTTTAGAATGTAGAAAGTCAGAAAGCGCATCTCCAACCTTACAACAAGAAAAAGATAATCATGACTTTTCTTGAGTCCATCAGAGAGCTGTGGTGGCTTAGCAACCAACTAGCTGAAAATGTAAGGAAAAATAGATGACTTGAAATCAGAAAAAAGTAGGACATGAGCATTTGCTTACCTGGCCAGATGCTGGGTGTCATATAAGCTGGTAAGAATTCAGACAAAAATTTTAACAAACTCCTAAATACTGAGTATTGTCTGGCAGGAGAATATAGAATTCCTGGTAGATGCAGATACAAGGAGAATTTGCATGTGTTCACAGGCTCTTCTCCAGGTGTTCCCAAGAGAGGCTAGTAGCAGGGCAAGAGACTAAAGAAATCCTCCTTTATTATGTAGACTCAGGGGTAGAGCTGCTGTGGAAAGGCATGAAGCCCCCACGTATGTCTCTCTCTTATCTCCCTATGAAAAAAGTCATAAACACTGCGGAAAGGCAGAAACTCAAACTCCAATGATTTGGGGGGCACACTGCAGCAAGAGGAAAGGAACAAAAATCTGTCTACCTCTGGGAGTGATCAGCAAAATTGATAAACTTCTAATCAAGCTAACCAAGAAAAAAGAGAAGACACAAATTACTGGAAGAGAGAAAGTATATAACCACTGATCCCACAGACATTGAAGAGATAAGAGAATGTTATGAACATAAAGAGTATGAATCTATGCCCATAAATTAGATTATTTACAATTCCTTGTAAAATAGAGATTACCAAAACCTACTCAAGAAGAAATAAATAACTTGTATAGTCATATCCTTCACTGGAGAAATCTAATAATCATTTAAGGGATAAATCATACCTATTCTATACAAACTCTTTCAGAAAACAGAGGAGATGGGACCATTTCTCAACTCATTTTTTTAAGGCCAGCATTACCCTGACACTAAAACCAAAAATAAGAAACTTGCAGACCAATATCCCTCATTAAGAAAGACACAAAGATCCTCAGCAAAATATTAACGAATCAAAGCCAGGTAATATATAAAAATAATAATACATCATGACCAAGTGGAGTTTCCTCAGGAATGCAAGGCTGATTTAATACTTAAAAATCAGTCAGTATAACTCATCATGCCAATACACTGAAGAAGAAAACCAAACAATTACTTAATAGATGTAGAAAATCACTTGACAAAATCCAACAGCCATTCATATCTTTTTAAAAATTCATGCAAATGAATTAAAGAGAACTTTTTACTTGATACAGGACATCTGTGAAAAAGCTCCAGCTAACATCAAACTTCATGTTGAAAGATCTAATGTTTTCCTCCTGTAATCAGGAATAAGGCAACAATGTCTGCTCTTACCGCTCCTATGAAGTATACTCCTGATAAATATATTAAATCAAATATACGGGAGGCCATGAAGTAACAGGAAAAGGAAGTAAAAGTCATGCAGATTAGAAAAGGAAAAATAAAATTCACTATTTGCAGAGACCTGATTTACTATGTAGGAAATCAAAGCATCTACTACAAAGATTCTAGAACCTGTAAGTGAATTTAACAAGGCTTCACAATACAAGGTCATTATGCAAAAACCGACTGTATTTTTTTTATACTGGAAATTGACAATTAGTAATTGAAATTAAAAAACAGTGCAGTAGTACCAAAAAACATGAAATACTTAGATAAAATATGTACAAGGTTTGTATGTCAAAAACTACAAAATAATGAAGAAATAAAAAACCCAAATAAATGGAGACATATACTGTGTTCATGAATTAAAAGGCTCGACATTGTTAAAATGTCACTTCTCCCCAAATTTATATAGCTGCCTCTTTGACATCTTCATACCTAATAGAAATTTCCAATGTACCATGTTCATACCTGAATAGTGAGGTATTATTGAAAGTATATTATAGTAGATATATATACACATATATCAGTGAAACTTGTATACACATAGTATATACACATAGAACAATGAAACATAATAAAGACCTCAGAAACAAATATATATATTTTATACATATATTTTTAATTGATGACAGATACCAACTGATGTTGGACAAAGGTGCCAAGGTAATTCCCTGGAGAAAGAATAGTTTTCAACTAATGATGCTGAAACAATTGGACATCCATATATAAAACAAAAACTTTCAACCATATAACTCAGATCCTATGTAAAAAATAACTCAAAATGTCTTATAAATCTATATTCAAAACCTAAAACTATAAAACTCCCAAAGGAAACAAGAGAATCTTTGTGATTTTGGATTAGACAGATTTATTAGGACACAATCACAAACCATCAAAATAAAAATTTTTCTTTTTAAAAAGACACTATTAAAATGAAAAGGCAAGCTGCAAACTGACAGATCTATTGACAAAACACACAGGGCTAGTATCCAGAATACATAAAGAAACCACTCAAAACTCAATAATTTTTTTTCATTTTTTTAGGAAATGTATATATTTTTTATTAAGGTATTATTGATATACACTCTTATGAAGGTTTCACATGAAAAAACAATGTGGTTACTACATTTACCCATATTATCAAGTCCCCACCCATACCCCCATGCAGTCACTGTCCATCAGTGTACTAAGATGCCACAGATTCACCATTCGCCTTCTCTGTGCTATACTGTTTTTCCCATGAACCCCCACACCATGTGTACTAAACATAATAACCCACAGTCCCCTTCTCCCACCCTCCCAACACGCCCTCCCACACTCCTCCCCTTTGGTAACTACTAGTTCCTTCTTGGAGTCTCTGAGTCTGCTGCTATTTTGTTCCTTCAGTTTGCTTCATTGTTATACTCCACAAATGAGGAAAATCATTTGGCACTTGTCTTTCCCCGCCTGGCTTATTTCACTGAGCATAATATCCTCCAGCTCCATCCATGTTGTTGCAAATGGTAGGATTTGTTTCTTTCTTATGGCTGAATAGTATTCCATTGTGTATATGTACCACCTTTTCTTTATCCATTCATCTACTGATGGACACTTAGGTTGTTGCTTCCATATCTTGGCTATTGTAAAAATGCTGCAATAAACATAGGAGTGCATATGTCTTTCTGAATCTGAGAAGTTGTATTCTTTGGGTAAATTTCAAGGAGTGGGATTCCCAGGTCAAATGGTATTTGTATTTTTAGTTTTTTGAGGAACCTCCATATTGCTTTGCATAATGGTTGAACTAGCTTACATTCCCACCAGCAGAGTAGGGAGGTTCCCCTTTCTCCGCATCCTCGCCAGCATTTGTTGTTCTTAGTCTTTTGAATGCTGGCCATCCTTACTGGTGTGAGGTGATATCTCATTATGGTTTTAATTTGCATTTCCCTGATGATTAGTGATGTGGAGCATCTTTTCATGTGTCTTTTGGCCATCTGAATTTCTTCTTTGGAGAACTGTCTCTTCATATCCTCTGCCCAATTTTTAATCGGGTTATTTGCTTTTTGGGTGTTGAGGCGTGGAAGTTCTTTATATATTTTGGATGTTAACCCCTTGTCGGATATGTCATTTACAAATATATTCTCCATACTGTTGGATGCCTTTTTGTTCTGCTGATGGTGTCCTTTGCTGTACAGAAACTTTTTAGTTTGATGTAGTCCCATGTGTTCATTTTGCTTTTGTTTCCCTTGCTCGAGGAGATGTGTTCAGGAAGAAGTTGCTCATCCCTATATTCAGGAGATTTTTGCCTATGTTGTCTTCTAAGAGTTTTATGGTTTCATGACTTACATTCAGGTTCTTGATCCATTTGAGTTTACTTTTGTGTTTGGGGTTAAACAATAATCCAGTTTCATTCTCTTGCATGTAGCTGTCCAGTTTTGCCAACACCAGCTGTTGAAGAGGCTGTCATTTCCCCATTGTATGTCCATGGCTCCTTTATCATATATTAATTGACCATATATGGTTGGGTTTATATCAGGGATTTGTAGCCTCTTCCATTGGTCGATGGGTCTGTTCTTGTGCCAGTACCAAATTGTCTTGAGTACTGTGGCTTTGTAGTAGAGCTTGAAGTTGGGGAGCATAATCCCCTCAGCTTTATTCTTCCTTCTCAGGATTGCTTTGGCTATTTGGGGTCTTTTGTGGTTCCATATGAATTTTAGAATGATTTTCTCTAGTTTGTTGAAGAATGCTGTTGGTATTTCGATAGGAATTGCATTGAATCTGTAGATTGCTTTAGGCAGATAGCCATTGTTAATTCTTCCTATCCATGAGCATTGGATATGTTTCCATTTATTGGTATCTTCTTTAATTTCTCTCATGAATGTCTTGTAGTTTTCAGAGTATAGGTCTTTCACTTCCTTGGTTAGGTTTATTCCTAGGTATTTTATTCTTTTTGATGCAATTGTGAATGGAGTTTTCCAGATTTCTCTCTCTACTTGTTCATTGTTAGTGTATAGGAATGCCACAGATTTATGCGTATTAATTTTGTATCCGGCAACTTTGCTGAATTCAGATATTAGATCTAGTAATTTTGGAGTGGATTCTTTAGGGTTTTTTATGTACAATATCATGTCATCTGCAAACAGGACAGTTTAACTTATTCCTTGCCAATCTGGATGTCTTTTATGTCTTTGTGTTGTCTGATTGCCATGGCTAGGACCTCCAGTACTATGTTGAATAGAAGTAGAGAGAGTGGGCATCCTTGTCTTGTTCCCGATCTTAAAGGAAAAGTTTTCCGCTTCTTGCTGTTAAGTATGATGTTGACTGTGGGTTTGTCATATATGGCCTTTATTATGTTGAGGTACTTGCCCTCTATACCCACTTTGTTGAGAGTTTTTCTCATGAATGGATGTCGAGTTTTGTCAAATGCTTTTTCAGCATCTATGGAGATGATCATGTGGTTTTTGTCCTTCTTTTTGTTGATGTGGTGGATGATGTTGATGGATTTTCAAGTGTTGTACCATCCCTGCCTCCCTGGAATAAATCCTACTTGATCATGATGGATGATCTTTTTGATGTATTTTTGAATTCAGTTTGCTAATATTTTGTTGATTATTTTTGCATCTATGTTCATCAGGGATATTGGTCTGTAATTTTCTTTTTTTGCCTTGTTTTGGTATTAGAGTGATGCTGGCCTCACAGAATGAGTTTGGAAGTATTCCCTCTTCTTCTACTGTTTGGAAAACTTTGAGGAGCATAGGTATTAGGTCTTCACTAAATGTTTGATTAAATTCAGCAGTGAAGCCATCTGGTCCAGCGGTTTTGTTCTTAGGTAGGTTTTTGATTACCAGTTCAATTTCATTGCTAGCAATTGGTCTGTTCAGATTTTATGTTTCTTTCTGGGTCAGGCTTGGAAGGTTGCATTTTTCTAGAAAGTTGTGCATTTCTTCCAGGTTATCCAGTTTGTTAGCATATAATTTTTCATAGTATTCTCTAATAATTCTTTGTATTTCTGTAGTGTCCATAGTGATATTTCCTTACTCATTTCTGATTCCGTTTATGTTAGTAGATTCTCTTTTTTTCTTGATAAGTCTGGCTAGGGGTTTATTTATTTTGCTTATTTTCTCAAAGAACCAGCTCTTGCTTTCATTGATTCTTTCTCTTGTTTTATTCTTCTTGATTTTACTTATTTCTGCTCTAATCTTTGTTATGTTCCTCCTTCTACTGACTTTGGGCCTCATTTGTTCTTCTTTTTCTAGTCTCGTTAATTGGGAGTTTAGACTGTTCATATGGGATTGTTCTTCTTTCCTGAGGTAGGCCTGTATTCCAATATACTTTCCTCTTAGCACAGCCTTCACTGCGTCCCATGGATTTTGCAGTGTTGAAATATTGTTTGTCTCCATATATTGCTTGATCTCTGTTTTTATTTGGTCATTGATCCATTGGTTATTTAGGAGCATGTTGTGAAGCCGCCATGTGTATGTGGGACTTTTCGTTTTCTTTGCATACTTTATTTCTAGTTTCATACCTTTGTGGTCTAAGAAACTAGATGGCACAATTTCAATCTTTTTCAATTTACCGAGGCTCTTTTTATGGCCTAGTATATGATATATTTTTTAAAATGTTCCATGTACTCTTGAGAAGAATGTGTACTCTGCTGCTTTTAGGTTTAGAGTTCTGTAGATGTCTATTAGGTCCATTTATTCTATTGTGTTGTTCAGTGCCTCTGTCTCCTTACTTATTTTCTGTCTGGTTGATCTGTCCTTCAGAGTGACTGGAGTGTTGAAGTCTCCTAGAATGAATGCATTGCATTCTATTTCCCCTTTTAATCCTGTTAGTATTTGTTTCACATATGTAGGTGCTCCTGTGTTGGGCGAATAGATATTTATAAGGGTTGTATCTTCTTGTTGGATTAACTCTTTTATCATTATGTAATGTCCTTGTCTCTTGTGACTCTTTGTTTTGATGTCTGTTTTGTCTCATACAAGTACTGCAACTCCTGCTTTTTTCTCCCTTTTAGTTGCATGAAATATCTTTTTCCATCCCTTTACTTTTTTTTATATATAATTTATTTTATTATCATTAATTTACAATTACATGTGCAATATTACGATTATTAAACTACCCCTTCATCAGGTCCCCCCCACCAACCCCATTACAGTCACTGTCCATCAGTGTAGTGAGATGCTATAGAATCACTACTTGTATTCTCTGAGTTGTACTGCCCTCCCCGTGCCCCCCCAACATTACATCTGCTAATCGTAATGCCCCTTTTTCCCTCTGTATCCCTCCCTTCCCGCCCATGTTCCCCAGTCCCTTTCCCTTTGGTAACTATCAGTCCGTTCTTGGGTTCTGTGAGTCTGCTGCTGTTTTGTTCCTTCAGTTTTTTTCTTTGTTCTTATACTCCACATATGAGTGAAATCATTTGATACTTGTCTTTTCGGCTTGGCTTATTTCACTGAGCATAATACCCTCTAGCTCCATCCATGTTGTTGCAAATGGTAGGATTTGTTTTCTTCTTATGGCTGAATAATATTCCATTGTGTATATGTACCACATCTTCTTTATCCATTCATCTACTGATGGACACTTAGGTTGCTTCCATTTCTTGGCTATTGTAAATAGTGCTGCAATAAACATAGGGGTGCATCTGTCCTTTTCAAATTGGGCTGCTGCATTCCTAGGGTAAATTCCTAGGAGTGGAATACCTGGGTCAAATGGTATTTCTATTTTGAGTTTTTTGAGGAACCTCCATACTGCTTTCCAAATGGTTGAACTAATTTGCAGTCCCACCAGCAGTGTAGGAGGGTTCCCTTTTCTCCACATCCTCGCCAACATTTGTTGTTGTTTGTGTTTTGGATGTTGGCCATCCTCACTGGTGTGAGGTGATATCTCATTGTGGCTTTAATCTGCATTTCTCTGATGATTAGCAATGTGGAGCATCTTTTCATGTGCCTGTTAGCCATCTGAATTTCTTCTTTGGAGAAGTGTCTATTCATGTCCTCTGCCCATTTCTTAATTGGATTATTTGCTTTCTGTTTGTTAAGGTGCATGAGTTCTTTATATATTTTTGATGTCAACCCTTTATCAGATACGTTTTTTATGAATATATTCTCCCACACTGTAGGATGTCTTTTTGTTCTACTGATGGTGTCCTTTGCTGTACAGAAGCTTTTCAGCTTGATATAGTCCCACTTGTTCATTTTTGCTTTTGTTTCCCTTGCCCGGGAGATATGTTCATGAAGAAGTTGCTCATGTTTATGTCCAAGAGATTTTGGCCTATGTTTTTTTCTAAGAGTTTTATGGTTTCATGACTTACATTCAGGTCTTTGATCCACCTTGAGTTTACCTTTGTGTATGGGGCTAGACAGTAGTCCAGTTTCATTCTCTTACATGTAGTTGTCCAGTTTTTCCAACACCAGCTGCTGAAGAGGCTGTCATCTCCCATTGTATATCCAAGGCACTTTTATCAAATATTAATTGACTGTATATGTTTGGGTTAATGTTTGGATTTTCTATTCTGTTCCACTGGTCTGTGGGTCTGTTTTTGTGCCAATACCAAATTGTCTTGATTACTGTGGCTTTGTAGTAGAGCTTGAAGTCAGGGAGTGTAATTACCCCTGTTTTATTCCTCTTTCTCAGGATTGCTTTGGCTATTCGGGGTGTCTTGTGGTTCCATATGAATTTTAGAATTATTTGTTCCAGTTCATTGAAGAAAGCTGTTGGTAGTTTGATAGGGATTGCATTGAATCTGTAGATTGCTTTAGGTAGTATAGCCATTTTGACAATATTGATTCTTCCTAGCCAAGACCATGAAATGCATTTCCATTTGTTAGTGTCCCCTTTAATTTCTCTTAGGAGTGTCTTGTAGTTTTCAGAGTACAGGTCTTTCACTTCCTTCGTTAGGTTTATTCCTAGGTATTTTATTCTTTTTGATGCAATTGTGAATGGAATTGTTTTTCTGATTTCTCTTTCTGTTAGTTCATCATTAGTCTATAGGAAAGCAACAGATTTCTGTGTGTTAATTTTGTATCCTGCAACTTTGCTGAATTCAGATATTAGTTCTAGTAGTTTTGGAATGGAATCTTTAGGGTTTTTTATGTACAGTATCATGTCATCTGCAAATAGTGACAATTTGACTTCTTCTTTACCAATCTGGATGCCTTGTATGTCTTTGTTTTGTCTGATTGCTGTGGCTAGACCTCCAGTACTATGTTGAATAACAGTGGAGAGAGTGGGCATCCTTGTCTTGTTCCCGATCTTAGATGAAAAGCTTTCAGCGTCTCGCCGTTATGATGTTAGCTGTGGGTTTGTCATATATAGCCTTTATGATGTTGAGGTACTTGCCGTCTATACCCATTTTGTTGAGAGTTTTAATCAGGAATGGATGCTGAATTTTGTCAAATGCTTTTTCAGCATCTATGGAGATGATCATGTGGTTTTTGTTCTTCTTTTGTTGATGTGGTGGATGATGTTGATGGATTTTCGAATGTTGTACCATCCTTGCATCCCTGGGATGAATCCCACTTGATCATGGTGTATGATCCTCTTGATGTATTTTTGAATTCGGTTTGCTAATATTTTGTTGAGTATTTTTGCATCTACGTTCATCAGGGATATTGGTCTGTAATTTTCTTTTTTGGTGAGGTCTTTGCCCGGTTTTGGTATTAGAGTGATGCTGGCTTCATAGAATGAGTTTGGAAGTATTCCCTCCTCTTCTATTTTTTGGAAAACTTTAAGGAGAATCGGTGTTATTTCTTCTCTATATGTCTGGTAGAATTCAGAGGTGAATCCATCAGGCCCGGGGGTTTTGTTCTTGGGTAGTTTTTTGATTACCAATTCGATTTCGTCACTGGTGATTGGTCTGTTTAGTTTTTCTGTTTCTTGCTTGGTCAGTCTTGGAAGGTTGTATTTTTCTAAGAAGTTGTCCATTTCTTCTATGTTTTCCAGCTTGTTAGCATATAGATTCTCATAATATTCTCTTATGATTCTTTGTATTTCTGTGGGGTCCGTCGTGATTTTTCCTTTCTCATTTCTGATTGTGTTTATGTGTGTAGATTCTCTTTTCTCTTAATGAGTCTGGCTAGGGGTTTATCTATTTTGTTTATTTTTTCAAAGAACCAGCTCTTGGTTTTATTGATTTTTCTATTGTTTTATTCTTCTCAATTTTATTTATTTCTTCTCTAATCTTTATTATGTCCCTCCTTCTGGTGACTTTGGGCCTCATTTGTTCTTCTTTTTCCAATTTCAGTAATTGTGTCTTTAGACTATTCATTTGGGAATGTTCTTCCTTCTTTAAATAGGCCTGGATTGCAATATACTTTCCTCTTAGAACTGCCTTTGCTGCGTCCCACAGAAGTTGTGGCTTTGTGTTGTTGTTGTCATTAGTCTCCATATATTCTTTGATTTCTGTTTTGATTTGGTCGTTAACCCATTGATTAATTAGGAGACTGTTGTTAAATCTCCATGTATTTGTGAGCCTTTTTGATTTCTTTCTAAAATTTATTTCTGGTTTTATACCTTGGTGATCTGAGAAGTTGGTTGGTAGGATTTCAATATTTTTGAAATTACTGAGGTTCTTTTTGTGGCCTAGTATGTGGTCTATTCTGGAAAATGTTCCATGTGCACTTGAGAAGAATGTGTATCCTGTTGCTTTTGGGTGTAGAGTTCTGTAGATGTCTGTTAGGTCCATCTGTTCTAGTGTGTTGTTCAGTGCCTCTGTGTCTTTACTTATTTTCTGTCTGGTTGATCTGTCCTCTGGAGTGAGTGGTGTGGTGAAGTCTCCTAAGATGAATGCATTGCTGTCTATTTCCTCCTTTAATTCTGTTAGTGTTTGTCTCACATATGCTGGTGCTCCTGTGTTGGGTGCATATATATTTATAATGGTTATATCTTCTTGTTGGACTGACCCCTTTATCATTATGCAATGTCCTTCTTTATCTTTTGCTACTGTCTTCGTTTTGAAGTCTATTTTGTCTGATACAAGTACTGCAACACCTGCTTTTTCTCTTTGTTGTTTGCATGAAATATCTTTT
>JAVSCE010008177.1:30000-48591 GCA_032199065.1 Smutsia gigantea | reverse complement strand
GCAGAGGCCAGATGTTTTCCAGGTCACCACTGGCTCCAAATTCCTTCTTCTGTCATAGACTTTCTATTTATTGACTCTTCACTAATCATCTGAATCCCTGGCATTTTTGTTCGATTAACACATCTAAGCACCAGCACCATTTAGAGTAGGCGTTGAACTTGCAACACAGATTGAAGGAAATTTTTTTTATGGTTATTTATTTTCTTTTTTATTAATTTTTTTATTTACTTTATTTATTTATTTTATTAAGGTATTATTGATATACACTCTTATGAAGGTTTCACTTGAAAAAACAATGTGCTTACTACATTTACCCATATTATCAAGTCCCCACTCATACCCCAATGCAGTCACTGTCCTTCAGTGTAGTAAGATGACAGATTCACAGTTTGCCTTCTCTGTGCTACACTGTTTTCCCCACGATCCCCCACATCATGTATACTAAGCATAATACCCCTCAATCCCCTTCTCCCAACCTCCCCACCCATGCTCCCACACACCTCCCCTTTGGTAACCACTAACTCCTTCTTGGAGTCTCTGAGTCTGCTACTATTTTGTTCCTTCAGTTTTGCTTTGTTGTTATACTCCACAAATGAGGGAAATCATTTGCCACTTGTCTTTCTCCACCTGGCTTATTTCACTGAGCATAATATCCTCCAGCTCCATCCATGTTGTTGCAAATGGCAGGATTTGTTTCCTTCTTATAGCTGAATACTATTCCATTGTGTATATGTACCACCTCTTCTTTATCCATTCATCTACTGATGGACACTTAGGTTGCTTCCATATCTTGGCTATTGTAAAAAGTGCTGCAATAAACATAGGGGTGCATATGTCTTTTTGAATCTGAGAAGTTGTATTCTTTGGGTAAATTCAACGGAGTGGGATACTCGGGTCAAATGGTATTTGTACTTGTAGTTTTCTAAGAAACCTCCATATTGCTTTCCACAGTGGTTGAACTAGCTTACATTCTCACCAGCAGTGTAGGAGGGTTCCACTTTCTCCGCATCCTTTGTTGCTCTTAGTCTTTTGGATGGTGGATATCCTTACTGGTGTAAGGTGATATCTCATTGTGGTTTTAATTTGCATTTTCCTGATGACTAGTGATGTGGAGCATCTTTTCATGTGTCTGTTGGCCATCTGAATTTCTTCTTTGGAGAACTGTCTCTTCATATCCTCTGCCCATTTTTTAATCTGGTTATTTGCTTTTTGGGTGTAGGGGCATGTAAGTTATTTGTATATTTTGTATGTTAACCCCTTGTCGGATATGTCATTTACAAATATATTCTCCCATACTGTAGGATGCTTTTTTGTTCTGTTGATGGTGTCCTTTGCCATACAGAAACTTTTTAGTTTGATGTAGTCCCATGAGTTCATTTTTGCTTTTGTTTCCCTTGCTCGAGGAGATGTGTTCATGAAGAAATCACTCATGCTTATATACAGGAGATTTTTGTATGTTGTCTTCTAAGAGATTTATGGTTTCATGACTTACATTCAGGTCCTTGATCCATTTAGAATTTACTTCTGTATATGGGGTTAAACAATAATCCAGTGTCATTCTCTTGCATGTCACTGTCCAGTTTTGCTAACACCAGCTGTTGAAGAGGCTGTTATTTCCCCATTGTAGGTCCATGGCTCCTTTATCATATATTAATTGCCCATATATGGTTGGGTTTATATCAAGGCTCTCTAGTCTGTTCCATTGGTTTATGGGTCTGTTCTTGTGCCCGTACCAAATTGTTTTGAGTATTGTGGCTTTGTAGTAAAGCTTAAAGTTGGGGAGCATAATTGCCCCAGCTTTATTCTTCCTTCTTAGGGTTGCTTTGGCTATTTGGGGTCATTTGTAGTTCCATATGAATTTTAGAATGATTTTCTATAGTTCGTTGAAGAATGCTGTTGGTATTTTGATAGGAATTGCGTTGAATCTGTAGATTGCTTTAGGCAGGATGGCCATTTTAACAATATTAATTCTTCCTACCCATCAGCACGGGATGTGTTTCCATTTATTGGTATCTTCTTTAATTTCTCTCATGAGTGTCTTGCAGTTTTCAGAGTATAGGTCTTTCACTTCCTTGGTTAGGTTTATTCCTAGGTATTTTATTCTTTTTGATGCAACTTTGAATGGAATTGTTTTCCTAATTTCTCTCTCTGCTAGGTCATTGTTAGTGTATAGGAATGCCACAGATTTCTGCGTATTAATTTTGTATACCATAACTTTTCTGAATTCAGATATTAGATCTAGTACTTTTGGAGTAGATTCTTTAGGATTTTTATGTACAATATCATGTCATCTGCAAACAGGGACAGTTGAACTTCTTCCTTGCCAATCTGGATGCCTTTTATTTCTTTGTGTTGTCTGATTGCCGTGGCTAGGACCTCCAGTACTATGTTGAATAGAAGTGGGAGAGTGGGCATCTTTGTCTTGTTCCCGATCTTTAAGGAAAAGCTTTCAGCTTCTCGTTGTTAAGTATAATGTTGGCTGTGGGTTTGCCATATATGGCCTTTACTATGTTGAGGTACTTGCCCTCTATACCCATTTTGTTGAGAGTTTTTATCATGAATGGATGTTGAATTTTGTCAAATGCTTTTTCAGCGTCTGTGGAGATAATCATGTGGTTTTTGTCCTTTTTGTTGATGTGGTGGATGATGTTGATGGATTTTCAAATGTTGAACCATCCTTGCATCCCTGGAATAAATCCTACTTGATCATGATGGATGATCTTTTTGATGTATTTTTGAATTCGGTTTGTTAATATTTTGTTGAGTATTTTCATGTCAATGTTCATCAGAGATATTGGTCTGTAGTTTTTTTTTTTTTGTGGTGTCCATTTCTTCTAGGTTATTCAGTTTGTTAGCGTATGATTTTTCACAGTATTCTGTAATAATTCTTTGTATTTCTGTGGGGTCCGTAGCGATTTTTCCTTTCTCATTTCTGATTCTGTTTATGTGAGTAGACTCTCTTTTTTTCTTGATAAGTCTGGCCAGGGGTTTATCTATTTTGTTTATTTTCTTGAAGAGCCAGCTCTTGCTTTCGCTGATCCTTTGTATTGTTTTATTTTATTCTTCTCGATTTTATTTATTTCTCCTTCTACTGACTCTGGGTCTCATTTGTTCTTCTTTTTCTAGTTTCATTAATTGTGAGTTTAGACTGCTCATATGGGAATGTTCTTCTTTCCTGAGGTAGGCCTGTATTGCAATATACTTTCCTCTTAGCACAGCCTTCGCTGTGTCCCACAGATTTTGCAGTGTTGAATTATTGTTGTCATTTGTCTCCATACATTGCTTGATGTCTGTTTTTATTTGGTCAATGATCCATTGATTATTTAGGAGCATGTTATTAAGCCTCCATGTGTTTGTGGAATTTTTCATTTTCTTTGCATAATTCATTTCAAGTTTCATTCCTCAGTGGTCTGAGAAGCTGGTTGGTACAATTTCAATCTTTTTTAATTTACTGAGGCTCTTTTTGTGGCCTAGTATATGATCTATTTTTGGAAATGTTCCATGTGCACTTGACAAGAATGTATATTCTGCTGCTTTTGGGTGTACAGTTCTGTAGATGTCTATTAGGTCCATCTGTTCTAATGTGTTGTTCAGTGCCTCTGTCTCATTACTTATTTTCTGTCTGGTTGATCTGCCCTTCAGAGTGAGTGGAGTGTTGAAGTCTCCTTGAATGAATGCATTGCATTCTATTTCCCCCCTTAATTCTGTTAGTATTTGTTTCACATATGTAGGTGCTCCTGTGTTGGGTCCATAGATATTTATAATGGTTATATCTTCTGGCTGGATTGACTCTTTTATCATTATGTAATGTCCTTCTTTGTATCTTGTGACTTTCTTTGTTTTGAAGTCTATTTTGTCTAAGTACTGCAACTCCTGCTTTTTTCTCCCATTAGTTGTATGAAATGTCTTTTTCCATCCCTTCACTTTAAGTCTGTGTATGTCTTTGGTTTAAAGTGAGTCTCTTGATGGCAGCATATAGATGGGTCTTGTGTTCTTATCCATTCAGTGACTCTATGTCTTTTGACTGGTACATTCAGTCTATTTACATTCAGGGTGATTATGGAAAGGTGTGTACTTATTGGCATTGCAGGCTTCAGATTCGTGGTTACCTGTAGGGCCTTCTAATCTAAGAAGTAGCCTTTAAATGCATTGTCAAGATGGCGCTCGCCAGATGAGCATGGGGTGGTGCCCAGGCATTTTGGCGGGCTATGACGTTAGTCTACTTGTGTTCCAGGTATCTACCTATTGGTGGCGTGTGTCTTCCGCGAATGTGATCAGCTCGTGGACACCGTTTGCTTGCATTATGTGCCTTCCTGCGTGAAGAGCTTGTGACTGCTTGACCTTTATGCTGATTGGCCCACGAATGTTATATATACTCTGCTGTTTCCACAATAAATGAGTTCCTGCTTTGACTGAGCTCCCTGTCGCATCTGTTTGTCTCCGGCCTCGAGCGGCGAGGCGGAGGCTGGTGTTCGGGCAGACAGTCGGCACTCACCCTTCCTGGTCCTGCCTTGCCGGGGTGTGTCTCCCCCTTCCCATCCTCTCCGCAGGTTCGGAAGAGGGCTCGGGGAAGGCTAAAAACCCCGACAGCTACCAAAGGTTCAAGGTTAACTTCCTTACTATCTAAGAGTCTAACTTAATTCACTTAAAATGCTATTACAAACACAATCTAAAGGTTCTTTTTTTGTTTTTTTATTTTTTTCCTCCTCCTTTTTCTTCCTACCTCATTCTTTATATATTAGGTATCATATTCTGTACTGTTTGTCTATCCCTTGATTGACTTTCGGAATAGTTAATTTAATTTTGCATTTTCTTAATAATTAGCTGTTCTACTTTCTTTACTGTGGTTTTATTACCTCTGGTGACAGCTTTTAAACCGTAGGAACACTTCCATCTATACCAGTCACTCCAAAATACACTGTAGAGATGGTTTGTGGAAGGTAAATTCTCTCAGCTTTTGCTTATCTGGGAATTGTTTAACCCCTCCTTCAAATTTAAGTGATAATCTTGCTGGATAAAGTAATCTTGGTTCAAGCCCCTTCTGCTTCATTGCATTAAATATATCATGCCACTCCCTTCTGGCCTGTAAGGTTTCTGCTGAGAAATCTGATGATAGCCTGATGGGCTTTCCTTTGTATGTGATCTCGTTTCTCTCTCTGGCTGCTTTTAATAGTCTGTCCTTATCCTTGATCTTTGCCATTTTAATTACTATATGTCTTGATGTTGTCTTCCTTGGGTCCCTTGTGTTGGGAGATCTGTGCACCTCCATGGCCTGAGAGACTATCTCCTTCCCCAGATTGGGGAATTTTTCAGCAATCACCTCCTCAAAGACACTTTCTATCCCTTTTTCTCTCTCTTCTTCTTCTGGTACCCCTATAATGCAAATATTGTTCCATTTGGATTGGTCACACAGTTCTCTCAATATTCTTTCATCCTTAGAGATCCCTTTTCCTCTCTGTGCCTCAGCTTCTTTGTATTTCTCTTCTCTAGTTTCTATTTCATTTATCGTCTCCTCCACCCTATCCAATCTGCTTTTAATACTGTCCATTGTGCTCTTCAATGATTGGATCTCTGACCGTAATTCATTCCTGAGTTCTTCAGATTGAAGGAAATTAAGGAAGGTGGAAGGAGACTTGCATCATGACAAGTAAAATAATTTGGAATTGAAAAAATCTAGTCATGTCTCTTGCTAAAGAAAGTGAGGTGTATAGTAAGCTGCCAGTATTCCATAATTATAGGGAAGGGAGAGTGTATAAAGCACTTCAAGGTGAACATTAGAATTTCCTCCATTTACCTTGATGACAAGCAACATTTATGCATGAACAACCCCTGTACAAATGTTCACTTTGGTCCTCTCAGCACTAATTCCTGAACTAAGATACCATAATTTCTCTTCTGCATTACTGCAGTAGCCTCTTAAGAAGTCTCCCTGCTTCTACCCTTGCATCCATTCTTTATTCACAAAACAGCTGCAGCGTGATCCATTTAAAACATATCAGATCTTGTCATTACACTGCTGAAAACACTCCAGTGGCTTCCCATCTCACTCAAAGTAGAAACCCTCATCATCTCTTACCTCTTTCATCTCCTCTCCCTTATTCTTCCTCTTGCTGATACTGTTCCACCCAAGCTCCCCCTTCTTTCCCTCAAACATACCAGGCACAATTTGAAGAGTTATATGAGTATTAATTCTTCCACCCTTATGAGATAGGTACTGTTATAATTGCCTTTTATTGGTGGATATTAAGCTTTGAAAAAGGCAGTACTTTGCTGCAAACCACACAGTTCTGGTGTGGCTGAGCAAACCTAAGCAGTCTAGCTCCAGATTCAAATATTTTTGAAAAATAATAATTGTAACTATCACCAAAAAATGTCACTTTTGGTAGATAATGTATTTTTTAATTCATCATTTCAAAATGTGGGTATTCATTCACAAACTTCTATATTTGTTGGCAATGCCATTAATTGGGGGGAGGGGTAAACAACTTCTTTTTATTTCTTAACCCTCAATCTCAAGGATGATCTCTCACAGTTTTATCTTTCATCACTGCAAGGCTGTCTCCCAAATCAGAGTCTCTAACTCAAGCTCCACCTTTCTATACCTCCACCTCCGCCCTGCAAAGTTCATCATTCCCAGCCCTTTGCTACCTACTGTCCTCAGTTATTACACACTACTCAGAATATTTCTTAAAAGTATCTGCATCACTGATATGCTGTGAGGACTGACAGGACAGAGATTGTGTATCATTCATCAAAGTAAAGTTGTTGAAGAAAAGAGTGGATACTTGAAAAAAAATCAATGAATGATTCTCTTTCTTGAGCTTCAAATCCTGGTTGCTAGTTGCTTGCTGGTACCTTTTTTTCCCCGCACATTGGTATAATTTTTTTACTAAGGCATTATTCTTTTAGTGAAGTTTAATATTCATAGCAAACTTGAGAGGAAGGTTCAGAGATTTCCCACATACAACCTACCCCAACAAATGCAGTGTCCCAATTATAAATATCTCCCATGAAGAGTACATTTGTTACAACTGATGAACCTGCATTGACACATCATAATCATCCGAAGTCCATAGCTTACATTAGGGTTCACTTTTGGTGTTGCCCGAATCCATCATTATGGTGTCATGCCATTTTTTGTGCTCCACATAGTCACCTTCTCCACTCTGACCCCTGGCAATCACTGATATTTTAACTGTCTACATAGTTTTGCCTTTTCCAAAATGTCATACAGTAGGTAGCCTTTTCAGATTGGCTTCTTTCACTTAGTAATATGCACTTAACCTTCTTCCATGTCTTTCCATGGCTTGATAATTCATTTCTTTTCAGTGCTGAATACTATTCCATTGTCTGACATACTATGGTTTGTTTGTCCATTCACCTACTAAAGGACATCTTGGTTAATTCCCAGTTTTGGCAATTATAAATAAGGTTGCTATAAACATCCATGTGCATGTTTTTGTGTATCATAAGTTTTCATCTCCTTTGGGAAAATACAAAGGAGCATGGATCATCTAGCAAGGGCTTATTAGTTTTGTAAGAAACTGACAATCTGTCTTCCAAAGTGGCTACACCATTTTGCACTCTCACTAGCAATGAATGAGAGTTTCTATTGATCCACATCCTCACCAGCATTTGGTATTGTCAGTGCTCCAGATTTTGGCCATTTCGATAGGAGTACAGTGTTATCTCGTTGCTATTTTATTGCAGTTCCCTGACAAAAGATGTGGAGCATCTTTTCATACCCTTATTTACCATCTGTATAATGTTCTTTGGTGAATGTCTGTTAAGGTCTTTGGCCTATTTTTTAATCATATCATTTGTTTTCTTATTATTGAGTTTCAAAAGTTCTTTGTATATTTTGTGTGTGTGTGTATGTATATATTTATATATGTATATATGTATATAAAGGATAACAGTCCTCTATCAGATGTGTCCTTTGCAAATAGTTTCTCCCAATCTGTCTTAGCTTCTCATTCTCTTGACTTTGTCTTTTACAGAGTAGCAGTTTTTAATTTTAATGAAGTGCAGTTTATCAGTTATTTATTTTCTGGATTGCACTTTTGTAATTGTATCTAAAAAATTATTGTCTTGACCAAGGTCATCCAGGTGTTCTCCTGTTATATTCCAGGGATTTTATACTTTACCTTAAGGTCTGTGATCCATATTGAGTTCGTTTTTTGTGAAGGGTGTAGGATTTGAATCTAGATTCACATTTTTTGTATGTGAATGTCAACAGGTTTCAGCACCATTTGTTGAAAATACTATTTTGCTTCTTTGTATTGTCTTTGCTCCTTGGTCAAAAGTCATTTTGAGGGGGTCTATATTTGGGCTCTATAATCTGTTCCATTGATTTATATGTCTTTCTTCTTGAACCACCCTGTCTTGATTACTGTAGCTTTAGATTAAGTCTTGATGTCAGGTAACGTTATTCCTCCAACTTTGTTCTTTTCCTTCAATATTGTGTTGGCCAGTCTGGGGCTTTTGCCTATCCATGTAAACAATAGAATCAGTTTGTTGATATCCATGTATCAATATACTCATATCCACATATCTACATTGGTGGAGTTTTGATTGGGTGTTAATTCTACAGATCAAGATAGTAAGAACTGACATTTTGATAACCCTCAATTTTCTTATGAATGTGTAATATCATTCATATGATTTTTTACTTCATTCATGAGAGTTTTACAATTTTCCTATAGATTATGTGCATGTTTTTGAAAATTTATACCTAGTTATTTCATTTTTATGGGTTGAAATGTAAATGGTATTGTGCTTTTAATTTCAAATTCCAGTTGTTCATTGAGTCCTACAACTTGTTATAATTGCTTATAAGTTCCAGTAGTTTTTTTATTGATTTTTTAAAATTGTCTACATAGATGATCATGTCATCTGTGAACAAAAACAGTTGTATTTCTTCCTTCCCAATCTGTGTATCTTTATATCTGTTTCATGTCTTATTGCATTACCTAGCACTTCTATTACAATGTTAAAAAGGAATGGTCAGAATGGAAGTGCCATTAATTTTTAACAAGTCAAAAAAATGGAATCAATGGACCCTTGGACAAATCAGGTGTCCTCTCTCAGGATCAATTTCTTTGTCTCTAAATGAGGTGATAAGATAAGCCACATTTGGTTTTGCTAAAGGACTGAATGAAGCAACATATATAAAACACTTGGGTATTCAATGATTAGGGTCAATTATTGGTTTTTAAAATAAAAATTTTAAGTTTGGAAACATGGAGGAATGTTTACCAAGAGAAGAAAAAACAGTTTTAGTAATGCCACCAGAACCGTCTTAACAATTTGACATATTTTCTTTCATAGATTTTGTATGTATTTTATATACATGTATATTTTGACAAATCATGATTATATTTGAGAAATTCTGAACAGGGAAATGGTGCAGATCTGACTTAACTAAAATAGAGATAATATCAAAGGATTCTGGCAGACATTTCATAAAGGCAGCTTGCCAAGGACACCATAATAAACATGTAAGGTGTTCTGGGGAATCCATAAACAACTGAGGGTGTTTAATTTGATACTGCTTAGTTGGTCTGTGGAAGGACAGATGGGCGAGACTCATCTTTTAACTAACCACACATCTTTTACTCCAAATATGTGGAAACAGAAAACTCTTCCCATATTCATTAAAGTTCCTTCTTCTTCCCTCTCTCCTCTTCCTTGTGTATTAAGCTTGCTTCCCCCTTTGTTGGATAAAATCTATGGATTCATCTGCCTTGCATATGAGTAAACAGCATGCTGGTAATTAGCTTGATTCTGACACACTCATTTGCTTTTGTTACTTGATTTGTCCTGGAATGATAGTGATGAATAACAGCTACTAATGTTTATGTTCTAGTTGTCCTTCCATTTCTAAGAGCTTTTAATTTATATAATTAGTTGGCATTCTTTTTGTTACTTAAACTTTCTTAAGTGTTATAAGGACTGCCTAAAAGTGAATGGCACCTTTTATCAAATATAAAACAACAATTTTGTTCCTTTTTTATGGTTTTCACCTTGAATTCTATTGTGTTTGACATTTGTATCGTATAACCCCCTTTACTTTGTTTCTCTGCGTCTGATCTACTTTAAGCATTCTTTCAGTATCTCTTATGTTTTAATTTGTATTTTAAAATATCTTTTAATATATGAGTCACCTGAATTTTCATATTCTTTAACTCTGAGTATTTAATATTCTTATTTTGGAATATAAATTGAATATGGTTCAGTGTAGTCCTATTTTGTCTGTTGCCTCAAGAAGAGTTTTCTTCACTTTTAGTTTTTACTCTGATTGTCAAATAATTATCCTGTATTTTTATTCAAATATATTTGGATTTCTCCCTACATAAAATGGAAACTTTAGTAAGCTTTTACTTCTTCAACCCTTACTACCTTTACAAGAAGAGTGTCAAAGCAAGTAAGTGACTTGCACATGTCTGCAAACTTCAAGTGACAGAACTGATGCTGAAGTACAGGTTTTCTGTCTCCATATGCAGCATCCTAGTTCTGTAAAGTATACTCTCCAAATTCTGGTGAAAATCCTTTTAAATATCAACACCCTTCTAGTAGAAATAATGATCCAAATCTTTGAAAACAAGACAGCTCAGGTTTAGTGGGAAGAAGGGGTATATCTTTGGGAATGTTGCCTCTAAATACACAAAAATAATCTATTTAGAAAGATCCTCTCAAAAGTAATAGGTGGCCAATGAAAAAAGCAAGATAAAAAAATAAGGCAATCGTAGGGGGAAGGGGTGGAGAAAACACAGACAGTGAGCACTGTGATCTGGTGGATAGATGATACTTCCTATTTTCACTGTCCTAATTATGTTTCACATTATAAAAGTTAATGTTGCAAAAAATCACTTTAAAAAATCATAAAAAGTATTCAGTCTAGTGCATCATCCAGTTAAAACTTGAAAATAAAATAAAAACACAATGCTTTAATAAAGCTTTGGCATATTTTGGAAAGTTTTATTGTACGATTCAAATCTTTCCTGAATACTGTTCATTTAATTATGCAGTAAGAAATATGGTGGTGATATTACAATTACAAGGCCATTTTCTATTAAATCTATATTTCAACCATAACTACTGTCTTAAATAAATTTTTAGATGCTGCAAAGCCAAATATTCTGTAACAAGTAACCAGTAACAACTTCAATATGCAGTTTTAAATATTTCTGATGATCTCTGTTTATTTTGTTATTTCTCTTTTCTAATTCCATTATATGGTCAGTAATTTTCCCACCAATTATTTGGGGGGCAGTCTACAGTTAAAAAGTGGTTAAAAGAGATGCCATTATGCTGTTGACCTAACTTCAACATTCTTGCCTACCAAAATTATAAAGTTTCGCAAAATTGAAAAGGCTAGCTGATATTCTTCAGGATTGATATGATGGGCAAAAGAAAGCAACATTCTCATTAATCTTCCATACCTTTATGAAGGCTATTAGTAGGAAAACTAAAGCAAAATTTTCCAGTGTCCCTATGAGTAAGTCCAAGAGTCTCTCACTCTGCAACCTTCCTTTTTACTCCGCGTCCAAGCCCAACTACTGATCATTCCCTCAGTGTAAGAAAGTAGCTCAAGTGAGTCAGCTGAGCACCAAGAACCATCCAGAGTTGAGTGGGATGTTTTTAGACACTATGACATGTTGAAGATCTTAATCCTCAGGTCTGAAGGCTATTATTTATTGAATGAGTGAATGGATGAGTATAAGATATCTGAAATGAACATAAATAGTTACACAGAGAGGCCCACAGGACCGTGCTCCAAGTCTCACACACGTCTCTCTAAACTCTTAGGAAACTCCATTTTGAAATGTTTGCAAAAACAGGCTTCAGGTTAGAGCAACAAATTCGGTTTTACTCACAAGGGAGTTTGATTTAACCACAGACTAAATATGTAGAAACATTTCTTAAAACCCCCAAAATAAAAATACATACTATTTAGTGAGCTCTAACTATCATAGTCTTAAACATATTATCTTACTTAATCCTCAGGAGGAGCCCTTAGAGAAGATATTAATGCCTATTTTACAAAGGAGAATATAGAGGGTTAGAGAAATTAAGTAATTTGCTAGAGTGGCACAATTAGTGAAGTAGTTAGGATGCCTTTTTGAAGTCTCGGTTCCTACTAGGCCAAGTCCTTGCCTCTCAACTGCCCCAAAGGTCTGCTTTTGAGTTTCTATAATCAAAATGAGAGAATCCAGCTGAAAAGCAATGAAACAAGAATGGTATAGTAAATTTCACATCTTAAAGAGTTAGGTTTCATTTCTGTGAATTTGAAAGAGTTCCTTTAACTTTGTCCTGTGAACTGACACTTATTACTTTATGAAGAATAAATAGGAGGGGGCATTTTCATATCATGGCCTAGTCTGATCTTATTGTTAATCTCTACATACTAAGCAGAATATCTCCTTTCAAGTTTGTATTATAGAATCAATTAAACTTGATTTTAAGTCCCATGCACGTTACAATCGTTTTATGATCTCTGAATACTATAACCTGATGTCTACTTATTCTGGACAACAGCTCCCTTTACAGCAACAGATAAGAGATTTACAACATTCTGGGAATCAGCTAAGTATCTATATATATTGTCTCAGTTATTTTCTCAACAACCATATTGTCATTAATTACCATTAAATATATATATTGTTAATGTGACAAGTAAATGTTTCCGAAACTTCTTTTCTTTCTATACCACCTACAAGATTTTTGCCAAATTCTCCCTAAAAAAAAGCCAATGGTATAATATTGTTTGTTTTGTTGTTAACCAACTCATTTTTTATCTTAATATATTTATATTTAAAAGGAAATTATATATCATAGGTGGAAAGCTGATATCATTTCATACATAGAAAGTAACCTAAAATAGATATGTAACTATAAAAGATTTTAAGTAAATGTGGATTATTCATACATTGCTAGTGGGAGGGTAAAATGATACAACCATTCTGGAAAATGGTTTGGCAATTTTTATTAAAACTAAGAATGCATTTGCCAAAGAACTAACCACTTTTAGGCATTTATCCTAGAGAAATTAAAACACACATTCAGGCCAAAAAACATGTATAGGAATGTTTAGAGCATTTCAAAAACTGGGAAAATCCAAATGTTCTTCTGTGAGTAAAAAGGTTAGAGTTGGTACATCCATATCATAGACTACTACTCAGCAATAAAAAGGTGTAAACTAATGATACATACACCGACCTGGATGAATCTCTGGAGAATTATATTGCATGGAAAAAGCCAATCTTAAAGGATGACATGCCCTGTGATTACATTTACATAACATTAGAGATTAAGGGGAGTAGGAGGTTAGAGAGTGGACATCTAGGGGAGTGAAAAGAGATATAAATGGTGAACATAAAGGAACTTGTGGTGATGGAACAATTCTGCATTTTTATTATGGTGGCAGTTATTCAAAAGTTACATATGCAATAAAATTGATTAGAACTACACACACACACACACAAATGAATGTATATATGACTGGTGAAATCTCAATAAACTCTGTGAACTGTATCAATGTCAGTTTCATGATGTTGACATTGTACTGCAGCCATACATGATGCTAACCATACATGATATTGTTGTTAATGTGACAAGTAAATGTTTCCTAAACTTCCTTTCTTTCTATACCACCTACAAGATTTTTGACAAATTCTCCCTTTCTCCCACTGGGGAAAGATGATGTAGGTACACAGGACCTTCCTATAAATTTTTCACAACTTCCTATGAATCCGTAATTCAAAACAAAAAGTTGAAAAACTTTCCATCATTGTATAACCTCAAACATCACCTTTGCCACTGGCAGCATGTGAACTATGCTACACTAGACTCTGTTATGCTTCCCCTTTTCCATGTTTACCTGATTGAGAGTAGGTTGTAACTCAGCTTCTAAACCTCCCTTCAAATGCTACCACCTTTTGTAGCCTCCCTTTTTCTCTCTCTAGGCAGGCTTAGTAAATCCTTCCCTTCTGTTCTCATTCCATTTGATATGTATTTCCATAGTAGCAGTTACATTTCTTGTATTTTTCTTTTCAGTCTTGTACATCTTTAAACTAAAAACCTTACTGATATTTCTCCATTGATTTTCTTTGAATTATTATTATTATTACACTATCAAATTTTACTAAATAAATATATTTAGCATTTTGGGGATTTCTGATAGCAGTAAGTACATCAGCACATGATAAGGCAACAGTTTTGTAAAGACAATTATGAAGATCTCATTGGTTATAGCATATTTCTTAAAAGGACTCTATTTGAATATAGGCATGTGCATATGCATGTTTGTGTCTGCATGTATGGACGTGTCTGTGTGAATATACATACACATACACACACATACAAGTACAACAGCAATGCTATAGGTATAACCAGGTAAATATTATTATTAGCTCCTTTTGATATCTCTAGTTACAGGACTTCCTTGAACTTATTCCAATGCAGAATCACTTGATAGCACAAATGTCACAACCCATTATGATTTTAGACACTGGGTTTATATCTAAGGATACAGTGATTGCATTACAAATTTTGTTAAAATCAAACCTATTAGTCACTCTTTAAAAGCATCTGTGGCCTCATACTTATAGTCTAAAAATTTTAACTGAATGGGCCCACTTATTCTGATAAAAAGAAAATAACAGCTAAATGGAGTATTACATTGATGGTTCTACATCCTTTCTGATTAGTGAATTGTGGGGTTGGAGTCTAGAATTTAAAGACACCTTGGGAAAAAAAGTGTTATTTAGGAGTAAAGATAATATCATACCTTTGGATGTTTTATTTTAAAAGATTACTTATTTTATATCATAAAATAAGCACAAAGCTATTAAGAAAACCTAGAAAATAGAAAAGCTGGAGAAAGAGTTATTTCCATTGTCTTACTACCTAAAAATAATTACTATTTCCATTTTGGACTGATGTCTCCTATCTTTGTTTTTCTAAGTATAAGCATTGCTCCTAAGCTATAACTTACTTTCTCATTTTTCTTATATAAATTTACTTTCTTATTTTACATGTTCAATGCTTCAGAATCAGTTTACATACATTATTTCCCATTCTCATTCCAACCCTAGTAGGAAGGTCTTACAACCATTTTATAGGTAAGAAAACTGAGGTTCATAACAATTACATAAGATGCTCAAGTTCAAAGAGCTAGAAAGTGGCTGTCATGTACACATGTTCTGCTTACTCAGCATCCATTCTACTGAGAACAGATTCTAAAGCTTTTGCTTGAGAAAGCACTTGTCCTTGCCTCGGTTCCAGTGGTTTAGGTCAGTCTAAGCACACTCCCTGCTTTCTAGGTGTGTACACATGTGTACTCATGTGGGCATTGAGAGTCCTGCTTCCATCTCCTCACAATAACTGGTATAGAGATGGGCACATGACCACAGCCAATTCATTTCCCACCTTATCCACCAATCTTGGCTGCATCTTATTTATGATCACAGTCCTAAGCCTTCAAAACTTGTTTTCTTCTTGTCTCTCCAGTTCCAAACTTTCAATGGGCCTTCAAGGATTAAATGTCTAATTTTAAATGAGAACTTTGAGCAACTACTTAAATCCTGGCTACAGTCTTTCTTCAGTGTTGGTGGCCTTTTAAAAGGAATCAGATGATCATTGTGGCAAAAGTTAGAAGAACACAGAAAATGATCAGCAAGATTCAAATCTGGTTTGCACTAGAATAGTGATCATACATACACACATACAAGACAAAGCTGAAAGTTGTCATCAATTCTAGTGTGGAGAACATCAGTAACTATTTCAAGAACATGTCTCAACTAATGTATGGTATATGTAAGTCAAATATAAAACCAAATCCATATTGTGCTCATTTCATGGTTTGGGTTCATTCTTCTCAGACTTACATAGTATATTAAAGGCCCATGTTACAAAACCATCACAGACACAGTAAGAGATAGATTTGGCCAAAGTAGAACCTCCTTGATTATGAAACAAGATTCTGAGGTCCTGTACGGGTAAAACCAGAGATGCTGATGTACACTCTAAAACAAAGAGTGCTATTAAAATTACAAGTGTTTTCAATTTATACCCCAACTTTTGGACATACGTCTGAGGGAGAAGGAATAAAAGACTGAAAGAGATGGTAAAGTCTTTGGAACAGCAATCATTTAGAAGGTTTCTTTGCACAGACACTACAATCAGTTTCATCCCTGGAAGAACTTCAATTTACATGTGTATGTATTCTCAAAAACTGAGAAATCATCATGCAAGGTTTGTTACTGATCTCCTGGAATTCTCCGCTGAATTTTGTTCCAGTCCTAGTTGTAATGTTTGCTTTGGAAAAGTTTTAGTGCCCCAGCAGCATTTAAATGCTATATTGCTTTTAATTCATGGAGTATCAAACTGTGTTTTTATGAATAAGAACATATCTTTTAGAGATGAGGCACATCTGAAGAACACTACTAGGCGCTATGTGAAGTAGGGAGTATAATCTCTTCCTTCCTTTTTATGTTCCAGCATGAAAACACTAAGGAAAAAGAAACAAATGACTCTTTTATCGAAGTCCATTCATATAGACTAGGTCTTCAGGCTCTGAATATTGAATAAAATGTATCCTATATGTTCTTACATCTTTAAAAAGGAGCTTCCTGACTTTTCTTGCCTTATAAATCTGTTAAGAGAAGCTAAAAAGTAGCTAGAATTTTTAAGTGTTCAATTTAAATAGATTTTTTTCCTTCACATGTGTCATTTCTTTTCAAGGTGAAATCCCACAAGGGAAGCTTAGTCTTCTGCTGAAAGGGTTAACATTTTCTTTTTCTGAAAAGTATATATTTAATATGCAAGTATATTTGATGTTCACTGACAGAACCACAATAGGAATGATCTTGCTTTATGTACCAGTTACAAGGTTTAATATCATTATCCTGCATGCAATATTAGTTTTATTAGTCGCCATTAACAAGATGCTTTCTACTTGAATTCTCATTTACTTGTTCAATGTAAAAATTATATTTGCAAAAGAGAAAAACACATCCTCAAGTGTCAGCTATATTAAATTAAAGAACTGTTTACCCTTCCTAAGAAAAGCATATGTATCTAAATAGGCATCTTTTACCGTTTGCATAGTAGATTGGAAATTAGCATTTTTGTTCATTTTCCCATGTATGCACAGTGCCTGGAAGAGTAATACTCCATGCATATCAGATCAGCCAGCCTACAATTTTTGTGCAATATATTATTTGGCAATCTAAAATTTGTAATTTGCATGAAATTGCTTAATTAAAATACAGTCACTCAGGGTATTAATTTCTCTGTCTGGCAGTTCAATGTAGTAAAGGCGGGCTACAGAAAATGTGAAATCCTGTCAGATGTAACAGTAAAATATTAACAAAAAAAATTCCACTTCTGGCAACAAAGTGACAGAGCGATAATGCTTTTGCCCTGATTCCAGGTTCAAATATGAGCTTAGGTTGACATTGAAACTGACTAGGAAATTTACAATAGCAACTTTGGCTTTCTGCCAAGAAATCCGCGTGGTCCTTTTGGTGAAAAGGACTCTTTTTACTATAACTCCTGCATCCACGCACCCTTATATACAAAATCACACCCATATACACAGATGCAGCTCCTGAGGCGCGCGCGCACACACACACACACACACACACACACACCGTTTTTCTCCTCTTCTCTCCTCTAGCCTAAGTTCATTACTATTTTCTGGTAGCTTTTGCTTTTTAGTATTTGAAATCATCAGCAACCCTACTGATAAAATGATCCAATCAGTCCTTCCCAGTTGTCAAGACAACAGTTCATAATTGTACCAGCTCTTTTCATTGAAGCTAGACATTTCATAAATAGATAATTCTCTAATTGATCCAGCCAATCCTACTTTGCATACTGTGCCAAATAGGTAAGCCTGATTCTCATTGCTGCAACTTTCTCCAAAGACATGCAAATAAGCTTATTTACTGCCTTTAAAGAGAATTTTTTAAATGCTGCTTTTATTTCCTATTAAAATAAACCCCAAATTTAAAATAGGTAAATAGCACTTGGGCTGCTATTATGTATATCTACCTATGTATATTCACTTGTATATGACATGTTATAAGTATAAAGTAGTAGCATATCATTATTTGATTTAATTCGTAACAGAAATATGATAGCTTTTTGTACATGCTTATTATATGAAATGATATGCTTTTCTAAAGAATAATCTCTGTGAAGTTCTCTGCAAGCAATGTGATGGCTTAGGCGTCCAGGGAAGGCTTGGGAGAACTCGCCATCCCTCAGGCATCAGCAGGGAGTAGGAGGTGGGCATGGTATGCCCACCAGAAAGGAGAATTGAAGGAGGTGGAGATTCTGTAATCAGGGATTTCTGAGGCTTTGCGTTTGCAAATTGCTTTCTTGTGTTTCTGAAATGAATTAAACATACAAAATGCTGAGATATGACACTGGGGAAAGGGGTAACTTTGAGAGAGAAAAGGGGAAATGCTGCAGTCCTGGCACTTGGAGTCAACCTGATCCTGCAGCCACGCAAGTCTATAGAACATTCCCTCCCAGTGATGGCAACTGGATAACTACTGCAAGAATCAATTGCTGACAAAC
>JAVSCE010008177.1:15000-27500 GCA_032199065.1 Smutsia gigantea | reverse complement strand
AATATTTTTTAAGTTTTGAATAGAAAAGGACACTGTATTAACTGATTATCTAGTAACATATTCACTGTCATCAGAGCTTACTCTTAAGAGTTTGCTTTTTTCCTTATTCTTCATTAACTTCATTCATTCAAGCATATATTATATGTGAGAAAATTTAGATGAAGTTCCACTTGACATCTAATTTCTTAAGATTCCACACAGTATTTGCCATATTTCTGCATTCTCTAACTATATATTTGAAGTTCTAAATTTGAACTGCTGAAATTTAAAAGAGAACTCTTGCTTGTTATATATGAATCACATATAACTTGTAAAATAATACTTCATAATACTGATTATTTTCATGTAGCTTACCTACAAAGGTAATAATGCTTATGAAAATCAAACAGGTTTCATTTTGCTTCTTAAATATATATTCCAATATCAAAGGGTTAATTTAAAGTAATATAATCTTATAAAAATGCAAAATCTATACAATCTTGTTGAGATCATAAAACAATTAGACTCCAAAATGTCACTCCAAAATTTTTTTGGAATGAAGTGCTTTTATTTTTATTTTAATACTGATGTTTTTTCTGTGATCTGTGGAATTCTCTAAGTTGCTAAGGGTATGTGGTTTCAGAATATATTCAAAAGAATGTGTAAGTTCAAAATATGTTCTTACCTTCTTTTACTATTGAAGGAAAAACAGCTTTGAAAAGCTTGATACTTTCAACAATGGCATCATTTTTCTTTTTAGTCATTGTGATGAAGACTATATCTAATCATTGCCCATTAAGAACAAAACACAAAACCATTTAATCATTTTCCCTTCATCATAGTCACATAATTACTTTCACACATTTGTTATCAAATATTGCGCAATCTTTTCTTCTGTGTACTTACCTGATAAAACTCTTAAATGGATATCCTATATTTTCAATTATACTTCTAAAAATCCCCTCTGAATATTTAAGCCACAGAAACCAAGTATCTAAAAGGAAGTTCAAAATACATCTTTTTCCCCTTGTGTTGCATCTCCCCGGCAATGATGCTTATCCAAGTCTATTATATGGAGGCATTTTCTTTCCAGATGGTAAAATGGACTATGGCTACAGAGTTGTACCTTTATCTTAGATTTCAAGAAGGGTATGTATTTTTAATAAATACTCTTCAGTTTTAGAAATGCCTCAGTATAGTTCCTACTACACTGATCTATTTTATTGCCTAGGGAGAGCTTGTGACTCCAAGTTGACACCTGTAAGTCTACCAGGCTGGAAAACCTGCAGTGAATAGTCCTCCCTTTCCTTCTCCTTTACTCTAAATCTTTTTATGCAATTTCATTCTATTCTTCATGGTGAAAGACAGAAAGGAGCTGCAGTCACTTGCTGGGACACTGATGAGAAGTTTGGCAGCAGTGACCATACTGTTTGGAGTACTGTGTGACCTTGATCCTGTTAACTTTCGGGAGCACTCTATACATCAGCTACCACAGCCCCACATTATGTGACATGTACAAATAGAGTTGGCTATCCCAAGCCAGTACTATGTCTACTTCATTTCTACACCCTTTCACCCAGTAAAATGTCCAATAAATGGCAAGCCCTTGGTAAATATTGACTGAATAAAATCTGAACCCGGCTGAGAGCCTCCGGTGTCAAGCTACTAGTTGTAGAACCGTAATCTTAGCATGGTAGGCCGAGGGAGATGTGCTGTCCCTGAGGCAGAATGAAAATGGCACTAGAGAAAATGCCTATCTTACCTTCTGTTTGGCACTGCGTTCTTTACAGCCTTAGAAAGTCACAATAAAGGAAACCTGCTGCAACAGATGTATGGTGTCCTATTAATCTCACTACATCATCACCTGAATGCATAGCTACCCAGGCTATACCCACTGGATATTGTAACATATTTACTGGCCTAAATATGTGCTAGGTTTGGCAAGTGCCCTAATAACCTTGTTTTTTCCTTACTTTCCATATCCAATCCATCACTAAGCCTGATTTTGAAGGTAGGCTCTGGAGCCAGAATGCCTGGGTTCAAAGCCTGGCTCTACTAACTGACAGTGTGACCTTGGGTAAATAACATAGTTTCTCTCAGCTTTTCCTCATTTGTATAATAGAGTTCCATAGGCTTCTTCCAAGTATTAACTGAGTTAAAATATGTAAACACTTAAAACAGCATCATTCAGGTGTGATTTATTTATTTATCTATTTTACTCTTCTCTATTCAACCCCACAGCCATTATCTTAGATCATTCCTTCAACCTTTCCTGCCTGTAATGGCCTCCTTGCCTCTAAGGTCCCTTGCTGTAAACTGTCCTCCAGGTAACTTGAAGGTTGTCACCATTAACTGCAATTGCCACAATTACCTTCCTGGAAAGCACCAGTGATCCTATATCTTGCTTAAAACCTGTCACTGACTTCTCATCCAAAGTCCAGAAAGCTATGCTTTAATACACTTCTACATATTCATGTTAATCTTCTTTTATTTAGCCTCCTACCCATTTCCTCCAACTCTGCACTGTGATCAACAAGATTCTTAGTAATTTCCAATACTCAATGTTCCCTTTCTCATATCCATAACTTTGCATATGTCCTGTTCACTAGAACATGTACCACATTAACTTCAATTCATACAACTCAAAAACAATCCTCTATGAAACTTCTGATCTATATCCACATTCTCTTGCTTAACCACTTCAACCCTTATTACACTATTTTCAGATTATTAGCTTAGATGTCTTCCTAAAGTGAATTTCCTAGGAGCAAGGTCAATAAATTTTCCATTATTATATTGTAAACCTCTAAACCCATGATTGGCAACTAATAAGTGACTACTGAATGAATGAATTTGTCCTGCTTACTTTTCCTAATGGTTAAGCTTAATTATAACACACCATTACTATGAGTTGATCCATTATTTGCTTTGATCAAGGTAAACATTTAAATCCCTTAAAGTAAAAATATAGAACCTAAACGTATGTGCTATCTGGCTTGTCAAGAATAATGATAAGGAGGCAGTATAGTGGAATGCAGTGATTCTCAAAAGATGGTCCCTGGACTAGAGGCAACAGAATTACCTGGGGGCCTGTTAGAAAACTACAGTTTTGCACCACTCTCCAGACATACTGAATTGGAAACTCTGGGGGTGGACCCTGAAAAATACATTTTAACAAGCCCTTCAAGCAATTCTGCTACACTCTCAAGTTGGAAAAAGACTGGAGTAACCAGGAACAGACTGCACAGGTTCAGTTACCAGCTCTATCTCTTATTAGTGGTTGGACAGTAGAACATCACTTGACCTCTATGTGTTCTTGGTTTTTTCATCTAGAAAATGAAAATTAAGATACTTAGGATTGTTATGACAATTAAATGAGTTAATACACAAAGTACTTCCCACAGTGCTTAATCAGTTAATGGCACTTAATAATTAATAAGTATTAGCTCTTGTTCTTATAACATCACTATCCTCATGAAACTTATTCCCAGTGAGGTGTTCTCTGTTTCTTCACTGTTTTTATTTCATACTCAGATTCTATTTTCATGCTGGTCAATACAACTACTGATAAGTTGATGAGAATCAGGACTTTACAAATGGGACTTTCAGTTCCTCAAGACCACTTTACCTCCTCACACAGGTACACAATCATATATTAGGTTTAGTAAATCAAAGAAAGGATAATTTGTTTTTTATTCCAAGTAACTGGCTCATATCTAATATATGTTGTTTTGGGTTTTTGTGATGGATCTTCATAGTTCTATAACTTTTCTTTCTCAATTATTCAGTAGTTTTGTTCTTGAGAACAGTGACTGCTTATCAAAATGAATGTCATCCCCCCACAAAAGGGAAGGCATTTGAAGAAAAAACACACCCAAAATGCAAAAATTTTTTAAATGTTTAGACAATAAAAGTTTTGATGTATGCAGAATATGTTGAAACATTATTTTTCTAGGAAATGGAATGCTCATTCACTCTGCCCACTGTTAGTTATTTTCTGTCCACCTTTTCAATGAGCAACAAAGTGTACAGGTACAAAATTTTATGAGAAAATGGCTAGAATAATTTTTGCCTTCATTACCAGTATAAAATTACATGTATACTTCTTCCTGTTTGTAATATTCAGAGTTAGGGCTACTATTTTGCTTTTGCCACTGTTATCATGAGGAAAGGAAAAATCATGTACATTATACAAATGCACATGAATTTACATACACAAGAAAAAGCTAAATTTAAATTCTTTTAAAATGTGTATGTTCCTGAGTAACACACAAAAGCTATTGTTCTAAGGCAATCAGTCTTTTTCAGAAGTATTTGAATAAAAGGTGACTTCTTTAGGATTAAAACAGGCTGCAATCCTTTCTCCAACAATTCATAAATTTTTGTTTCAGAAAACTTCAGATAAGGTATTTCCCAATTTTCTAAGAAATCGTTCCCATTCTTTGTCACATAAACATTCACTTTACTGATGCCTCAGCATACTATAAGATTAATATCCAGAGAGTTAATATGGAATTGTAAGCTTATACTTCAACTACAATATTTAAATTATATTGAATGCATCTTAATTAGGATATGGCAGAAAATGAAAATCTTAAAAGAGATAAATAATCTTGTGATTAATATTGTAAGAGGATGAAAAAGTAATAGTGGAAAAGCTCTCTGAATAGTATGTTTAATTTTAGGTGTCCCAATTTGAGAAGGTAAATTAAAGAAGATTTCAAAAATTCAAAAAAAAATGATTAAGAGAAAAAGTGACAGTAATTAATGAAGAAAGCTTACAGGATCTCACTTGCTAGAACATGGTGAAGCAGTGCTTAGAGGCAGAGATGATAATTTACTGATATTTAAGGAATGTGAACAATGAGAAAGAATATAATTTTCTAAAAATATTGGTACAGTGGGAATAATTAGGGATATCAGGAGGAATTTTTAAAGGAAAAAAGTGAAAAGAACTCAAGAAGAAAATTGGATGGTGATAGGAATTTAGGAATTTATAGTTTAGATCTGTAACACTAAACCAACCTGCTTCAGTAGTTTGACTAGTTCACATGCAGGCTAGTTTTTGTGTATAAATACAGTACAGAGAACACAACAGTATTTTAAAGAAATTAGTGGGGAAAATTAGGCCCAGCTTCTGGCTTCCTGAAATTCACATTCAGTAAACACAGAAATAAAATGCAATACATTGTTTATAAACACTAGTTTACTACTTGAAAATTCCTAATTATAGTCTTAGAACAGTCCAATATGTTAATATATCAGTGTCAAAAATAACATTAAATAAAATGATTCCTCTTCCTGAACAGTAAATTCCTATCATTATTAGAAGGAATTTTGAGAGTTAATTAAGGAAACTGGTGTATCTCCTGAGAAACGTATCAGACTTTATACAAGGCTTTGCATAGACGTTTCATGCATAGGCTGCCTGATACTAGAAGCAATTCAGATGAAGTTAAAAGAGAAATGAATACAGATTCTGAAAAAAAAAGGATTCTGGTATTGGTTTGGTCACTTCAATGGGTGATTTGAAGCAAGCCATCTCCTTTTCAAGTCCTATTTTCCCATATCTGTAATGGGAATAGTGATACCTGCCCTGCCTAATTTAGGGGGATTTATGAATCAGTTGGTTAAGATAATCTACACTAAATGCTTAATAAGAGAGAACTCCAAATAAATAAAATATATTAAATATAATTTTTGGTAAAGATCTTCATTTTGAGTAAAAAAGATCATGCAAATAACTGTAAGTATTCATCCAGATTCTTCGATTTCATAGAACAGAGAAATGAGTTTGTTCTGGATTTAGATACACCTATTATTGTATGAATTGCAAGGATGAAAGTCAATTCATAGTATTAAATCCTATCATTTCAGCCAGTACTTATAAATTATGATTTGTATATTTAGGATACTTAAATGACTGTTTTATGTTATTTATTGCTATATATAACATAGCTATATGACATGTTAGTTCAAAATACTATTTTAACACATGTCATGATTATGTGGGTCTCAAATTTTGATATGTCTTAGCTGACCAATTACCATGTTCCATTGGCATTTGATGGTATTCTCTAGTAGTTGGTCTGGTCTGTGAGCCCCACATAGCTTCATATACCACCCTAGAACCTTGATGAAGATGTGTGGAGGGCTGAGGTCAGGGTACCACTCTCTCTTTCCAGGTTGACCCACTGTCTCTCCACACAGTCTATTCTTACATGAAACTGGAGTTCTCACATGGCAGGTCAGGGCTTCAAGAAACTAAGATGGAAAGACTTGTCCCAGAAATGGCATGCAGCACTTCTAACATACTCTGTTGATCAAAGCAGTCACAGATCAGCCCAGATTCCAGGAGAGGAAAACAGACCCTACCTCTTGACAGAAGATGTGTCAAAGACTTAGGGTGATCTTTAACTGCCACAATGCATGTCTGAAGATAACTAAAATAGGTATGTGATTAAAATTTTCTTGACTGAATTTTTTTTCAAATAAATTAAGAAGACTGTAGCTTCAACTTTAGATAAGTATTTCCATTCAGTCAAATCAGAACTATTATGAATGATCTTAGTAGAAACAGTTAAATTAGTTATATGCCTTGTTATATAACTTGACTTAAACCAAATTTATCAGTACAAGATTCAAACAATAGTTTAATTTATTTGATATGGTCATACTTATGATCAAGCAATGGAATCAGCGAGTATTTACCTCAAGTAATCTGTTCAAGTCACTAAGAAGAGTCAATCTGCTTGGGCTACATAGCTAAAGCTACAAGTTTTAAAATTATTAATAGATCTACATATAATAATGGTTTAGGTAAACATATATACATTACTAATATGTAATTAAATAATTTGAAGTAGAATATCAATTAACAGTAGTATATTTCATATATTGATGAACAATTTAGCATTTTGCTCATGTGAAGGGATTTCCTAACAGTAATTTAACATATGGTCCTTAATGAGGAATTTGTATGATAGATCTTAATCACTAAATTATTAACTAACATCATCTAGAATCATATGCAAAGAAAACACTATGCTTTTAATAAGAAGAACATTTCAGAACAAATTCAGTTACCACAGTGGTTGGTGTATTTGCAATACGACTGGGATAGTCTATTTTCAGCTATTGAGTGTTCACTTGCCCAGAATTCTATATTTTTGGTACTTTCTTGCTTCTGTAATTCTATATGACTGTACAATAAGCAACCCATGACAATAAGTTTCCTGAAATAATACCTTTCTCTAAAATGGAAGGTCATTTGATGCACTATTTTAGCATTAAATTTATATTATTAGTTTTAGGAAATCTGTAAAGCATGAACAGTAAATGTACACAGATGCACTAATATTTAGATAGATATATTTGTATTTATATGTACACACACCACACACACACACACACACACACACACACATAATATTTACTCAGAGGGGCAGAAGTGACAACAATATTCATAGGCGAACACCTTGTAAAATGGCTATTTTGCTTCCCCTTTCTCAATTTTTATCTTTTCCTCTTGTAATCTTAGTCATAGACACTAAATATTAAGTCTAGGTCATTCTATATTAATGGGAAAAAAAGCATCTCTGTTTTTTAGTGGAGTGGTCATGGTCCAAGCCTAACACATGAACTATTATTCCAGACTACACAGTTAGGAAGGGAATATTAATTGAGTGGCTGAAATAAAAATTTTTCTTAAACACCCATGTACTTTATAAAATTGCATGTGCTTGTGTTTATTCAATCAGTTAGTTATTCAACTATTTGCAGGCACTGGACTAGAAATTGAGGATATAAGAGTGAAAAAAGCATGAGCCTCATACTCACGAGTCAAAAGAAGTGGCAAAAGAACAAAGGGCATATAATGTGGGCATTTATTCCATATAATGAACATAGCTTCTGCAAAGACACAAAGATAAAGAAAGAATGATGATTTGGCCAACTGCAAATTAATGGTAATGAACAAATACAGAGTGTATGGGTGTAGGGCGGGGGGTGATAGTGAAAAGTAGAAATGATATAGATATTCTTTTATATCATCCTAAGAAGGTTGGATTTTCTTTTCTTTCTGCAGATGCTGAAAAGAAATGAATAAATAATCTAGCAATGGGTCTGATATGTCATTTAGAAACTTTACTCTGGGGCAATTTAGAGCTGGAGTCAGGAAACTGCTGTCTCTTTTTACAAATAAAGTTTTATTGGAACACAGACACATCATCTTTTCACAAAGGTCAATGGCTGCTTTCCTCCTACAGCTACAAAATTGAGTAGTTGCAACAGAGGCTGTACGGATGCACAGTCTCTGAAATATTTAGTATCTGGCCCTTCACAGAAAAGTTTTCTGTTCCTGATTTAGATGACTGATTGGGAAGGTTTGAAATTGGAGGCTGAAAGAACAATTAGGAATTGAGAAACAGTGATGGACTGTATTAAGCAGCAGTGGGAATGAAGAGAAGAATTCTGAGGATGTTTGTAATATAGAATAGGATTTATTGATTAAATAAGTAATAAAGAGAAATCAAGGATAAATAGGCACTAGTTTGATTGTGGTAAAAGTGGAGAGAAATGATAAATTTTTTATATGTATTGCTCTGGGAGCACCTTCAGATAACATTATCTATCAGTCCCAAGTTTTAGGATAGAATTCCAGACAGAATATCTGATGTAAATGAAAATTAGCTTTGCTGTGGTTATTGAATAGGACATGTGAAAAGATGTGCTGAGTAAGTAGAAAACCAAACATTGTGCCCTGGGACAAAACAGGAAACACGTATAGGGAGGGAGGAAACTGGTGGAAAGAAGTTGGAGATCTGACTAAAATGTTTCTTTTAACAATCATGTTGTATAAGAGATTTTATTTTATTTTCATTTGTACTATTTATATTCAAAAACTTGATATGTAAAATATAATCATAAAGCACAATTAACCCAAGTTCTCTGTAGAACTGAATTAAACTAAATATGCTATATAATCCTTTGACCCCTTTTGAAAGTTGTGCAGATAGTTGGATTAGTATAAGACAAGAAAAAAAAAAAACCTTAACTCAAAGGAAATAAGGTATTCTCAATCATGTGGTCAAATGAAGAAGTTTTATGGAATATCTACTAATGGTGTTTGGGAAATGAACTAGGAACTGTATTACCTCAGAGCTCCACAATGCATAATTATTTCCAGAAGACTTAAATTGTGATTGTATCCATGTTACATAAAAATCCATGTGCTAAATCGCTGTGTTCCAATATGATTCTCTTATAATTATAAACTCTTGGGCTTGTCACTAACTTACCCACTTCAGTTAAAAGTGTTAATAATATGATACTTTATCAGAGAAGCATAACACATTTAGAAAAGTCTTTAACATATGAATTTGTTATGAACTGTGCCCATTTGTTTATTTCAAACATAATTTTATTTTATTTCAGAACTTTAGAAGTGCAGTTTTTAAAACATTTCATAATTGCACTGTGTTGTACTGTAAAGTGAATATACCCATATATGTGAATTACACTAATAGTGATGATTTATGAAAAGTTAAAGGGCACTTAGTTGGGAAGATATAAATAATTTCACTTAAGCAGTAAGAAAGTGATATTATCAAGGTTAACATAGCATATTCTCTGCCATTAATATAATTCCATATGAATAAGATTTTGATGAATTGGAACCATCATTTAAATTCATTGTATTATCTGTATATAATGTTATATAAACTGCAACTAAGATTAAAATAGTCTATCTATTGTCTAAAATTCCTTCTTATTGTACTTGTTAGTATATGTGAAATCATGATAGAAGTTATTATAGCAGTTTATTTTCTATTCTTATACATATTATAAATATATCCATGATTATAATTGTTATTAAAGAAATAATAATTATAAAATATGTAATGAAATTCATTGTTTAAAAATGAACTTTTGCTAATAATTCTGTTACATATGATGACTATACCACTTTGGGATCAAGTTATCAGATAAGTTACTTCTACAAACTGGCAGGGGGCAGGGGGTGGTTATATGAAGAATAGAATCTTGAAATATTTTTCAGAGACAAGCTTTTCTGTAGTTATTTCATTTTCTGGTTTTCAGAAGTCTTGCATTAAATGAAAACCCTCAGCCGATAGCTCCTGCATTTGCCTGTTCATGGTGTTAATTATCTTTTGTTTGCCCTTGATAATCCTGAGGTTGGTATGCAGATGATAGGAAGGCTGCAGAATCATCTCAAAGTGTAAAAAACAATGGCATTGTCAATTCTGCATCACAACACTTTATAAATTATGAATGTTATCCACATTAAGGAGAGTGGTAGACTTTTAAAATTACTTCCATGAATAGATTAAATTACAAGTATTATTACATTTCATTTTATTAAGTGCATCTTAGTAGTTATTAGAGCAAATGAACATGTTCTCTCAATTACATAATAACATTAGAACTAAAAATTATGCATCAACACTCCCAGATGCATAATGGAGCATTGTATATTAATCACTCTAAACAATATTTTTGAGTTTATATAAAGGCAATTATTACCTATTGAACAATAACATTATTTTATTGGTTTATTAAAATTCAGTTGAAGAGCTACCTCTTTTATAAAAAGCTCTAAGTATTTTCAATTTTTTTTCAAAGAAACAATGTATACAAGTAGTCCCATTTACTTACATTTGATGCTTATCTTACTACAAAATTGTAAGATTATATACATATAACAGGAAAACAGTTACTAAAATATTAGAGATTAGCTATTCATATTACATGAAAACCAACTGAAAATCATATTACTAAAAGTTTTACTTGTTCAATTTTAAAGTTATAGTTTAATATTATAACACTAAAATAGTCATATTGTTAGATTTGAAAACAAAAAAACTGTTATAAATATGATTATAATTTGCCTAGATATATAGGTTCAATTTTATTTTTGCTAGTCTAGATGACTCATAAATATCAACCTTCAATAGAAATATTTTTACATATCATTTAATATTCTAAACTCATTTATCCTTTGTTCATTTGCTTCAATTAATGGTGGCTTAAAAAGGTTATTGTATATTACATTAGAATATGACTTCAACGTTGGGAATTAAGTCTTTTCTTATATTTCATAAAATGTTTTGCTTTGATGTGAGAATCTTACTGATGTCAATAAAACTTTTTATAAATTCAGTTAGATTTGAAAATAGCGGTTTCCAATATTAACACTCCTTTTCATGAATGCACAAAACAGCACTAAAGTCCTTATGTGTGGCAGAAAAGAGCAATTGAGTTATCATTAAGTAACAAAATAAATAAAAGTTACTTTATATTTTTTAAACAAATAGGGAACATGGACTTTATTAAGAATATATGACAAAACTTAATTGACCTGAATTTGTGAATCCAAATTTTTTAAATAGTAAAATGAGTCTTTTACATTGGCAACTTAACTGCATTATCATCCATTTTATTTAGTAAGCACATTATTCACATTATTTATAATAAAGTAAAAATTATAAGAAAAGGAAATTATCTGTTGACTGAATAACAACATTATTTTATTTATTAAAATGCGATTTAAGATTCACAAAGAAATATCTCTCAACTATATATTTAGGTATATTCCTTGTTTAAACTTCTTACATGAATATGAATTATCCTTCCTCTAAATAAGGACTGCTTTACTTATAAAATTTTCTAATGCTTCTAGCAGAAGGGAAAAACACAGAATTTCATAGCAAGGAAAATTCTGAGACTACACTGACTAAATACATTTAGATTTAGTATTTTTATTACTGTTGAGAGAGATATAAGCCAATATGATTCATTCACTCAAGTATTTAAGTAAACAACAACAAATATCATCTCTAAAATATTGTTAGAACATTCATCTTTCTATATTCCTCTCAAAATGGTATACACAATTTACAGGGCACACAGCACAATATAACTAAATTTTTCTTAATCTGCCTTCAGTCTTTTGTTTCCTTCTTGCTTGAGTAGAAGTTTCAGATATGAAAGTGTTAATAATGTCTTTAAAAATTACTCCTATTCAAGAAGAAAAAAAATCATGATACTTCTTAATCTTTCTAATTCTGTTCTCATAAGATGAACTTGGATTTGTTTCTTTAACACTGAATCCTTTTATAAAGACCTGATTTCTTTACTAATGAATTTGAAAAAAATGACATCAGGTTCCTAGGTAAGTACTATGAACTAAGTCACACACAACAGTAATATTATTTCATGTAATAGAAAATATATATTTGGTTAGTCTCCCATATGTGTTTCTTCAAAGCAGTGATTAAGATAGCAGGTAAATAGCATGCAAACGATCATGCAGTAGTTTGCAATCTGTCTTTCGAGCATCACTGAAAAATTTCTTCTAGGAAATGAAAGCCAGGCATAATTCTCTAAAATTACACTGAATGCCTCTTGATCAATAGAGATAAATCTAGTTCTGTTGTTAAATCGATTTTCTCCTTTATAGAGATATATTGTCCTGATTGTTTTAAGAATAATTGTTTCAC
>JAVSCE010008177.1:0-10000 GCA_032199065.1 Smutsia gigantea | reverse complement strand
CTAAGAGTTAAGGTTCAAACTGATTCTGATCAACATTCCCTCCATTTTTGGTTTGGTGACATGATGGATGAATGCATGCTTGATATCAATCACTTCTAAGGTAAATTCTGAGAAAGTCTTGCTGTGCATCAGTCAAGACATAGAGTCCTTAATGAAATAATAGGATCCTTACTTATTATCATAATTTTTTTATAGAGAAGTCCTCACATCAGACATTGTCCCCTGCCTCTGTCAATCACATATTGCAATTAACTTATTAAATTGCACTTGAATTGGATGGACTACTAGAGAGGGGAAACTAGAAAGTTCTTGAAAACAGATTCTTCTTTTATATCCTTCAAACACTTTTGAATCAGGGAATGTGGGATCTGGGTTTCCCTTTTATAGCAAATTAATTTTTCCCTTTTAACTTAAATAGGCGATATTTTTGAAACTCCTTCAGTGAACTGGATAGTTACAGTTCAACCCTCATCCCTCTTCTCCCCTACCCCAGAGGAGAAGCAGCAATTAACATGATGATTGAGATATGCTTAATACATTAACTATTAATAGTTCAATTCAGTGAATATGAATTTAGCCTAAAAATATGTGTAAGACACAAAGATAAGACAGAATTTTTGACTCCAAGTAATCCACTATTGTTTAACAGAATAAGAAAAGTAAATGGCATCTGCCAAAGAGAAGAATGAAGTTGCAGGAGAGTTCAAAGGAGGAAGAAAATAATCAACTTATAAATTCAACAACAAATATTTACTGAGTAACTGTTGTATGTCTGACACACAAGACATGATTCCTGACCTCTAATAGCTTTCAGTTTAACAGTGGAAACACATATATGATTAAAATATAAAGAATCAATTTTATAATAAAGGTATGCACAGGATCTTAAGGGGACATAGAGGAAGATATGAACAGAGCACTGAGGGTCCTGGAGACCCAGGAAAGACTTCAGTGGGGATGACAGTTCAGAAGGACCAGGATGGTGTCCAGCAGAAGCAACAGCATTAAGCAAAGGCACAGAAGAGTGGATGGCTCTGGCATGTGTGGGGAATGGAGGAACTGCCTATTGTGTCTAAAAGAGAAACACGGGGGCTGCACACAGTTTATGGGGGACTGGGAATTGCCAACATGAAATCATAGAACTTTAAAATCACATTCAAGGCATAATCCCTTTGTGGAAAAGAAAAGATAAAATGGCACATACATTAAGTAGGAATAGCTGGGGCTGCAAGAAACTGAATAACTGACCAAAAATTGAAACAAAGAGTAGTGTATGGAGGAAGGTGGCAGCTGCCCAGGGTTTCTGCCGTTCTTTTGGTCACGGCATGCCTACTAAACATTTAGGAATCACATCCAAGTTCAAGTGAAAAAGAAGTCAGGACGATGAAGGACTTTCTCCTCAGTAAGTGTGTCCTTTTATTTAGAAAGAAAAGCCTTCCCCAAAATATTTCCACTTAACCTCTCATTAGCCAAAACTGGATCCCATGTGTACCTCCAGCTGCAAGAGAGACCAGAAAAGCCAGTGCTTGACCTGCCAGCCGCCCAGTACAGGAGGATGCAAGAGCAGGGTTTTGAGTGAGGCGATGTGCTGCAGCCACAGTGTCCTCTCCCCTGGGCGGTAGCTGGTGACACATATGGAAAATCACATGGGTTACACTTTTTCCCAGTGAGCCCAAGCTCCTCTTACTGTTTCCTAGACCCAACAACTCTGGGACTACCAGAGACCTATTTGTTCCTTTTCTTTCATGTTTTGAAAGAAAAACATGTTTCCCTCCCCTCCACACCTTATTCCATTATTTTCTTAGGTAAACAAGACAACAGCAAATAATTTTATTCAGGGGTCAGGAACCTATGTCATTCATGATACACTTTTATCAAAGGTAGAACAACAATGATGCCCCCCTTTTCCTTTTGGGTCTGCACTTCCCAGTCCTTCACTGAAAGACAGCAAAGGTAAATAAAACCTACATATTATAATGACCCTGAGGGAGGCACGCTGACTTAAACTTGAAAGAAGCCTCTCCTACTTATTAGCTAAATGTCCTTCCTGAGCCTGTTTCCTTACCAGTGAAATGCAAATAGTAAGGGTATCTACCTCAGGCATGATCTAAGGATTAAGTAAGATAATAAGTATAAAGTACTGTACACTGTGTCTAGTGAATTTAATTCTTAAAATTCATTTTAAAGTTGTATCCCCATTATGAGAATTTATGTTACATTTTTGGTAAGTTTTTATAAATGCAAAGATGAACATCATCTCAGCCTTTGGTAACTTAGCAGCCCATGTAACACTATATAGAGCCCTCCTTTCCTACGCCCCCTCTCCTTAAAGACCATTACTATTTTACTCCACTTATGAATTAGATTTATAAATTTGACAGATACCTAATAAACTATCTGTCAAAGCAGTGATTCCTCTTTATTGTGTTAATTATCAAAGTAAAATACAGTCTGAAGACTTTCTTAGGAACTTATATTTGAAAAAGAATAAAATATGATTTTGACAATGCTGCAAAGTTAAATACCTTGTTGTGGAATTATAAATCAAGGAGGGAGATACGGTTTTAGTCTCCACTTTCTCAATCCTCCTCTTATAAGCCAGACATAAATCTTGATTGATGCAACTGATGGGAAACTCACTTGTAAGTTTTTCACTGTTGCAAGTGTCCTTACTTTATTATTTTCTTTCATATAGTTTCTTTGGCTTAAACATAAAGTCTACACTGAGCTCATGATTGTAAATACACTCATTTCATCAGCTTCATGCTGTTCCTAATCAGTGGTTTCTTTTCTTTCCCATTTTTTTACATTTTTTATATATTTTTCTATGGTCTCTTTGCACCCTACATGTCTCGTCTGTAATTAATTACAATTGCAATTAATTACTTATTTAGGCTCTGTCCTCCTGCCAGATTATAAATCCCATGTCTCCTTAGCTGCAATCCCCTGTTACTAGAAAAAAGGTTGGTTAATCAAAGGTGCTCCATAAATGTTTGATATGAGTGCAAGAGTAAGGGAGTAGATGAAGCAAAGCAACATACTTTCCATGGGGAGCATTTAAAAAACATATTGTTTCTAAACAAATATCCCATCTAGTTTGCTCAGCTTTATTTCTCTTTTCAGCTTCTGCACTTTCAAGGCAATTTAAGTCCTATGTTTTTTATTAATCTACACTCAATTATTCAGGATGCTCAGAAAAGCTTGTTTGATGTCCAAGAAACTTCACAAAAGAAAGAAAAAGACACTCATTTATGAAAGACACATTTTTTTTCTTTTAAGAATAGTTTAAAACTAGAATTATTTTGCTCTCAGGATTTCATCTAACATTTAATTATTTTTCATGATTCTCAGCATCCAAGGCTGGCATTGGTGGGAAAACTACTCCAGGCGATCACAATTTGCAGAAAATTAAGGGGGTTTTTAATTTTCTTTTATCAGGGTTATTGAATTTTGACCTTATCTGAATATGCATAGACACTGACCAAACTTCACAATCTTAGATAAAACCAATATTGCTGCCTATTCATATCTTGGAAATTTTGCATTCTCTACCTTCATAGACTGAAGCACAATTACACAGTCACCCTTTATTTTTTCTTACGGTCATAAACTCTACATAAATACATTCATCTCACCCTAATATCCTCTGTCACACAAACAGCCATAGCCTGTTAGAGAGCACAAGTGTCCTTCAATATCTGTCCTCTTCTCCTCCTTGATAAAATGCAATGCCTCATTTTTAGCTGGACCACAGCTAAAAAGACTCAATTGCCCAGCCCCTTCTTGTAGTTAGAGATGAATACATTCTGACAAACAGAATTCACCGAAAATATTTCTGATTCCAGGAATTTTCCTTACAGGAAAGACTCATGCCCTTTTCCAGCTGCCTTCCTCTTTCCTACTGGCTGGAATGCAGCAGAAGGCTACACTGTAAGCAGCCACATTGAGAACCAGATAGCACAAGCCGCAAGCTGAAAATGATGGTAAAAACAAACTAGATTCTGGTCCCCAAAGTGTTTCATGAGGCTGCCCAGCACACTCTGGACTACCTATTTCTAGACTTACTTCATGCAAAAGTTTTTGCCAATTTTTATTAGATTTCTTGACCTTTTAAAAAAAGAGAGACAGAAAGAAACCCAGGAAATAATTTAAGAGAAAAATGATGAAACCGGTAGTAAAGTAGTATCTGCCCATAGGTAGACAAGGGATTGTAGGAACTTTCGAAAAAATTAGTTTCTGTTATCATCATTTTTCCTTTAAACAATTTCCTAGATGTGTCAAAGAGGAACAGTTTCACTGTACATATCAGGCTTCTTCTGTCCTTCAAAAGAGAAAAAATAAAACTTTATGATTGCAGTATCAAGACATCTTAACCTAACAGTCACACTAAACTTTATTTATTCTGATATGTTTTGCATTTTATTGTATATGTTTTCATTTTTAATTATTTTCCACTTGTGTTATTAACCTTTAGTCACCTTCTGTGTGGGAAGAGCAGGAACTAAATGTTCTGATGATGTCCTGATGTATGAAATTAAATGAGGAGACTCCCTCTTCCACTTACACTGCTTTTTCTAAGGCCAAGAGGCAGCTTAGGAAGAGGTCATGCCTGAAGGACAAAAACTACCTATTCACTACCTTGTAGAATACATTTTAGGGCAAATGAGTAAAATGTGCATGGGTTAGTTACTATGCATTAGTTGTAAATTGAACTCACTCTGGCTGAATACAAAAATTGTTCTCCTCTAATCAAGTTAAGAGGCTTCATTCTTATGAAGCAAGAAAAAGCAACTGCTCTGCCCATGAGGAGCTGGAATGCTCAGGACACCTCACCACCCACAAGGGTCACTTTGGGGGCTAGAATTTGTAGCAATATATTTAAATTCTAACTTCCATTTTACTTACATAAAAATAATGGAAATAATTAATGTTTGATGATCTCCTAGAAGTGTTCTTCCTCCTATAGCTACCCTGATTTGAAATTATCTGTACATAGGAAAATTTGAGGGCAAAATAGAGGTCATAATGCTTATTGTTATATGGGTGGGATGTAAAAGATCTCTCATAAGCAGGCACTTACACAGGGGATGAAATAAGTTTAAGTAAATCTCTGACCTGTCTCTCCTCCCTGTTTCTCTTTTCCTTCTTACAACTTTTGTTTTTCTTCAGTTTACCTAAGGTCTGAAAGAGGATGATCTCTCTTCAGGGTGGGCAGTGTCCTCTGAATCCTTTCTGAATGCAGAGCTGCTGAGGAGCGGCCTTTTGCCATTACTACTCAGTTTCCAAGACTACAAAATGGGCTTGAAAATGAAAGGATATAAAATCCAGTATATTATGCTAATCTCACCATTTCAAATGAATACCCCTAGAACGGTCAACATAATCCATATCCCAACCAGTATAAATAAAACACAGTCTTTTCAGATGCGTAAGATATAGCAGACTCTCAGTCTTAACAATCAGTGTGGCATCCAGGCCACTGCCTCATGGGTTTAGATCTGTGAGTAACAGCATGATTTTGTCGAATGTGTACCACCATGTTAGGCTTTGGCAACGTCTTCTCTTCCAGCAGAGGAACGTCAGGCTTCTATAACATAAGCACCAAGACAGGATTTTTTAAACCAACTCAAATGTCCTATGTTTGAAGTTATTTTTTAGATACTGAAGGTCTTTGGAATTGACCCTTATTATGGATGATTTTTGAATCATCTGTTTTTACTAAATTAAAAAACAATAAACCCTCAGATAAAAGAACTTTGGCTGAATTAACATACATGTGACTAGTATGTATACATGAAGCCACTGAAGTATCTTAATCAGTGTCTCGCAAATGAGTTTCAGCCCCAGGCAAGTTCGCTATAAATTCACTGTGACCAAAGAAATTTACAGCAAAGGGTTCTTGGGATGAAAAGGTTATACCCAATTTTATTTCCAGGTGGCAGGTCAGTCACTAAAATCCCGTTCACTCAGAGCAAGTCTGTGTTTTCACTGCTGCTTCGGATGCAGCAAGCCGGTCTCTGCCTCTGGGCCTCTTTCTGCACAGCCGTCCCGCACAGACGTCCTCTGGGCCTCTCTGTACAGTCGTCCCACACAGCTGTCCTCAGGGCCTCTGTCCTCGGGCGCTGCCACCACTCCAGCCTCCACTCTGCTCTCCTATAGCCTTGCAGCCCCGCCACCCAGTCGTGCACAGAGCACTGGGCCAAGCTCTTTATATTAACACAATAATGGCTTATTGCCTAAAGGTGTGGAAGCGGTAGCATAGCAACAGGCCAGTAATATCATCAGGCGGTTTAAATTCAGTGAGGATCCTGGCCATAGGAACCCCACTTTACCCACAATCAGCCAAGTTATTAAGACCAGTAGAACTGGAAGAGTTTCAGTGAAGGTTGGGTAAAATAGGAAAAGGTTGTTTATTATTTGTGTTCCTATCTTCTTTGAACCTTTGTATCCCTGAATATCTTAAACCTGATTTGAGGCAAAACATTGCCTGTGATTTTCAATCTTTTAAAAAAAATGTCTGTGCAAATGGTCATCATGGAAATTACAGGTTCGTTTAACCTCAAAAACATGTCTTACATTTCTTTCACAATTCCCTTAGTTCCATTAGTCCCTTAGTTTCTGGGCCCTTCTCATCACAGCATAACAGGGAGAATATGATGTCTGCATGACTTATTACTGGTGATGTTAACTTTGGTTACTTACTTAAGGTGGTATCTGCCAGATTTCTGCACTGTAGAGTTACTATTTTTCCCTTTCCATACTCTATTAGCTCTAAATTCAAACTCTATTCCATACTCTAAATTCATCTCATACTCAGCAGGAGGGGAATTAAGCCCTATCTTCAGGAGAAAGGTATATCACATAATTCATAGACATATGCTCAAATCATCACAGTAATTAATAGATATTTTGGGAGAGACAATTTTGACCTATGCAAATATCCAATTTTTCCTTAACGTTTTATCCACTACTTCTAGAATTCACCAGTGTCTGATGCTTTCTCATGATTATACGGAGGAAAATCCATTACCTCAGTATAATCATGAGAAAGCATCTGACAAGCACAAATTGAGGGACGTTATGTAAAATGGCTGACCCGTACTTCCAAAAAGTGTTAAGGGCATGTAAAGCAAGAGAAACAAAGAAAATGTGACTAGCCAGAGGAGATTAAGGCCACACTGCAACTAAATACAATGTAATAACACTAGATTATTGGGTCCTGGAACATAGAAGGACATTAATGCAGAAACTGGTGAAATCTGAAAAAGTCTGTAGTTAATTTAACAGTATTCTACCAATGTAAATTTCGTAGGTTTGGTTATGGTTATGTAAGATGTGAACATTAAGAGAAGCTAGGTGAAGGATATATGTATATAGGAATTATACATCATTTGTAACTCTTCTGTAAATCTAAAATTTCAAAATTAAAAGATATTTTTAAAGGGTGTACAAAAATTGAAATCAAACTTCATTTGGAGAATGGGAGAAGAAAGAGATGACAAAAATGAAAATCCTTGTATCCTTCATGGAGACAAAGCATTTTAATCAAGAAATAACATAACCAGCCCCACAATGACAATCATATTATAACATATAAATGTATCAAATCAACACGGTGTACACCTTATCCTTACAAAATGTTATATGCAAATATATTTTAATTAAGTAAAGAAATAAAGAAACAGCAGTCTACACATATAAGTTAGAAATATGGACTTAAATACTAAATATTAAGCCTAAAAATAGTTGAACGTGATTGTTTCTGGAAAGCAGGACCAGGAAGAGGACAGCAGGCCACCTTTTTGATATTATTGTTATAAGCCTTCTAAGACATTTGATTTTACTAGCGTGCATACGTTAGTTTGATTTTAAAGAGTTAAAATAACTGCAGAAATAAACAAATAATAGGCCAGTAGAATTTTAAGGAAGCTGATTCAGAAATAATTTCAAGGACCAGGACATGATACCAGGCATTACCAGCAGTTTCTGGGCATCAGACCTCCTGCCTTCCAACAAGCTGCAGCACCCAGCATTGATTACTAGAAATCTACCATATGCTATAGAAAAGTCTAACCATATCATGCCACAAAAATCAACTACCCAGAAACATTTTGAAGCTCATGAAAATCAAGATGTCTTAGAAATGTAATAGATCCTTTAGAAGCTTGACATTCTGCCTTCTATTATAAAACATGGGATCTATAAGCATAAAAAAGCTTATCAGGTGCTTGCAAAAAGGAGATAAAAACAAAATAAATATCTAGAAAAAAATGTTTTCTCTAGAAAGACTTAGAGTAAGGCATAAGGAAATGAGATGCTATGGATTTCGGTGGCATACATCATTGTGAGGAAGAGGGAACAGGAAGCTTTAATTTCAAGATTTTTTTTAAGCCTTTCTATTCTTTTTCTCTCTCCCAGTCTTTATTAACCACCTACTTCTTATCTTCTCCTTTTCTTCGTATTTACAATTTTTCCATGTTTTTCATCTTACTTTCTTAGAGGAGTCCTCTTTTGAAGTGTGCCTTTTATCTCAATGACTAATAAGAGACTATTAATAATAGAGACTCTGAAGTAATGGGCAACATGTCACTTAATAGAACAAGAATGAGAAGTCTTTAATGTAGCCATAGTAACATTATTTTTATGACAACATCTTGATGGCATTTTGGTGATTATCAAACACTATACATAGAAGATAACCCAAGGATGTTTAGAATTCTTTAATGTTTAAAACCTTTGAGATAAAAAAAATCAGATGTGGTTATTTTACTACCATTTTATTGTTATTTTTAGTATAATATTGTTTTGTTTTTTTCACAACTCTTCTGAATTATTGATTCTAAGAATATTCTTGAAAATACAATACGTAGGAGTTTTTGAGAAGTAAGGAGATATGATGCATGTTACTAGTTCCTATGTGATGCCTCAATTCTTTTCCCTGTTTGTTTTTAAGTTTTATTGCTAGATCCATCTGTAAAGAAAGGCTGGAGTCTTTGCCTGAAGGAAGGAGTATATGAATATGTAAATAATACTTTAATGTGATGAGATTTTCCTGTTTGAATATAAATTTGATAGGCAATGTTATCCTAAATATCAACACAGTTCAGAACCAGATGATCACATTTTGTTAACTATTTCTAGATTCCATTTGCAATTGTGTGATTTACTGAAAAAGTATATAAAGATTGAAACACAAACACTGTATGTGTTTATTTAAAGAATGCTAGACTTCTTTTTTTTGCTTCATGCATTTGATAAGTATAGTTGAAGGCAAAAAGTGAAATTTAAGGATAATCCAACACCTTATTAGAGGGGATCAATAACTGCAGAGATTCTTATATTTTAAATTCTTTCTCAGAGCGTGACTAATCTACCAAGGTTGTGCCTACTTTCTTCATCCAAATTCAAAATTGACAATATCCCCTTCAGTGTTTCATATTAAGGGGGAAAAATAGTAAACACTGTCTTTAGAAATCATTGTACTACCAAGAAAATACACTGAACTATGGGAAGCACCTATGTTCTTTACTTATCAAGAGATGGTTCATGGGTAAGGTCACTGAAAATTTGACCTTGGTGAAGAAAATCACAAATAACATTCAAGTTTATTTAATAAAAAATAAGGTCAGACAAGAATTTCAGTACTAGTGGGGAAGCAATGCAAATGAAAAATAAGAATCCTATTTTTGAATTTTATTGAAAACATGAGTATGAACAAAGAGTAATACTTTTTAATGTCATATCTGTCTGAAAATGATTGTCCAATAAAGATGGGTAAGAAGCCTGGCAGCCCACTCTGTGTTGGAAAATGCCCTGACAATAAGTAGAGAAAAAGAATTAGAGTTCTAATTAGAAAAACGTTAGTAACTAGAATAACAGAGGTGTATGAATAGGTTTCAGTAAGTCAGCTAGTTCATATCATCGCTTAACTGGGTATAAGCAAATCATCCCAAGTCAACTAGCTACTCTATTTTAATACTGCCTACAAAATATACCTCCT
>JAVSCE010008176.1:0-53254 GCA_032199065.1 Smutsia gigantea | reverse complement strand
AACCCTCCTACACTGCTGGTGGGAATGCAAATTAGTTCAACCATTGTGGAAAGCAGTATGGAGGTTCCTCAAAGACTCAAAATAGAAATACCATTTGACCCAGGAATTCCACTCCTAGGAATTTACCCTAAGAATGCAGCAGCCCAGTTTGAAAAAGACAGATGCACCCCTATGTTTATCGCAGCACTATTTACAATAGCCAAGAAATGGAAACAACCTAAGTGTCCATCAGTAGATGAATGGATCAAGAAGAGGTGGTACATATACACAATGGAATATTATTCAGCCATAAGAAGAAAACAAATCCTACCATTTGCAACAACATGGATAGAGCTAGAGGGTATTATGCTCAGTGAAATAAGCCAAGCCGAAAAGACAAGTATCAAATGATTTCACTCATATGTGGAGTATAAGAACAAAGAAAAAAACTGAAGGAACAAAACAGCAGCAGACTCACAGAACCCAAGAACGGACTAATAGTTACCAAAGGAAAGGGACTGGGGAAAATGGGCGGGAAGGGAGGGATAAGAGGGAAAAAGGGGCATTACGATTAGCAGATGTAATGTTGGGGGGCATGGGGAGGGCAGTACAACTCAGAGAAGACAAGTAGTGATTCTATAGCATCTCACTACGCTGATGGACAGTGACTGTAATGGGGTTGGTGGGGAGGACCTGATGAAGGGGTAGTTTAATAATCGTAATATTGCACATGTAATTGTAAATTAATGATAATAAAATAAATTATATTAAAAACAGAAAAAAAAAATAAACCAACCACCCGAGCTGAGCGGGATGTCAGTGCCTCCCACACTGCGCAGTTAAGAATAGAGAGAAAGTTTCCCTAAAAGGTATTCCAAGTGTGAAATAAAATATTCTGTAGTTCTCTCACTGTGGTCCTGCAAGCCAAAAATACTGTGCAGGCTGCAGAGGCTCCAAGCAAGCTCTGCTGTGAAGATGCCCTGCAGCCTTTCATGCCTGTGTCAGCAGACCCACAGTCCCTCACTCTTCACCCGGGACCAGAAAAAAACCAGCCGGGAATTCCCAAAGGAAGAGAGACCAGTCTGATTCTTGCGCCTAGTAGGAAAAATAATTAGCAATCCCAATCGATGCTTCCTCTCAAACAGCTGGCTTCACGATAATGTCTGCTGTATGATTGACACGGCCTCCTCCCCGCACCCACGCCCGGTTGTAAAAGAGGATTTAAGCTGTTCCCAAACCAGGATGCTGTGAAGCAGTTTATCAGAGCATACCGGTGAGCTGCTCTGGGGCAGACGCTGAATGAACTTTTTCTTAAACGCATGACCATGTTGGTTTCAGTCAAGACAAGTGTTCTTGGAAAGAGGAGAGAGGCGAGGGTAGGCAGTCAGCAAGTATTCACTGCAGGGTTCATTCAAAGTACTAGAACTACCATTTTTAATGGTTGTTTTTGTGTATGTTGGCCTTGTACTTCCAACCCTGTCAAACACCCAGGGTTTTGACAGCAGAGGGAAGCAGCGCAGGCTTTTCTCTGGACTGCTCCAGGCTATGTAGAGTGACAGCAGGCGGGGAGGAACAGGGCTGGGCCTGTATTGTCAGCCAGTAATTGGGGATGGAGTGTTTGTGGCCCCAGATTCCCATCCCTCACTAACCCAGATACAAACAGGGTTATATTAACTATGATAACCTGTCTTTTCTTACAGCATGCAGGACCACTAGCCTGAATTAGACTTCCCGATTACTCCTGGCATTCCCAGGGCGTGCTCATGTGACTTTGGGGGTAATACTCACACGGTCATGCAGTCCTAGCCTCGCATTGACATATGTTTCTCAGGGTGCCACCTGCAGTCAGCATTTCTCCCGCCCCAGGTACTAGCAACATCAGTGCAGGTGCCCAGGGCGCATTTCCTGAAGCCTCAAAACTCACAAACTCCCACCTACTGAGGCAACCTGCACATGCATGGGACTCTCAGAGTCTCCTGGAAATGGTTCCCTCTTACCTGCCTCCCTTTTCGGCCACAGCTCTCAGACACGAGACACCACCCCCACCAAAGATAGCCTCAGGGTATAGTGGACAGAGGATGTTTGGTGCCAGGCAGACCTGGCTTTCCATCTCAGCTCTTCCCCTTAGTACCTATATGGACTTAGGTAAGTCATTTAAAATCTCTCCACCTCCAGATTCAAGATGGTGGCATGAGAGGTGAAACAGAGAACTCCTCCCAAAACCACAAATAGTACAAAAATATAGTTAATTAATACAAGTAACCCTAAAACAGAAGCAGGAAAGAAGGCTGCACCAGACTGCATACAGACCTCACAAACAGAGCAGACCTCCTGAAACAGGGTAACGTACCGGAGCCTTGATCCGGGGGGAACCAGGCCCTTACCCCACCCCAGCTCACCGGCAGGAGGAAGAGAAACAGAGCTGGGAGGGGGTGGAAGCCGGGACTAATGAACACCTAGCCCTGGAGACATGCTTTGCGAGCAGAAACCTACACTGGGTGGTGCTCTGGAGGTTGGGGAGCTGGGACAGGCAGAGTGCCTGAGAGACAGATTCCAGCCATTTGTGGAGGGGACCCACATCTGGCCGCTCTGTGACAGGGGAAAGGCAGGCTGTCTGACAGGCTTCCTAGCAGCCAGAGGGCTGCTGAAGGCACGGGGTTTGCACGGAGCTTGCTGCGCGGGAGAAGGGAGAGCTGGACAAGGTTGTCTGAGCATGCTCTGCCCAGCAGGTTGGGAACTTTAGGGAGCTTCAGGTGCTCCATCACCCTAGCTGGCTGCTTAGCTCTGAGGCCCCCCCACTGTGACATGCAGCTTGCCAGGCCTTCCTCCTGGCCTGTCAGCACCGGATCGCAAACCAGCAATCACTGCACTGGCATCCGGCCAGCAAGAGGGAGGCCCCGACTACAACAGCTAGAGATGCTGGAGCACAGAGGCTTACACCTGTGTGCTCGGCCCACTGGCTGTGATACTGGAGACAGGCACTGCAGGCAGGAATCAGGAAACAGATCTTTCCTCCCCCCAGACACCAGCTCTGCTTCCCTACGACCCTCAGCCTCACTCTAGGGGTGGAGCAGCTCCAGAGACCGGAGCTTCTGGGCACTACAGGGCACTGCATAGAAATATGAAACATCAAAAGAACCTGGTTCAGACTAAAATCTCACAAACCCAAGAAAAAGGACCAAATGAAACTGAACTTACCAATCTTCCTGAAAGAGAGTTCAAAATAAAAATCATTAACATGCTTATGGAGGTACAGAAAAATATTCAAGAACTCAGGAACGAATTTAAGTCAAGGTTTCAATCATTAAGAAATTTCATATCTGAAATGAAACATACAATGGAGGGATTTAAAAGCAGATTAGATGTAGTAGAAGAGACAGTAAATGGAAAAGAAATTACAGAAGAGGAATACAAAGAAGCTGAGGCACAGAGAGAAAAAAGGATCTCTAAGAATGAAAAAATATTGAGAGAACTGTGTGACCAATCCAAATAGAACAATATTCGCATTATAGGGGTACCAGAAAAAGAAGAGAAAGAAAAAGGGATAGAAAGTGTCATTGAGGAGGTATAATTGCTGAAAACTTCCCCAATCTGGGGAAGGAGATAGTCTCTCAGGCCATGGAGGTGCACAGATCTCCCAACACAAGGCACCCAAGGAAGAAAATATCAAGACATATAATAATTAAAATGGCAAAGATCAAGGATAAAGACAGACTTTTAAAAGCAGCTAGAGAGAGAAAAAAGATCACATACAAAGGAAAACCCATCAGGCTATCATCAGACTTCTCAGCAGAAACCTTACAGGCCAGAAGGGCGTGGCATGATATATTTAATGCAATGAAGCAGAAGGCCCTTGAACCAAGAATACTTTACCTGGCAAGGTTATCATTTAAATTTGAAGGAGGGATTAAACAATTTTCAGATAAGCAAAAGCTGAGAGAATTTACCTCCCACAAACCACCTCTGCAGTGCATTTTGGAGGGACTCCTATAGATGGAAGTATTCCTAAGGCTAAATAGATGTCACCTAAGTTATAGACAAAGAGTACAGAATATGATTCATAACATACAAAGAATGGAGGAGGAAGAAAAAGGAGAAAAAAAAGAACCTTTAGGTTGTGTTTGTAATAGCATGCAGAGTGAGTTAAGCTGGATTGTTAGATAGTAAGGGAATTACCCTTGAACCTTTGGTAACCACGAATCTAAAGCCTGCAATGGCAATAAGTACATACCTACATACCTATCAATAATCAACCTAAATATAAATGGTATGAATGCACCAATTAAAAGACATAGAGTCACTGAATGGATTAAAGAAACAAGACCCATCTATATGCTGCCTACAAGAGACTCACTTCAAACCCAAAGACATACACAGACTGAAAGTAAAGGGATGGAAAAAGATATTTCATGCAAATAATAGAGAGAAAAAAGCAGGAGTCACAGTACTTGTATCAGACAAAATAGACTTCATTTTCTTTTTAATTTTTTATTAGGGTATTATTGATATACACTCTTATGAAGGTTTCACATGAAAAAATGTGGTGACTACTTTTACCCATATTATCAAGTCCCCACCCTTACCCCAATGCAGTCACTGTTCTTCAGTGTAGTAAGATGCCACAGATTCACTATTTGCCTTCTCTGTGCTACACTGTTTTCCCCGTAACCCCCCACACCATGTGTGTGAAACATAATGCCCCTCAATCCCCTCCTCCCTCCCTCCCCACCCACCTTCTCACACCCTTCCCCTTTGGAAACCACTAGTTCCTTCTTGGAGTCTCCGAGTCTGCTGCTATTTTGTTCCCTCAGTTTTGCTTCATCGTTACACTCCACAAATGAGGGAAATCATTTGGCACTTGTCTTTCTCCGCCTGGCTTATCTCACTGAGCATAATATCCTCCAGCTCCATCCATGTTGATGCAAATGGTAGGATTTGGTTCTTTCTTATGGCTGAATAGTATTCCATTGTGTATATGTACCACCTCTTCTTTATCCACTCATCTACTAATGGACACTTAGGTTGCTTCCATATATTGGCTGTTGTAATAAGTGCTGCGATAAACATAGGGGTGCATATGTCTTTTTGAATCTGAGAAGTTGTGTTCTTTGGGTACATTCCAAGGAGTGGGATTCCTGGGTCAAATGGTATTTGTATTTTTAGTTTTTTGAGGAACCTCCATATTCCTTTCCACAACGGTTGAACTAGCTTACATTCCCACCAGCAGTGTAGGAGGGTTCCCCTTTCTCCGCATCCTCACCAGCATTTGTTGTTCTTAGTCTTTTGGATGCTGGCCATCCTTACTGGTGTGAGGTGATATCTCACTGTGGTTTTATTTTGCATTTCCCTGATGATTAGTGATGCGGAGCAACTTTACATGTGTCTGTTGGCTATCTGAATTTCTTCTTTGGAGAACTGTCTCTTCATATCCTCTGCCCATTTTTTAATCAGGTTATTTGCTTTTAGGGTGTTGAGGCATGTAAGTGCTTTATATATTTTGGATGTTAACCCCTTGTTGGATACGTCATTTACAAACATATTCTCCCATACTGTAAGATGCCTTTTTGTTCTTTTGATGGTGTCCTTTGCCGTACAGAAACTTTTTAGTTTGATGTAGTCCCATGAGTTCATTTTTGCTTTTGTTTCCCTGGCTCGAGGAGATGTGCTCAGGAAGAAGTTGCTCATGCTTATATTCAGAAGATTTTTGCCTATGTTGTCTTCTAAGGGTTTTATGGTTTCATGACTTACATTCAGGTCTTTGATCCATTTCAAGTTTACTTTTGTGTATAGGGTTAAACAATAATCCAGTTTCATTCTCTTGCATGTAGCTGTCCAGTTTTGCCAACACCAGCTGTTAAAAAGGCTGTCATTTCCCCATTGTATGTCCATAGCTCCTTTATCATATATTAATTGACCATACATAGTTGAGTTTATATCAGGGATCTGTAGTCTGTTCCATTGGTCTATGGGTCTGTTCTTGTGCCAGTACCAAATTGTCTTGATTACTATGGATGTGTAGTAGACCTTGAAGTTGGGGAGCACAATCCCCCCAGCTTTATTCTTTCTTCTCAGGATTGCTTTGGCTATTCGGGGTCTTTGGTGGTTCCATATGAATTTTAGATCGATTTTCTTTAGTTTGTTGAAAAATGCTGTTGGTATTTTGATGCATTGAATCTGTAGATTGCTTTAGACAGGACGGCCATTTTGACAATATTAATTCTTCCTATCCATGAGCACAGGATGTATTTCCATTTATTGGTACCTTCTTTAATTTCTCTCATGAGTGTCTTGTAGTTTTCAGAGTATAGGTCTTTCACTTCTTTGGTTAGGTTTATTCCTAGGTATTTTATTCTTCTTGATGCAACTGTGAATGGAATGGTTTTCCTGATTTCTCTCTCTGCTAGTTCATTGTTAGTGTATAGGAATGCCACAGATTTCTGTGTATTAATTTTGTATCCCGCAACTTTGCTGAATTCTGATATTAGATCTAGTAGTTTTGGAGTGGCTTCTTTGGGGTTTTTTTATGTACAATACCATGTCATCTGCAAACAGGGACAGTTTCACTTCCCTCTTGCCAATCTGGATGCCTTTTATTTCTTTGTGTTGTCTGATTGTCGTAGCTAGGACCTCCAGTACTTTGTTGAACAGAAGTGGGGAGAGTGGGCATTCTTCTCTTGTTCCCAATCTTAAAGGAAAAGCTTTCAACTTCTCACTGTTAAGTACAATGTTGGCTGTGTGTTTGTCATATATGGCCTTTATTATGTTGAGGTACTTGCCCTCTGTACCCACTTTGTTGAGAATTTTTATCATGAATGGATGTTGAATTTTGTCGAATGCTTTTTCAGCATCTATGCAGATGATCATGTGGTTTTTGTCCTACTTTTTGCTGATGTAGTGGATGATGTTGATGGATTTTCTAATGTTGTACCATCCTTGCATCCCTAGAATAAATCCTACTTGATCATGATGGATGGTCCTTTTGATGTATTTTTGAATTTGGTTTGCTAATATTTTTTGGAATATTTTTGCATCAATGTTCATCAGGGATATTGGTCTGTAATTTCCTTTTTTTGTGGTGTCTTTGCTTGATTTTGGTATTAGAGTGATGCTGGCCTCATAGAATGAGTTTTGGAAGTATTCCCTCTTCTTCTACTCCCTGGAAAACTTTAAGGAAGATGGGTATTAGGTCTTCACTAAATGTTTGATAAAATTCAGTGGTGAAGCCATCTGGTCCGGGTGTTTTGTTCTTAGGTAGGTTTTTGATTACCAGTTCCATTTCAATGCTGGTAATTGGTCTGTTCAGATTTTCTCTTTCTTTCTGGGTCAGCCATGGAAGGTTGTATTTTTCGAGAAAGTTGTCCATTTCTTCTATGTTATCCAGTTTGTTAGCATGTAATTTTTCATAGTATTCTCTAATATTTCCTTGTATTTCTGTGGTGTCCGTAGTGATTTTTCGTTTCTCATTTCTGATTCTGTTTATGTGTGTAGACTCTTTTTTTCTTGATAAGTCTGGCTAAGGGTTTGTCTATTTTGTTTATTTTCTTGAAGAACCAGGTGTTTCTCTCATTGATGCTTTCTATTGTTTTATTCTTGTCGATTTTATTTATTTATGCTCTAATCTTTATTATGTCCCTCCGTCTACTGAATTTGGGTCTCATTTGTTCTTCTTTTTCTAGTTTCATTAATTGTGAGTTTAGACTGCTCATATGGGATTGTTCTTATTTCCTGAGGTAGGCCTGTATTGCAAGATGCTTTACTCTTAGCACGGCCTTCGCTGAGTCCCACAGATTTTGCAGTGTTGAATTATTGTTGTCATTTGTCTCCATATTGCTTGATCTCTGTTTTTATTTGGTCATTGATCCATTGATTTTTTTAGGAGCATGCTGTGAAGCCTCCATGTGTTTGTGGGATTTTTCATTTTCTTTGCATAATTTATTTCTAGTTTCATACCTTTGTGGTCTGAGAAACTGGTTGGTGCAATTTCAATATTTCTGAATTTACTGAGGCTCTTTTTGTGGCCTAGTGTATGATCTATTCTTGAAAATGTTCCATGTGCACTTGAGAAGAATGTGTATTCTGCTGCTTTTGGGTGTAGAGTTCTGTAGATGTCTGTTAGGTCCATCTCTTCTAATGTGTTGCTCAGTGCCTCTGTCTCCTCACTTATTTTCTGTCTGGTTGATCTGTCCTTCAGAGTGAGTGGTGTGTTGAAGTCTCCTAGAACGAATGCATTGCATTCTATTTCTCCTTTTAATTCTATTAGTATTTGTTTCACATGGTAGGTGCTCCTGTGTTGGGTGCATTCATATTTATAATGGTTATATCTTCTTGTTGGATTGACCCTTTTATCATTATGTAATGTCCTTCTTTGTCTCTTGTGACTTTCTTTGTTTTGAAGTCTATTTAGTCTGATACAAGTACTGCAACTCCTGCTTTTTTCTCCCCATTAGCTGCATGAAATATCTTTTTCCATCTCTTCACTTTCAGTCTGTGTATGTCTTTGGGTTTAAAGTGAGTCTTTTGTAGGCAGCATATAGATAGGTCTTGTTTTTCTAATCCATTCAGTGAATCTATGCCTTTTGATTGGTGCATTCAGACCATTTACATTTAGGGTGATTATGGATAGGTATGTACTATTACCACTGCAGTCTTTAGATTCGTGGTTACCAAAGGTTCAAGGTTAACTTCCTTACTATCTACGAGTCTAACTTAACTCACTTAATATGCTATTACAAACACAATTTAAAGGTTCCTTTTTATTCTCCGCCTTTTTCTTTCTCCTCCATTCTTTATATATTAGGTATCATATTCTGTACTCTTCATCTATCTATTGATTGACTTAAGGGATAGTTAATTTAATTTTGCATTTGCGTAGTAATTAGCTGTTCTACTTTCTTTACTGTGGTTTTATTACCTCTGGTGACAGCTATTAAACTGTAGGAACACTTCTATCTATAGCAGTCCCTCCAAAATACACTGTAGAGATGGTTTGTGAGAGGTAAATTTTCTCAGCTTTTGCTTATCTGGGAATTGTTTAATCCCTCCTTCAAATTTAAATGATAACCTTGCCGGATCAAGTAATCTTGGTTCAAGGCCCTTCTGCTTCATTGCATTAAATACATCATGCCACTCCCTTCTGGCCTGTAAGGTTTCTGCTGAGAAGTCTGATGATAGTCTGATGGGCTTTCCTTTGTATCTGATCTTATTTCTCTATCTGGCTGCTTTTAATAATCTGTCTTTATCCTTGATCTTTGCCATTTTAATAACTACATGTCTTGGTGTTGTCTTCCTTGGGTCCCTTGTGTTGGGAGATCCGTCCACCTCCATGTTCTGAGAGATAATCTCCTTCCCCAGATTGGGGAAGTTTTCATCAATTACCTCCTCAAAGACACTTCATATCCCTTTTTCTCTCTTCTTCTTCTTCTGGTACCTCTATAATGCGAATATTGTTCCATTTGGATTGATCACCCAGTTCTCTCAATATTCTTTTATTCTTAGAGATTCTTTTTTCCCTCTGTGCCTCACCTTCTTTGTATTCCCATTCTGTAGTTTCTATTTCATTTATCCTCTCCTCCACTGTATCCAATCTGCTTTTAATACCCTCCATTGTGCTCTTCAACGATTGGATCTCCGACCGAAATTCATTCCTGAGTTCCTGAATATCTTTCCATACTTCCATGAGCATGTTAATGATTTTTATATTGAACTCCCTTTCAGGGAGTGTCATGAGGTCGATATAATTTAAGTCTCTCTCAGGAGCTGTACTAATAATTTTACTCTGAACCAGGTTCCTTTGGCATTTCATAGTTGCGTATGGCGCCCTCTAGTGCCCAGAAGCTCTACTCTCTGGAGCTGTGCAGGCCCTGAAGCAATGTTGCTGTTACAGGAGAGTGGTACTGGTGCTTGGGGGGAGGAAAGATCTATTTCCTGCTTCCTGGCTGCTATTCCTGTCTCCACTGCCTGAACCTGTGGGCTGACCACACAGATACAACCCTCTATGTTTTGTGTTTGTAGTTGCTGCAGACAGATCTTCCCTCTGGCTGGTCAGGGCAGGGTTTGCCGGTTTGCGAGCCAGGTGGGGCTGGCCAGAAGAAAGGCGCAGTAGGCTGCCTATCATGGAGGGGTTTCTTGGAGCTGTGTAGGCAGCCAGGGAGCTGGAGCACCTGAAGATCATGAAAGCTCCCAACCTGCTGGGCAGAGTGCACCCAGACAATTTTGTCTACCTGTCCTTTCTCCTGAGCAGTAAGCTCTGTGCAATCCTTGCCCCTTTAGTAGCCCTCTTGCTAAGGGCTTCCTTGTTAGGAAGACTCTCAGACTGCCCACCTTTCTTTTGTCCCAGAGCAGCCAGATATGGATCCCTGCTTTCCACAAGCAGCTGGAATCTCAGTCTCTCCAGGAATTCTGCCTGTCTTAGCTTTCCAACCCCCTAATTATGAGAGTATCATGCAAGCACCATGAAATGTAGGTTTTTGCTCCCAGAGCAGATCTCCAGACTTAGATATTCAGCAGTCCCAGGCCTCCACTCCCTCCCTGCTCCATTTCTCTTCCTCCCGCCAGTGAGCTGGGGTAGGTGAAGGGCTTGGGTCCTGCCGGGCCCACAGCTTTAGTACGTTACCCTGTTCTGTGAGGTCTGCTCTTGTCTCCAGGTGTATACAGTTTGGTGCAGTCCTGTGTCCTGTTGCTCTTTCAGGAGTAGTTGTATCAGTTATATTTTCATATTATATGTGGTTTTAGGAAGGAACTCTCTGATTCACCTCTCACACTGCCATCTTTGATCCACAAAATAGACTTTCAAAGAAAGAAAGTGACAAGAGACAAAGAAGGACATTTAATAATGATAAAATGGTCAGTCGAACAAGAGGCTATAACTATTATAAATATCTATGCACCAAACACAGGATCACCTACATATGTAAAACAAATACTAACAGAATTAAAAGGGAAAATAGAATGCAATGCATTCATTTTAGGAGACTTCAACACACCACTCACTCCAAAGGACAGAGCAACCAGACAGAAAATAAGTTAGGAGACAGAGGCATTGAACAACAAATTAGAACAGACAGTCCTAACAGATATCTACAGAACTCTCCACCCAAAAGCAGCAGGATACACATTCTCCTCAAGTGCACATGGAACATTTTCAAGAATTGATCATATACTAGGCCACAAAAAGAGCCTCAGTAAATTCAAAAAGATTGAAATTGTACCAACCAGCTCCTCAGATCACAAAGGTATGAAACTAGAAATAAATTATACAAAGAAAACAAAAAAGCCCACAAACACATGGAGGCTTAATAACATGCTCCTAAATAATCAATGGATCAATGACCAAATGAAAACAGAGATCAAGCAATATATGGAGACAAATGACAACAATAATTCAACACCGCAAAAATCTGTGGGACGCAGTGAAGGCTGTGCAAAGAGGGAAATATATTGCAACAAAGGCCTACCTCAGGAAAGAAGAACAATCCCAAATGAACAGTCTAAACTCACAATTCATGAAACTAGAAAAGGAAGAACAAATGAGGCCCAATGTCAGTACAAGGAGGGACATAATAAAGATTAAAGCATAAATAAATAAAATTGAGAAAAATAAAACAATAGAAAGAATCAATGAAAGCAGGACCTGGTTCTTGGAGAAAATAAACAGAATAGGTAAACCCCTAGCCAGACTTATCAAGAAAAAAAGAGAGTCTACACACATAAACAGAATCAAAAATGAGAAAGGAAAAATCACTACAGACACCACAGAAATACAAAGAATTATGAGAGAATACTATGAAAAATTACATGCTAACAAACTGGATAACCTAGAAGAAATGGACAACTTTCTAGAAAAATACAACCTTCCACAGCTGACCCAGGAAGAAACAGAAAATCTGAATAGACCAATTACCAGCAAAGAAATTGAATTGGTAATCAAAAACCTACATAAGAAAAAAATTTCTGGACCAGATGGTTTCACTGCTGTATTTTATCAAACATTTAGTGAAGACCTAATACCCATCCTCCTTAAAGTTTTCCAAAAAGTAGAAGAGGAGGGAATACTCCCAAACTCATTCTACTAGGCCAACATCACTCTAATACCAAAAACCAGGCAAAGATTCCACAAAAAAAGAAAATTACAGACCAATATCCCTGATGAACATAGATGCAAAAATACTCAACAAAGTATTAGCAAACCGAATTCAAAAATACATCAAAAGGATCATTCATCATGATTAAGTAGGATTTATTCCAGGGATGCAAGGATGGTACAACATTAGAAAATCCATCAACATCATCCACCACATCAACAAAAAGAAGGACAAAAACCACATGATCATCTCCATAGATGCTGAAAAAGCATTTGACAAAATTCAACATCCATTCATGATAAAAACTCTCAACAAAATGGGTATAGAGGGCAAGTACCTCAACATAATAAAGGCTATATACGACAAACCCACAGCCAACATTATACTTAACAGTGAGAAGCTGAAAGCTTTTCCTTTAAGATGGGGAAAAAGACAAGGATGCCCACTCTCACCACTTCTATTCAATATAGTTTTCGAGGTCCTAGCCACAGCAATCAGACAACACAAAGAAATAAAAGGCATCCAAATTGGCAAAGACGTCAAACTGTTCCTGTTTGCAGATGACATGATATTGTAAATAAAAAACCCTAAAGAATCCACTCAAAAACTACTAGACCTAATATCTGAATTCAGCAAAGTTGCAGGATACAAAATTAATACACAGAAATCTGTTGCATTCCTATACACTAACAATGAACTAGCAGAAAGAGAAATCAGGAAAACAGTTCCATTCACAATTGCGTCAAACAGAATAAAATACCTAGGAATACACTTAACCCAGGAAGTGAAAGATTTATACTCCAAAAACTACAAGACACTCATGAGAGAAATTAAAGAAGGTACCAATAAATGGAAACACATCTCGTGCTCATGGATAGGAAGAATTAATATTGTTAAAATGGCCATCCTGCCTAAAGCAATCTACAGATTCAATGCAATCCCTATCAAAATATCAATAGCATTCTTCAATGAACTAGAGAAAATCGTTCTAAAATTCATATGGAACCACAAAAGACACCGAATAGCCAAAGCAATCCGGAGAAGGATGAATAAAGTGGGGGGAATTATGCTCCCTGACTTCAAGCTCTACTACAAAGCCACAGTAATCAAGACAATTTGGTACTGGCACAAGAACAGTCCCATAGACCAATGGAACTGACTAGAGAGCCCTGATATAAACCCAACCATATATGGTCAATTAATATACAATAAAGGAGCCATGGATATACAATGGGGAAATGACAGCCTCTTCAACAGTTGGTGTTGGCAAAACTGGACAGCTACATGTAAGAGAATGAAACTGGATTACTGTCCAACCCCATACACAAAAGTAAACTCGAAATGAATCAAAGACTTGAATGTAAGTCATGAAATCAGAAAACTCTTAGAAAAAAACATAGGCAAAAATCTCTTGGACATAAATATGAGCAACTTCTTCATGAACATATCTCCCTGGGCAGGGGAAACAAAAGAAAAAATGAACAAGTGGGACTACATCAAACTAAAAAGCTTCTGTACAGCAAAGGACACCATCAGTAGAACAACAAGACATCCTACAGTATGGGAGAATATATTCATAAATGACGTATCCGATAAGGGGTTGACATCCAAATTACATAAAGAGCTCATCCACCTCAACAAACTAAAAGCAAATAAGCCAATTAAAAAATGGGCAGAAGAGCTGAACAGACACTTCTCCAAAGAAGAAAATCAGATGACCAACAGGCACATGAAAAGATTCTCCACATCGCTAATCATCAGAAAAATGCAAATCAAAACCACAATGAGATATCACTTCACACCAGTTAGAATGGCTACCATCCAAAAGAAAAACAACAAATGTTGGCAAGAATGTGGAGAAAGGGGAACCCTCCTACACTGCTGGTGGGAATGTAAATTAGTTTAACTATTGTGGAAAGCAGTATGGAGGTTCCTCAAAAAACTCAAAATAGAAATACCATTTGACCCAGGAATTCCACTCCTAGGAATTTACCCTAAGAATGCAGCAGCCCAATTTGAAAAGGACAGATGCACCCCTATGTTTATCACAGCACTATTTACAATAGCCAAGAAATGGAAGCCACCTAAGTGTCCATCAGTAGATGAATGGATAAAGAAGATGTGGTACATATACACAATGGAATATTATTCGGCCATAAGAAGAAAACAAATCCTACCATTTGCAACAGCATGGATGGAGCTACAGGGTATTATGCTCAGTGAAATAAGCCAGGTGGAGAAAGACAAGTGTCAAATGATTTCACCCATCTGTGTGAACAAAGAAAAAGCTCAAGGAACAAAATAGCAGCAGACTCACAGAACCCAAGAAAGGACTCACAGTTACCAAAGGGAAAGGGACTGGGGAGGATGGGTGGGAAGGGAGGGATAAGGGGGGAAAAGGGTAATTTCTATTAGCATGTATAATAAGGGGGGGCACGGGGAGGGCTGCACAACACAGAGAAGACAAGTAGTAATTCTATAGCATCTTACTACACTGATGGACAGTGACTGTAGTGGGGTATGTGGTGGGGACTTGATAATAGGGGGAGTCTAGTAACCATAACGTTGTTCATGTAATTGTACATTAATGATAGCAAAATTAAAAATTAAAAAAAATCTCTCTACCTCTGTGTATGCATTTTTAAATGGGGATAACAAACTTTACAGATCTATGGGAGGTTTATTATCCAAATGGCACATCCCTCAGGCTGTTACAAAGGGAAACTGCAAACTGAAGTCCAAACACAAAAAGTTTTGACCATTGAGTGTATAGTACAGAGTTCTCAGGAGGGCTTCTGAAGTAAAACTGACATTTGAACAAACTAGGGCTTTAAAGCGTTTTCCCCCAAAATTGACAGACTGCAAACAATGTCAGGGCACTAGTAACTATACTCACCAAAGGGGGTCAGGGGCCCTTCCCTCAGTCCCTCTCATGCTCAGTCAAGGAGGACAAAGGGTAAAGGGAATTCCTAAAGGGAGGTTGGGGAAGGGCAGCTTTACTAGCTGGTCCAAAGAGCTCATGTCGTTAGGAGCATGAATGAGAAAGGGGGTGCTACTATGTCCATGTCCACATTGATGCGGTCTGCGCACTGGACCAGCGACCGCTGTGTGTTGATCCCCTTCCCCAGTTTTCTAAATGGGGGCCTTTATGGTGGTTTTCCTCCCGTTTGAACACGGTGGTGTACTGGGAAGTAGTCAAAGTCATTTTTAGTCCATAAGCTGCAGTGCCGTGAGGAGCCCCTTTCGGGTGAAGAAAATGCAGCTCACCCAGAGACCCCGAGCTCTGGGCTGGTGCTGAATGTGATTTGGGATTTTCCCTTTGGGGAGGAGAAAGTGAGTTTTCACTTACCTGTGAGAAAATTGCATTATATTCGGTGGGACCATCTTTGAAATTACGTGTTTGCGGAAAAGAACAGGGGCTGATGAGAGGCCAAAAGGTGGACAGCAGGGAGTTTTCATTAAGTCCACCCAGAACACCTTTTCTGCTCCTGGTAACAAACCCCACCCACTCTCATGTGGCCATCAAGAGTTCAGCCAAGTAGACAACTGCCATGAATGATACGGGTTTTCTAGGAATCAGACCTCGCACGACTGGAGGAGGGCCTGGGGAAGGGAAGGTCCCGAGGAGAGCTGGAAAAACAGAGAGAGCTCATTCATTGGGCTGCCGAAGCACTTGGGGCAGACAGTCGGAACTGGCAGGGAAATCTGAGAAGCTGGACACATCCAGCTGCAGAAATGGGACCATAAAGGGGAATGTGGGGAGAGGTCTACCGGAAGATACAGCTTCCATTCAATGACAGTGTCTGTGGGTCTGCACCAGGTTGTCTGGTGACGGGCCCACATACTCCGACAGTGCGCAGCCCGACAGTCTGGAAGCAGAGCCGGCTGGGAGTGGAGGAGAGTCTGCGGAGAAGCCAGGGCCCACCCACCACCTCTGCTCCTGTATACTCCCCCTGCAGTCCTTTCGGGATCAGTGCACGCAGTCTCGCTTCCACCTCTTTGGCCAACTCTACCCCAGAATCTAAGAAGGATCCTGGGACACAGAGTGCCCAGATTAACCAAGGTGTCAATACAATCATCAACCACACCACATTCTCTGATCTTCTGCAGAACAATAGCAAAGACGTTTTATATTTCCGGCTCCACTTCTTCACCTCCCAAGTTCCGTCATGCCTGGGGCTCTGATCAGCATTTATTCACCTCCTCACCATCAAAGCTACTCTTATCAAGGTTGCAAATGACAGACCTTGGCGCTGTCCAGTCCAGTGGTGTGTTCCCAGTCTCCCGCTTATTGGTGTTTCGACAGCACGTGACACACTGACCACTTCCTCCTTAGACCACATTCTTCCAGTGGGGTGCCGTGCACCGCTTGCTTTTGCATCTGCTTTCACCTCAAAGCTCCTTCCCTGTGGCTTTGCTAGTTCCTTCTGAATCTGACCTCTACGTGTTAGAATCGCCAGGGCTCATTCGCTGAATTCATTTTTAATTTTCATGCCTGTAGTGATTTTATTTTTTCCCAGCTTTACTGAGAGGTAGTTGACCTAATTACATTGTGTAAATTTAAGGTGTACACCATGTAGACTTGATACACTCTGATTTCCGCTGTCTGTAGCCACCATGCAGTTGAGCCCAACCATTCCCGTGAGCTTACATTCCCACCCATCAAATTTATATATTCAGGGACGACGTCTCTCCTACCTACAGGCCTGGAAATCCAAATGTCTATTTGATAACACCAATAAATAATTAATAAACTTTTCAAATTTACTATGTCCAAAAACAAACTGAGGGTTCCATATGCCTCCTCCCACTACCCACTGTTTTAGTCCATTCTGCCAGGTTGTGGGTAAAATTGCAATATTTCCAGAATTCCTCGCCGGGCCTATCTCCATATAAATAGGTGATTACAAGGGGTGGGGGGGGGAGAGGGTGTATCTGAACCAGAGAGGTTTGGGGGGGGTCCCTTTTTACAGCTGGGTTGCGAGAGACTTGGGCGAGCAGAAGTGGAAGACTGCTTGTAAGCAATAAATGGGTTTCTCCCACTTTATTTCTCCCTTTGACTGATTTCAGCTTCAAAGGTAATTTGCCCCAGGCTGGGAACTCATTGTCCCCCTGGAGTTACACAGGTGCTCAGGCCAAAAATCTTGGGTCTCACCCCTGACTTCTCCCTTTTTCTCTTACCCTGCATCCAAGCCATTGCCAACTGTCAGTTTTACCTTGTCATGTATAGAGAGGCCATTCACTGGATAAAAACTGGGGTGGATGGGTGGGTGGATGAATGCAGGGCACAATCTGTTTGGATGGATGACAGAGGGTACCGTCTGCATGACAGTATAGAGACAAAGGGAAAAAATGTGTTCTTTAGTGACTTTAAGTGTGGTCGAAATAAGAGTGTATGGTAGAAGAGAGAGGAGGGAAATCAGGTTAGGAAGGGATGTGCTGTCCATCTGATGCCAGACCTTTCTGTGACAGGGTCTGACTCCTACTCCAAAAGTTTTAGGAAAGCACTGGAAGCTTTTAAGAAGGGAACGACATGGTCAGATTTATATTTTAGAAAATTCCCTCTGGGGGCTTGTGGAAGATGAATTGAAGGGGAGCCAGAATTAAGCAGGAAGGCCAAGCGCAGACTATTTTAGTTAATTGGGTTAAGACATGAAGAAGGCCTGAATTATGGCAGCGGTGGACTTCCCAGATGTCCTTCATACAAATACAAGGCACCAGACCAGGCTTGGAGGCAGATATAGCAGGCAGGGGTGGTTCTGAAAAATATCTGCTTGATTTAAACAATATCTTCTGTATCAATAACAATTTCCACTTATTTTTGTACAACGTTCTACCTCATTGTTTTTAAAAGAAACCTAGTTTTCATTACAACGGCTTTTGAGAAGTATTAGAGGACAGCAGAGAAAGTCAAACATTTTTCATTCTTCAGGGTCAGAAGTCTGATACCAGACCACCCAGGTCAATACCAGCAGGCCTGCAACCCCACCAAGGGGACAGGCAAGAGGGTGAGTAAGGGGTAAGAACTTGTTTGCTCTTAAAACTAGTTCTTGGCTCAGAAAATGGGAGGAAGCCATCACACAGCTAGGCTCTGGGTCTTGAGGTTGCTGGAGCAGTAAAGTCTGCCATCAGCCCCACGTGTTTCTCCTTCCCCCCAAATGGAAGGAATTTCTCCATTGGAAAAGCAGCAGCCTCCCTTACTCCCCAGCCCCCCTTTCTGTGGTTCTGGGAGAGTGTTCCAACATAGATTAGATTCATACCTGGACTGAGGGGAGGCCTTAGGGGAAGGGCTCACACACACAATCTAGTGACAAGGAGAAAAACCAGAGATACCGAGGGTGGCCCTGAGCTGATGCCAAGCTCTCCTGCTCCCATCTCTCTCTTCTCCGGGAGGAAGTAACCCATCCCTTCTCCGTTCTGGAAATACCAACAGTGGATGCAGTCACGTTTCATCTTGTTTCTTGCTACAGGGATTTTGGGAACTACATTTGCTGGGTTTTTGTGTTATAAAGGATGGCTCCTCACTTGCAACCCAGAAATAAAAACTTGTTAAATGGGTTCTGAACCTTTAGCTCTTAACTGTCTTAAAAGGTCTGTGTAGGAATCATGGAATGACTGGTCACTCCCTCTGGCGTGAAAGAGATTGAGAGACCGTGGCACACCCAAGCAAGAGTTTCCATTGGTCCTTCGGAGAGAAGAATGGGTCATAGCAGAGATGGGCTCTTCCCGAGCTCGTGGTCCCATCTTATTTTGGTTTCTGGTGGGAAATCTTTGAAAACACCACCAGAGAAGGACTTTTAGAGAAGCCTTAGGCAGAATTGTGTGGTGGGGCTGTATTCATTTCTATTGTGTAACAGATTACCACAAACTTAGCAGCTTTAAGCAACACATTTTATTACCTCACAGTTTCCATGCATCAGGAGTCTGGTGTGGGCTAGTTGGGTCCTCTGCTTGGGGTGTCACCAGGCTGCGATGAAGAGATGGGCCAGGGTCACAGTCTCGCCTGAGGCTCAGGGTCCTCTCCAACTCCGGTGGTTGTTGGCAGAACCCATTTCCTTGCCGTTGTAGACCTCATGGTGGCCAGCTTCCTCAAGAATAGCAGGAATCTCTCTCTGACCTCTTCTGTCTCTGATCTCTGACCTCTGACCTTCTAAAAGGGCTTGTCTGATTAGGTCAGGCCCACCCAGGACCGTTTGCCTTTTTACTAACGTAAATCAACTGATTAGGGATCTTAATTGCATCTTTGAAATTCTTCACCTCTGCCATGTAACATAATATAATCGCAGGAGTAACATCCCATCTCCTTTGCCATATTCTATCATTAGAAGAAAATTAGAGGTCCTACCTGCATTCAAGAGGATTCTCAGAATTCTGCCTACCAGGGTATGGTAGGGTTCTTGACTCTGAATGAGAATTCTCAAACGGGTCAGAGAAGTGTAGGTAAGGAAGGAACTCATTAAAGTGGTTGCAGAAACAAATGGCAGCTGTGCAGCCGCAGAGAGCAAGGAAGAATGGAGGGAAGAAAAGGAAGTTCATTGAACTCTTTCTCAGCATAGGGCAGATCTCTTGCCAACTCCTAAAGCCAGAGTCACCTGGCATCTAGTGTCTGCTTGGGTTTGCACAGTGCGAGAACTAAGCCCCTACCACCCCAGGATTTGAGGGAGCTGCAGAGCCCTGGAGGGAGTGAGATTATATTCTGAGAACTTCTCAAAGGCAAAGAAAGGAGATTCTCAGGCAGGCTACTAAAGAGCACGATCATGCAACTACAGTCCTGCTAAGGTTACGCTGGTGACAGCAACTTGCCAGCCTAAATCAGAGCTCTCAGTAGCTCCTCTCTACTTGTCTGAAGTAGGACAGAGAGAGTGAAGACTTGTGTTTAAGTCTGGAGAATAGAATGAAATAGCAAAGTGACAAAGACGCTTACTACTGGAAGAGTGCAGAGACAAAACGTAGTAAGTTGGACAGTGAGAAAGAAGGCTTTATTTAAAAGGTACACACTCGAAGGAAGGAGAGTGCCAGCAGCCTCAGAAAGGAGGCACACTTAAGGACTTTGTATTCTGTCTTTTAAGGCTTTCAAGAAAGGGGCAAAGGGTGGCGGGGTGGGAAGGATGCTTAGGCTTGATATGTGGTTTCATGATGTCTCTCTGGTGAGAGACATTATGTCACCATCTACAGTCAGTCCCCTAGATAATTCTGTAAGATAAACTTAGCACAGAGGAATTTATTGATCTTGTTCTTCTCCAAGATAGTGGTTACCCTCAAGCAGTGGGGACATACCAGTTAAGAATGCTTGCCCTACTCACAGAACCCAAGAACGGACTAATAGTTACCAAAGGGAAAGGGACTGGGGAAGATGGGTGGGAGGGGGGGGCAAGGGGGAAAAAGGGGCATTACGATTAGCAGATGTAGTGTTGGGGGGGGCACGGGGAGGGCTGTACAACTCAGAGAAGACAAGTAGTGATTCTATAGCATCTCACTATGCTGATGGACAGTGACTGTAATGGGGTTGGTGGGGGGGACCTGATGAAGGGGGTAGTGTAATCACCATAATATTGCACATGTAATTGTAGATTAATGATACCAAAATAAAAAATTAATTAAATTAAAAAAAAAGAATGCTTGCCCTGCCTTAAGACAGGTTGTTGGCTGATTACTGAAGAATATGTTAGGAATCTTACCTCCTAACTCCCTGGTTTTTAAAATAGACTCTTAGCTTTAACACAGAGTCCCTCTTGTTTTTGCTATACTGTTTGTATCTCAGCATTTCTCATCATAAGCAGGAAAAGTTCATCATGATGTTGGTCCCATGTCCCTGCCCTACTTCACATTCACTGATGAACTTGTTTGATTCTGCTGGGGGTTTTTTTGGGTGGGGGGAAGAGGCTAAAATAACTGTGGCTTAAACAAGATAGGAGTTTATTTTTCTTCATTTAAGAATCTTAAACATAAGTAGTTCAGGGCTGAAATGGTGACTTCACACGGTTGGACACCCAGGCTCCTCCTGTCTGGTTCTCCTGCCATCTGCAATACATGGTTGCCCACTCATGACACAAGACGCCTGCTTCAGATCTTTCCATCACACCTGCATTCCAGCCGGTGGGAAGGGGAGAAGAGGATGGGGAGGATATGCTTTTACCTCTTAGTGACAGATCTGGAAGCTGCACACTGCAACTGGCTAGAACCTGGCCGTGTAGTCACACCTAGCCTCAGATGAGACTGCCATCTGTCTTTAGCAAGGGCAGGTGCTCAGCTAAAACTCGGGGGTTCTGTTACTAAAGGAAGAAAGGGAGAATGCAGGACAGATAGCAACTTATGCCCTAAGGAGACAACAAAGCCAAGGCTTGACTTGATCGGTGGCCTCTCAGGTCTGGGGCTCAGGGAGATGGGAGGAAAGGTCCAGAAATGGAAATCCATGAATGGACAGCATCCGCACCACCTTTCTGACCGGCTACAGGATGACACTGAGCCTTGAAAATGCAGAACAGCAGGAGCACAGGAGCATGGAAAGGCTTGGAATAATAGCGTCCTACCTTCTCCATCACACCTGCTTTTGTGGGGTGAATCATGTCTCCGTAAAAGATACGCAAAAGTCCTAACCTCCAGAACCTGTGAATGTGACCTTATTTGGAAATAGAGACTTCGGGATGTAATCAAGTTAAAATGAAGTCATGCTGAACTAGGTTGAGCCCTAATCCAATAACTGGGGCCGTTATAAGAAGAGGGAAATGTGGACACAGACACACAGGGGAAGGCGGCCAGGGGGAGCAGGAGGCAGACACCCGGGGGGATGTAGCTCCAAGCTAAGCAATGTGCCAAGCACCAGAAGCCACAAGACGCAACAGGGGATTCCTCCCCTGGAGCCTTCCGAGAGCATGATCCTGCCAACACCTTGATTTTTTACTTCTAGCCTCTAGATGTGTAAGGTAATAGTTTCTCTTTATGGTCATTTGTTATGGAAGCTCCAGCCAACCGAAACACCATCTCCCTTTTCCGGTTCTCTGGGGCCCTTCCTAATGAACCCCTGCTATCATGCACCATAAAGCCCTGCCATCGAGATGTGCCCTCTGTCCGAGACCTTCCATCTGTCCTCAACATTGAGCTCATTATAAATGCTGTATGGGCAATGGTTGGGGAAGTCAAGCAGCACCAAAATGCCAGGCACGGGCCAGACCAGGGTCTGAACATGAAAAGAGCCAGAGGGGGAAAACGTACAGTGATGTGGATGTGACAGCAGGGAATCCGTCTGAGGTGGGGATGAAGCTGCTGAAGACTAGGCAGGACGTGCCCGCTGGGACCAAAGTCGGGTCCCAGGCCCAGACTGTCTCTAGAAGCAGGACCGCCCAGGGGGCAAAAGAGGAGACCTGGGACTAGTCCAAGCTCCATCCTCTCGTGCCACCATGACACTGAAGGAGCCCTTGAATTTCCAAACCGATGTTTCTTGCAGTCTCCATTTGATTTTCAAAACCAGTCTGCATGAGCTGAGTAGAGCAATAATAGAGTCTGCATTTGATTCACAGACAGACAACATGTCGGAGATGCTCGAGCACCTGGTCAGCGTCACATAACTTCCTGATAGCACGGGGTGGAGAGAAAAGAAAACCAGCTTCAGAGTCTGGGAGACCCAGTTGGAGTCAGCGTAAGCAAGCTCTTCCGTCTCTGTGAGGCTCTGCGCTGCATTTGCTGTCACTACAACCTAACGTTTGCAGAGCACCTCTTATTTATTGGTGCCCAAGGAATGGCCATTTCCTTCCTTCCTCCTTTTCTTGCTTGTTTTTCCAGCTCCAACTTGTGCGCTATTTTACATGATCAGCGTTGCCTTTCACTGACGAAAGTAATCTCGGCTACTCACAGTCCACCTCTCAAGAAGTCAGTTTCTTCATCCATTTAGTCAAAGGATTGTTCTAAATCATTTCTATGCTCCCTCCCGGCTCTGATAGACCGGGGCGCTAGGAAAGCTGCGGCCCCCGGGGGCAAGTCTACCCACCAGACCACTGCAAAGCCCACACCTGTTGTGCCTCATTTGGCCACCAGGGGGCGCCCGATACCGTTTAAATCTCCCGCGAGGCAAATGCTGAAGCTGCGAAGCTCTGCGCAGGACTTGCAGAGCTGTAAGAGGGCCAACCGTCCCAGCCACTCTCATTCCCTTTCTGAAGGAAGAGAGGAAAGGTTTCTTCTCCGTTTACTTTATAGGTGAGGAAACTGAGGAATGCATTTTGATTATCCTTAACCTCCTCACAGGGTGAGCTATGAAATATTGGTTGGCTGCTGGTAAGTAAACTGAGTCACCTATTATGCCTCTATTGGCCTAAGGCAGACTATTTGCAGGGTTTTTTGCTTGACAGTGGGGAAACGTTAGCCATGCTCCCCATCGCAAGCTCCCACTGCTCCTCTGGACAGGCACACAGACATACTCCATCAAGAGGTCTGAGAGGGAGCCTGGATATTTGGCTTTTAGGAGGAAGACATAAAGGACATTATTTCCATGGCCTTCATCAGAGTCCCCAGGACAAGAGGGGAGAAGCTGCTCCTCCTCCATAACGGTGCAGGAATGAAGCCGGTGTGGAAATACAGCCCTGTGGCTGCCCGTGAGGACCACCCTTACCACCGTCCCCCAGAAGAATCTGTCATGGAGAGTGCTAGGACAGTCTGTTACCCGCCTCCTCCTTACCGTCATTCTGCCTGCTTCTTAGCCGTGCCACCTGACGCCGAAGGGAGGTCAGCTCTAGAAAACCCACGTGCAGCTCTCCTCCAACTCAGCCCCCTTCTCCCAGTCCTTTCTGCCCACGCGCAGTCCTGCTAACAGACCAGGCTGGGGGTTCCACACACTCTTGTTCCTGCTGGTCTGTACGTCTTCACGTATCTAGGTTCACAGCGGCTGTTTGTCTTGCCCAGTTGAAGTGCTTGGGCCTCATTCTAGAGAAAGCAGCCTGTTCAGCATCCAAGATGCTCATCTCCGTCACCCTGACACCTGGCCACAAGCTGCTGGAAAAGGACCAGAGTGGCTGGCTCTCCATCTGTCAGATGCACTGGTGACAATTCGCAGATGGAGTCTACCGCCAGCGCAAGTCTAAACACTCCCAAGGCATCTGACAGCTGGCACAGGGGTACATGTCAACCAAGACTCAAGCAGTATGAGCTCCTGGATAACATTCAAAGACAATTCTACAAACCAGAGCCCAGCTGTCTCCAAAATCATCCTTTTCCCCTGCCTAGGACTGACTGGGCAACTTCCCCCAGTGATGTTGGAAAATAGCCAGAGGTGGGGAGAGGAGGCCCTTTTACATATCACCAGGCTATAGCAAGACTTCCCCACTGGGTACTCAAAAGTTGAGTTCTTGCCAAGAAACCTCCCACACCTCAGACACTAGATATCTCATGCTCCAGCTTGAAAAGGAGAAAGTCATCTTTGGTATGCAAACAGGCCAAGAAATAAAACCTGGGCTCCTAGAGAAAAGGGAGCAGGGAGAAATGGAAGAAAATAGGCCAGGTCCTCTTCACCGTGAACACCCACATGTGGAAATCCACTAGGCTTATGCTCAGGGCAGATGGAAATTTTAGAAGTCTGGAGCCCCCGGACCTAGCCAACAAATACGTGGGTTACCACTGTCACACGGCACATTCAACTTTGTACTGGCCATCCTGGAGATCAGCCCAGACAATAGTCTCTTCTCATGGGGCTTAACTAAGAACACACAAAATGGTCCAGTGATTTCCACAGAAATCTCCTTTCGATAGGAAACTGCCTGATAAGGTTCACAAACATTGGCATAAGGGGGAAAAAAATTATCAACTGGCTCAGATTCTGAACTTCAGTTTTGACTTCAAGAGGATCATACAGATTTCTGCAGCTCAGGAAAGGGTGCGGGGAATGTAGGGGTTATGGAAAGGAGGGGAAACCTCAGGATATATTTATGACTGAAGATGTTCGCCCAATACAAACAGTGATCTGTGTCTTCAGACACACACACACACAAAACACTGAACAAAACTGGTCCCGATGGCCACAGGAGTTTGTGAATCCAGCACTGGCTCATAGCACAGGGGCTGACCCATTCTCCAGCTGCCCTGATTCTGGGCAGAGCAAACCCCGCCCTCCCATGGACGCTCTGCTCACGTTCTGTGAGGAGCACGGGCCTGCTCTTCACTTGCATTTGGATTCTAGGAGTTTGGGAAATGGTGGGGATGCAAAAGGGTCAAGGGCTCGAGCTTGCTGCTCTTCACCCAAACAGATTTTCCATGTTTTGTTTCATGCGGATTAGGAAGAAAGGGGCAAGGATTTGTCTTAATTTATTGCCTCTGTTAAAAGCCAGTTCTAAGAAAGGGAGTAAACGGATTATACAAGTTATACAAGGAAAACAAATGGAGAGAAAAGAGAAACAACAGATGAACTTCGTTGCCATATTTATTAGTTTGGTTTTAAATGGAAAAATAAAGATGTGTTCTAATGGCTCACCCTCCTATGAACCCTGGAGCTCCACAAAGCCCTGACGAAGCCCCTGTGACACTGCTGTGAGGTAGATCAGAGCTGCCCTGTCTCCAAAGTGAAGGAGGCTGGTGCTTAGAGAACCCGAGGGAAGGCGCCAGGGTCAAGACCCCAAAACTTGACCTTTCCTAGCTTCCCGCTCTCAGCCTGAGTCAGCAAGCCTAGAGGACACTGAATGGTTCACCAGGTCTGGGTGGCAGGAGGAACAGGACAAGAGGGGCTCTCTTTGCCCTACGCACACAGCACACAAGTGACCAGGTGATTGGCAGCCCCGCAAAGCCACCCCTGCTGCTCCAAGGGCAGCTGAGCATAGGCAGCCAGACACTCCTGCTGCTGAGGTAGTGGTCTAGAAAACTCTCAGAAAGATACAGAGAGGATGGTGAAAACCCATTTGGTAAGGATTCCCCCTCTCTAACCCATGGCCCGATCCTGAGGTTCTGAAGGGCAGAGTCCAGCTGAGAAACTCCACACACCTCGTTCTAAACACAGACCAGCGGTTTTCCAAAGGTTCCGGATCAACATAGTTCTTGTTTCTTGTCCTTCAAGGCTTAAGACTGTCCCCAGGAAGCCCTGGAAAATGGAGATAGCAATCTTGGGGTGAGAGACTAGTGGTTACCAAAGGGGAGGGGTGGGAGAGGGTGGGTGGGAGGGAAGGAGAAGGGGATTAAGGGGCATTATGATTGGTACACATGGTGTGAGGGAGTCACAGGGAAGACAGTGTAGCACAGAGGAGGTAAGTATTGACTCTGTGGCATCTTACTACACTGATGGACAGTGACTGTAATGGAGTGTGGGGGGGACTTGGTAATATGGGTGAATGTTACTAGTAACCACAGTGTTTTTCATGTGAAACCTTCATAAGAGTGTATATCAATAACACCTTAATAAAAAATAAATGATAAAAAAAAATATCTTGGGGTGAGGAGCAGGGGGGGACCTGGGCTCTGGAGGGAAGGGTGGAGGTGGTGAACTGGAAAACACACTGTGCTTACACAGAAGCATCCTGGCTCCACCCAGCCATCAAGACCCACCCCCACCTCCACCTCCACCCAGTCCTGCTCCGACCAGGGGAGGAACGCCCACTCACCGGCTCCTCACTCCCGGAGTCCTTCATACCTGAGGGGTGCTCACCTTCACAGGCAGGATCAAACCCTTCAAAGAAACCAGCGGGGACATGGAGGGCTTGGGAGAGCCTCTAGTCTTCTCTACAAGTCAAAGTCAGCCCAGTGGTGGCGAGAAATAGGGGCGCAAAGAACTGCGCCAGAAAACCAAATCTAGAGCTGACCAGGGGCCCTCGGGACAGGGCAGCACTTTCCTGGGGGACAAAACAGCACGCAGCTCTCTTGTGCTCCCACCCGAGGGCAGGGCAGGCCAGATGCGGAAAAGAAAGGCCCTGTGTTCCAACGCCTTGTTCCCCCTCCTCTCAATGCAAAGACCCTCCCCGGCCCCACCTTCTCCTACCAAACCCCAAACTCAAGAAACTGACCAAAGGAAACACAGATTACTTCCTGATTCCGAGCCGCCAGCCCTTTCACCTGCGTTCTGCGTTACCTAACCCTCGAGCGGTGGGCACTGCCTGGACTGCGCCGGGCTGGTCAGGGCGGCAGGAGCGCCCGGCCAGGCGCCGGGGAGGGAGGCGGCGGCGGCGGCGCGGTGCTCCTCCGTCAGGCCGCGACGCAGCAGGCGGCGGAAGGCACTGCGAAAGTCAGGACTACGGCAGTAGATGAGCGGGTTGAAGGCGGAGTTGGCATAGCCTAACCAGTTAAGGGCAAGGAAAGCCGGGCCTGGAACCAGGGAGTGGCCCCCGAGGGCGCGCACCACGTTGGTCACAAAGAAGGGCAACCAGCAGAGAGTGAAGGTGCCCACGATGAGTCCCAGGGTGCGCAGCGCCCGGTGCTCCCGGAGCGGCAGCAGGCGCGCCGGCCTCCGACCGGAGCAGGGCAGCCCCGCGGGCGAAGGGCACGGCCCGACCCCGGCGGGGGACCGAGGACAAGACGCAGCCGGCGGAGACTCCTCGGGCGGGAAGCGGCCCAGCTCGCGGCGCAACAGGCGCAGTTGGCGTGTAGCCACCACGAAAACGCGCGCGTAGACGAAGAGCATCACCAAAAGAGGAAGGTAGAAGGAGATGGTGGAGGAGAGCAGCGCGTAGGTCAGGTTGGAGACGAAGACGCAGCAGCGCGGGTTGGAGAGGCACCGCTGCGCTTCGGCGTCGGCCCCCACGCGCCACCATTTGCTCATGATGGGCGCGAACGACACCGCAGCGGACACGACCCACACCAGGACCACGGCCGCCCGGGCGCGGCGCTTGGTGACCAGTGTGCCGTAGCGCAGAGGGGTGGTCACTGCCACGTAGCGGTCCACAGCCAGGGCGCACAGGGTTTCGATGCTGGCCGTCACGCAGAGCACGTCCATCGAGGTCCACAACTCGCAACCAGTGGCGCCCAGAGGCCAGTGGTCACTCAGCGCCAAGGTGGCCCCCGGCGGCACTACCAAGAGTCCCACCACCAGGTCGGCTGTGGCCAGAGAAGTCACGAATACGTTGGTTATGGTCTGGAGTCTCGGCGTCCGGGCGATGGCCACGATGACCAGCAGGTTGCCTCCCACCGTGGCCAGCACCGCCAGCGCCAACAGCGCCCCAGCCAGTGCGGCCGCCCACGGCACCCCCGGCAGCCCGCTCGTGTTGGCGGTGTTGGGCGCCAGGGTGGAGGCGTCTGGCCACGAGGCCAGAGAGCTGTTCCCGAGAGGCCACGGAGCCATTCCTGCGTCTCGCGTGGGGCGCCAAGGAAAAGGAAGGGGGCTTCCAGCTCACCCGGCTCAGGGGAGGGGACAGCGGGGCGTGGGAGCGATTTCCCGGGCCTGGGCCATCTTCCCTCATTGACCAGGCAGACGGCTCAGCCTTCCCCACCCCCTTAGTGCCAACACTGGGGGGAAGGAGTGGCGGCCCTTAAAGGGGCAGAGGCCGATAGTCTCCGCGCTCGGCGTCGGGAAGGGAATTGGAGAGGAGGGAGGGAAGCGAGAGGGTTGCCCGTTTCTCCTTTCGCCAAATCTGGAGTACGGACGCCGTGCCTTCTCTCCACGAGGCGCCCATTCCTGTCCTGGGCAGCCCGGCTCTCTCAGCACACAGGTGCTGGGACTCTGCAACGATTTCCCGGAAGGTCCCGCAGCAACGCTAGGGGGAGGGCAATGGAGACCCCTACCCACCTGAGCTGAGCGTGTCAGAGGAAGAGGCAACTAACTCCCCGCCCCCCAAGGCGAGCAAGGGTGGCCCTTCGCCGACTTGTGCATCCTCCCCTAAGAGCTTTAAGTAATAGAGGGCTGGTAGCATCTTCTCTCTTCTCCCCAGACCTCATTCCAAAAGATTTGTCTCCTTTCCCTCCTTCCATTTAACTTACCCTCCTGCCCCTCGAGTTTTCTGCCTTTTTTTTTTCTTTCCAGATACTGGGGAAACCTGCCATTTTCCAGGAATTTTTAATCATTGCTTGCTCATTTGAATCTCGATGGGTTCATGCAGCTGGGGTGCTGAGAGTTCGATTTCTCCATCTTCTCCATTCCACCTTGTCCCATCCTTTCCACCTAGCAAGTTCCTAGGTGGTCCCCTTCTTTAAAGCTCTTCTGTTGTAAAGACATGTTAAAAATCAGTGAATGGGAGTGAGGCTGAGGCTTGTCCACTGTCACCCCCAACTATCCACAAGTCTTCTGTCACCTCCTTCTGATGGTAAAGTGTTCACTCTACTACCTTGAAGATTTAAGTCATGAGCTTTTAAGAATTAGAAGATATTGAGGGGAGGCATTCACATGTTTCCTGTTCAAGTGTGTGGAAAGACAGATCTAGTACTTGAATGCATCTTAAAAGCCCCCCTGTGGTCCAGAGCCTCCCACCTTCCCCTTGCCTCGCCCAGCCTTAAGGCTGGTGCTGCTTGCCAGCCAAGTTCTCCCAGTCTCTACACCAGGTCCTCTCAAATCAGGTGTAGGGAGGTGAGCCTGGGAAAGAAGCCCTTGGGTTCACATGACAGGCAGGAAGATATGATACCTTTATTAAAACCTATCAGAACCGGATCCTTGAGCTGTCTTGCTTCCTCCTCTGAAACAATGGGACAAAGGGGAAAAAATTATCATGGAAAAATGCCTGCAGGGCCATGCCCTAGCATGTCTCTTTTGAACAACTCTGTATTTCAAAAGAGCACTGTATAGTCACTGGTCTAAGCAATCCCTATGGGAGGCTGAGCCACGGGTTGGGAGTTACAAAGACAGGAGGGCAAGTAAGGACCTAAAATTATCCCTGAGGAAAAAGAACCAGCTTCATCTCCCAGGGACCCAGAAGCTTCCCCACAAGCTGGGTTTGTCAGTGGCTCCCAGCAAAGGTCTTCCATGTGCATGTACACCAAGCAGGCCTTTGGACCTGCGAAGTACCTGGTGGGTAGAGGCGGAGAGGCCCAGCCCCTGGCCCCTGCCCCCAGCCATGCCAGAGTGGTGCAGGCCCCACTTGGCCTCCAGCTGTGTGGCTGTGGCCTTCTGCTGATCATTGGGGAGGTCACTCCCAAGCCGGGTTTTGCAACACCCCCAGAGTCTAGCCACTTATCTCAGGGGGGTGTCATAAGATTCTCAAAGAGTAATCTCTAAACTGAATACATGTCATTTGGCAGTTTTTTTCCAGGACATAAGAGTTGGTGGGGGAAGGGAAAAGAGTGCCAGGAAGTCAAGCAACTTCAAAGGATGTCATTGCATTAGGGGGCGACCTTGTCATTCTGAGGAAGTGTGTGAAAATGTTTACATTTTCTCAAAGACAAGATTCCCCAAACCACATGAGTGTGCCTGGGTTTGGGGAACGGTTGCATCAACAGCCAAAGGAGCCTGTGAGCTGAGGCGTCCCAGGCCTGGCAGTGAGGCCTTTCTGAGCACCTGGCTTGCTGCCTGGCCTGCTTGCCCCGCCTCCACCAGCTTCCCTCCCATTCAGCGGTCCAGCCCCCACCTGCCTGCACACTGAAGGGGGAGAAGGGCTCCCTCTTTGCCACTCTGGTCTGTGGGGTTATTCTTTTTCTTCCTGCTTTTGTGTTTCTCAGTTTAATCTTTTGAATAGGTAATACATTCACATATTCAAACATCAAAACATACAAAATGCATGTAAGGGAACGTTGCCTTTATCCTGGTTTTCCTAACAAGTAAACCCCATTAAGCTCTTGTTTATCCTTCCAGTAATGTTTTCAATATAAACAAGAGTCAATACAAATGCATATGCTTTTGTCCTTTCTTTTCTACACACATAGTAGTAAAATACACCCACCCTTTGGCACCTTGCTTATTTTAACTTAATATACACCTGTGATCCTTCTATACCAATACACAAAAGCTTCCCACTTTTAGTATTCCATTGTATGGATATACCATAATCAAAAAAACCATCAGCTACTGCTGGACATTGAATTTACTTCGTCTTTATTACTTGTTGATGACATTGCAGTGAATAACTTGTCCACATGTCATTTCACATGTGTGTAAGTACATTTGTTAGACTACATTTCTACAGATAGAATCACTGTATCATAAGACATACACACCTGCAAATGTAAAAAATATTGCCAGATCACCCTCTCCAGGCAGTGCACCCGGGCACCCTGTAGCCATCACTTTGAATGGCCATCTGGGAACAGGAGGCAAGTGCCCTTCTGCTCTGGAAGCTGTCCTAAGGACTGGCCCCAGGGGTTTTAGTGCTACCTGGTCTCTGGACGTCATCCAACTCTGGACAAAAGCACATGTTGCCCAGAGATGGCTTTACCCTGGCCCCGGGCCCCAGCTGCCCTTTGTTCTGTGGCCTTGGAAGCAGACAGTGAATGTGGGTCTGCAATCGCCTTTCGGGCCCCCAGGCTGCTATTTATGTGCTGGGAGCTCTCACAATGCAAGTTACCCTGTTGTGTCAGGCAGCAGGTGTGTGATGGTCTGACACTTAGGATATGCGGTCTGCAGAACCAGAAGAGGCAGCAGCCTTGTGAAGGACACAAGTTCTAAGAGCAGGAGAGTACACTCCTCCTGGGCTGACCAGGGCTTGTGGTCGATCCTATGCACATTGCAATGGGGTTCCTATATGTACATGTCTGTGCGTGTGCTTATGTGACAGGGTGGAACGAGTCCCAGGGGAGTTCAGGTGACCGAGCCTTGTACATCATTCAAGACTACATGTGTTAGAGATGTTAAGTTCTACAATTCAAAATCCTCCCCTATGCCTTAAAGTTCTTGGAAGGGAGCGAAAAAACAAGAACAAAAACAAAAAAGCTAGGCGGAAGTTTTCTCCCCCTCTTTCTTCTCCACAGCATTCTGTGACCATCCATTCCATCTTTTAAATACTGTGTGTGTGTGTCTTCTGCACAGCGGGTTTGATGTAGGCTGATTCTCCTTTTCTCACAATCAGTCCAGGGGGATAGGATAGTGGTGGCGTAGAATAAGAACTTGAAGGGGTCTTAAAGATCAAGTGCAATGTCACCATTTTACAGAACTAAAAAGGTTCCTTCCTAACAGGCACATGGGTGCCCAAGGAGCTGGCTCCTTTCCCGAGGCACCTCCCCTCACTCCCAGCAGGTACCACCTGCCAGTCTGTCCTCTCTGGGTTCCCCAAAATTGACCACCAGCCTGCTGCCAGAACTGGAAAGAAGCCCCCAACAGAAGACTTTCCTTGTCTTCTATAACATGAGATGGCCAACTGTGCACACATCTGATGTTTCCCAAGGAAAGGAGCTTGAAGGGGAGACAGAGAAAGGGCCTCCATTCTTGGAAAAGAAAAGGTCCTCTGGTGCCTAAGGGCTAGCCTGGGACAAGAGCCTTATAGGGGCAGAGAAGGGTTTTTCTAGCAGTGACGTTTCTCTTAGTTCTGTCATCAGTGGAAGAAGGGACCCGGAAATGTTTCTCCGTGTTCAGTAAGGCATTTTCTCCTAGGGAGGTAAGGGAGAGATCAACCCAGTGGGGGAGGGAGAGAGCAGAAGAGTGTGCCCAGCCACCCACCCACCCACAGAAAAGTTTTTCTCATCGCCCTCCAGGTCACCCCTGGGTATTGCTTTGATGGATTTCTTTGCAGCCTCTTTCTCTGCTGAGGAGAAGGAGGCAGTAGGGAAGAGGGCAGATCCACCATGCTCCTTGGATCTGTGGTCTCTTCTCCCATTCTCCCCCAGCAGGCAAATCCCAGATGAGCCTGGGTGCTGCCTGGTTCAAGCTAAACGTGCTCCTGCCCCTGGCCTCACCTCAACCCCACTGTCCCCAGGGCAAGCAGGTGCTGAGGAAAGGGTCGCAGGTGCTTGAAAAAGAAGAGCCAAACAAGAATGGTGGTTTCTCCTCCAACAGAGAAACCAATGCCCTGTATGACTAGATCCTTTCCAGTTAAGACGGAAAGCGGGACTTTCCTGGCTGGAAAGAGGAAGGCGGCCAAGCCCCCCAAAACCCTTCTGGATGGCCAAAGCCCATCAGGAAAGAAACCCATCTCGGGGTTGTCGAGGTCCAGATGCCAGCAGAGAGGCTGCAGCAAGGGGAAAGGAGAAGTGTTTCCTGTTTTTGAAGAAGTCATGGATGGGGAAAATGCCACTTTTCATTATTATTAAAAAGAAAACGCTTTTTTTTTAATTCCAAGAGGAGGCACAGGATTTTGCTTCTAGTAAGGAGGCAACTGCCTTCCCTTCTGTGATGAACTGTAAACAGGAGGACAGAGGAGACACCCTTAAGCCTGCGGTTAAGCCCAGGTCATCACAAGGGACCTCGCTGGTGGGGGTTGGCGGCCTGGGGCTTCCAGCCACCCAATCGCTGCAAGGCACACTTTCCCCTGTGTCTGTCCCCATGTTCTGCATGCTGATGGAGAGGTGACCAGGACCCAGTCCCTGCCCCTTGGCTAGGGGGCTCCCAGCTCCATAGAGGGAGTTGGTTTTCATTTTTTCGCCCAAAGCTGTCCAGCCGTCCTGTGGTAGGCAGCTTTATCCCATGACGGAGAGAAGCAAGCAAGCAAGAATGAGTATCTCTTGGAGACATCAAGGTGACATCTTTGAGGAGAGCCTGCTGCACCTTTTACCCAGCCCCGCATGAGCAGACAGGTCCTTTCCCACCACTGTAAGATCTCAAAATTCAACCCTCTGTCCTCAATCCCAGGTCACACATCCTGCCTCTCTCTTGCCTGAGCTTATCCCCAGCAGTGCCGGGCTCCTGTGAAGATATGGCTTCAGGGACGCTCTGCAAGAATTTTGGCAGCAGGAGGAGGCTGGGGTGACCGTGTCTCTTACAGATGGTGCTGTTGGGATTTAATGAGGAGGCTGCTCAAGGTCACCCAGGGAATGGGATGATGAGACTGGGAAGAGAGGCCCCTTGTCCTGGCTCTCCAGCCTGGGTGGCCGCTTGTTCTACCATCCTTGGAGAGAGGGGTTTGGGGGTGCAGGGGAGGGCCGTGGGGCTGCAGGGGTGGGGCTGGAGACCGGACGGAAGTCACTGACATTGACCTCTGCTTCCTGGAATTTGAATTGCCCTCCCACCCCCTGAAGGAGATGGAAGGGTTATACAGGGGCAAAGGAAGGTGTAGAAGAGAATAGGTGAAGGAAGGGTGGAGTTCTGAGCAGTGGCAAACCAGGGTAGTGCTGGGCAGGAAGGATGGCTTTGTCTATAGCGGCACAGTTTATCTGCAAGCCCAAAGCGAGAAGGTCCTGGAAGGGGTGGAGAATACGGGGCAAAGAGGAAAAGAATGTAAACAGTGCTGGGAATGTCAGCTTTCTCCTGGGAGGTGGGAACCGTGGAAGACAGCCCTGGACTTCTAAGAAGGGTCTCCCCTTTTTGCCATTAAAATCTTCCAAATGATGGCAAGGACACCAAAGGCCCAGGGCTCCTGTGGCTCACAGCGCCCTGTCGGGACCAGAATACCAAGAGGAAGTGAGTCTTCGCTGCGGGCAGTGTGGGCCTCCTCTGTTCCCTTACCCCTTCTCAGAAGGAGAAGGAGGAACCCATGAGCCCAGTGGAATCTGTTTCACGTGGGACCAAGGTGAGAGTCTGGGGTCAAGAAGGAACCACTGTTTCGAGGAACCCGTTGGTGAGCTGCTTACCTTCACTCTGGATAGTCATACGTCCTCGAAGCTGAGACACACTGAGGCAGGCCCACACCCAGCATGGCAGAGCTCCACATGGGGGTTGGGGGTGCTCTCACATAGAGGCACATGCACAGGTGGGCACAAGAGTAACACACACATGCAGGTCAGCACACCGCACCATCAGTGATGTGTATGCATGATCAACAGAAACTCAGATGTACGCCCTCCCTCACCCAAGAGAGCCATCCTATTCGTATGTCCTGCTGCGTGCACCCAGCCAAAGTCCACCCACTCAGAGATGCAAGCCCACACCCCCACATCAAAGCCCAGAGTTTGTTCTCCATACAGGCACACTCCATCTGTTGAGCTGGGAATGAAAGGCCAAACCACATGGCTGAAAAATCTCCAAGCCCAGCACAGCAGCGGAACCAGGTCAGAGGCCGGCACACTTGAATTCATCCCTGGCCGCTCATCTCTCAGCAGTGGTGCTAATGGCACAGAACCACAGGTCCTGCATCTGTCATGGGAAAATCCTTCTAAAACATGAGAGGCAGCACAGCCTAAATTAAACCCAGCGCCAGCCCTGCTCTCTCAGAGGGAACAAGTCGCTGGCTAGCCAGCTCTCCGCGTTTCCTTGTCCTTCGTCCCAGGGAAACTCCTCAGGCCAGTCCCTTTTTTGGAAGAGGGTGGCTGAGAAAGAATGCTGGGTGACTGCGTGGATGCATCAGTCAGCGCTCCTGCACACAGCCACATGCTGGGCACCAGGCTAGGTGCTGGGAGATGCCGAGAGCTATCCGACATGACAGCCCCCTTCAAGCTGATTCCACTCTAGAAAGCAAAACTTACCCAGAAGAGAAGAACTGCCAAATCATGGGGGCACAAGGAGGGAAGGAGCATCAGTGACAGCCAGATTTGGGGGAACAAATAAATCACTTCCAGAGGAGGGTGATTAGAAAAAAACTTCACCAAGACGGGAATCGGAGTTGAGTGTTAAGTGATGAGGACTTGGAAAGGCATAGAAAGGGGAAGTGGCATCATCGATGGCCGGGCTGGCATGAACCAGAGTGTAGAGGTCCCAGACTGGCATGGCCTCTTTCATCTGCCTTGCCTGCCTCTGTTCCACCTGCCAGGCACCTTGGAAAAGGGGCCCTGTGGCCTTTACTCACCATTTTCAGCCTCCATCCCGGGTGCCCTGCTTTCATCCATGCCAACTCCCATTCTTCCTAGTCTCAGTCAAATGTACAGACTTGAGGCTCATTACATTTTGGTTCCCACCTCTCATTTTTAACTTGACACAAGGTAATACCTTCCTACTGCAAAGATTTCACATTCCCAAGGCCAGATATTCCACCACAGTCTTCTTTGAACACTCTCTTTCCCCAAATGACTTGCCCAAAGGATGCTTATCCACCATCCCCTCCTCTAAGGGCAGCTTCCTCGCTGATTCACCAGCCTAAGAGGACTGTGAGGAGCCCCCTATGGAGACGTTCCCAAGGGAGTCTTTCCCTGGCTCAGCTTCCAAGAGGCCGTGATGCACCAGAAAGAACAATGGCTCAGAAAATGTCATTGGAACTATGGTCAGATCTGCGGTTTTGGGGATGGTATCGCGTGTGGTGGGAGGGAGATAGAAAGATGCCTTCCTCCAAGAAAAACAAATGCTCCTTGAAATTCTATCTTTATAAATGCCTGCTCTCATAAAAGGACCCCTGAAAGGAAATGTCTCTTGGTCAGTTATACCTTCGAGTGAATGACTTTCCAAGATCCTTTCCTGAGAAGAGTTTGCCCAAAAGGTAGAGCATGTGAAGCAGTAGATGCTCTTGGGGAGAATGGGAGAAACTTCTTTCTACACAGCCCAAGTATGGGCAGTGTTTGGGGGAATGAACACTTTGTGTTTTTTGTTTTTTTTTTTAATTGAAGTATATACCATAAAAAGCAAAATCTTACTGTATGGTTCAATGAGTTTTGACTGTGTATACAGGGAATGAGCCCGTTCATAAAGAGGAGGGATGGTCCCTTTGAGCAGCCCGTCTGGGTGAGGTCCCAGGTGATAAGCATAACCACTGAAGCACAGTGCACTGGACCAGGATTCCTGCATGAAACTTTGAAACAAGTAATATTCTTGGTAAAATGATGGGAAGAAACTAAGGGCTGAGTGTTCTGAAAGCCAGGCTGACCAGTGCTTACATGTACAATTAAAACAATAGATCTCTGGAGAGTCAGAACTACGCTTTGACAGGCCAGGGGTTCAGTGCCCTGTTTTTGCAGATTGAAGCTTAAAAAAGGCAAGTGACTGATCTAAAATTGTGCATCATAAAATTGTGGCTGGTGCCCAGGCTCAAGACTCTTGGATGTGTTTCCTTTCTACCACACTGAACTTCAGAACCGGAAGGCTAGATGTTGAAAATATGTCTTTTATTCTGTCTTGGCATATTCAGCTCATTTAAATGTGTTCTTTAAAACTTCAGCATCCCTCTAGGAAATAATAGATAAAGGCAATGATCTTCAAACATTGCTAAAACCATTTGGTGAAAAAGCAGAAAGACAGTTTTATAATGAATGAATCATGTTGACATTCAAGCCCCACTGGTCAATTTCAATATCACCAAAAGAGACACAGTGAGATTGTTCATGCCTCCCAATGCATGGCACCTTGTCTAAGAAAAAAGAAGAGAAGACTCAAATTACCTAAATCAGAAATTAAAGATGTACATTACTACTTACTTTATAGAAACAAAAAGGACTACAATATGAAAAACTGTAGACTGATAAAATGGTCAAGTTGATGATAGAGGCAAATTCCTAGAAGCACAAATTCCTACCCAAGCTCTCTCAAGGAAAAACAGAAAATCTGAATAGACTATAACACGTAAGAAGATTGAATCAGTAACCAAAACCTCCCAAAAAAGGGAAACTCCACATGGCTTCCCTGGTGAATCCTATCAAACATCTAAAGAAGAATCAATTCCAGTTCTTCTCAAACTCTTCCAAAAAACCATAGAGGAAGGAACACTTTCTACCTTACCCTATGAGGCCAGAATTACTCTGACACCAAAGCCAGACAAAGATATTACAAGAAAAGAAAACTACAGACCAATGTCCCTTAGGAATATAGATGCAAAAATCCTCAACAAAATACAAACAAACTGAATGTGACAGCATGTTAAAAGGATTATACATCATGACCAGTAAGATTTATCCCAGAAATGCAACATATGAGATCAATGTAATATATGACATTACTAGAATGAAGGAGAAAAAAACTACATGATGGATTCCACCTTGCAGAAAAAGGTTGATGTTGACAAAATCCAACACCTTTTCATAATAAAAACAATAAACTAGAAATAGAAGTATATAAAATATAGAAATATATAAAAAACATCATACTCAATGGTGGAAAACTGAAAGCTTCTCTCCTAAAATCAGGAACAAGGTAAGGATGCCCACTTTTGCCACTTCTGTTCAACATATTACTAGAAGTCTTAGCCAGAGCAATTAAGCAAGAAAAAGAAATAAAAGGTATCCGAAGTGGAAAGGTAAAACTACCTCTATTCACAGACAGCATGATCTTATATGTAGAAAACCCTAAAGGATCCACAAAAAAATTAACAGAGCTAATAAACACATTCAGCAAAGTTGTCAGATACCAAGTCAACACACAAACATACACTACCACTGAACAATCCAAAAAGAAAATTAGAAATAATTCCAATTACAGTAATATTGCAAAGAATAAAATATTTAGGAATAAATTTAACCAGGGAGGCAAAAGATTTGTACACTGGAAACTCTAAGACCTTCCTGAAAGAAATTAAGAGAGCCCTAAATAAATGGAAAAATATCCCATGTGCCAGATTGGAAGACTTAATATTGTTAAGATGACAATACCACCCAAATATACAGATTCAGTGCAATCTGTATCAAAATCCCAATGGCAAAAAAAAAAATTCCCAGTGATTTTTTTCAAGGATGGGAAAACCCATTTTAAAATTCATATGAAATCTCAAGGGACTGCAAATAGCCAAAACAATCAAAACAATCTTGAAAAAGAACAGAGGTGGGGGACTCATACTTCTCAATTTCAAAACTTACTACAAAGCAACAGTAATCAAAACAATGTGGCACTGGGTTAAGGATAAATACAAACACCAATGGCATAACATTAAGAGCCCAGAAATAAACCCTCACATGGTCAGTTGGTTATCAAGAAGAGGACAACCATTCAACAGGGGAAGAACCGTCCCTTCAACACTTGGTGCTAGGAAACCTGGATAGCTAGCTACATGCAAAAGCATGAAGTTGGAGCTTTACTGTACACCTGTTAAAATCAAACACAGAGACCAGACTTGAAAATTCCCTAAGTAGACTAAACCAGTTTAGTCATATAAGCAAAGCTTAATTTAGCTTATCTTGCAAGACAAGTGACTTAATTTGGCTTATTTTGTTAAGAGTTGATCTGGGTTATTTCTTGCTTATGCCTCTGAAAAAATCATAAGCAAACCTTAAACTGTCCCCCCAAATTGATATGAGGTAACCACTTACTAATGTCCTATTACTAAAAAAAATTCTAACATTATAAGCAATCACTGTGAAGAACAGTCACCGCCCCCTCACTGTAGAAGCTGCTTTAATACAATGTACCTCTGAACCACATCCTGGGTCGGGTTTGCGTGTCCTCAATGCTCCCAGAGTATTCCTGGATCACAGAATGTCTTGCTGTTGTGCGCACAATAAACTTCTACTAATTATGACTTCAGTGACTCCTGGTTTTACTCCTGCTATTTCCAAACTGTTGACACACCGTACACAAAAATTATAAATGGGCCAAGGACCTAAATTCAAGAAGTAAAAATAACAAAACTCTTAAAGGAAAACACAGGGGTAAATATTCATTTAAAGCTTAGATTCGGCAACAGTTTCTTAAATATGACACCAAAAGTCCTGGCATCAAAAATTGGATTCCTTCAAACTAAAATCTTCTGTGCATCAAAGAACACTATCAAGAGAATGAAATGACAATCCTCAGTGTGAAAGAAAATATTTGTAAAGCATATACATAATAAGGGTTTAATATCCAGACTATGTAAAGAACTCCTGCAGCTAAACAACAGAAAGGCCACCAACCCCATCTAATAATGGGCAAAGGACTTTAATAGATATTTCTTCAGAGAAGACACATGAACAGCCAATAAGCACATGAAAAGATGCTCAACATCGTAAGTCATCGGGGAAATACAAATCTAAATGAGATACGACTTCACATCTACCAAAAAGGCTATAATTTTTTTAAATGGAAAAAAACAAGGGTTGGAGAGGATACAGAGAAATCAGAACCCTTCTGGGAATGTAAAATGGACGGCCACTGTGGAAAATAGTTTCGCCGTTCCTCGGAAAGTTAAACATAGAATTACTAGCAATTGTACTCCAGGCATGCACCCCAGAGAATTGAAAGCAGGGACTCCAACGGATACTTGTACACCAGAGTCCACTGCAGCATTATTGACAATAACCAAAATGTGTAAACAACTCAGGTGTCCATCAACAAATGAATGGATAAACAAAATATGGTATATTCATACTGTAGAATATTTGTCAGTCTTTAAGAGGAATGAAGTTCTGATGCATGCTAAAACATGGATGAAACCTGAAAACATCACGCTCAGCAAAATAAGCCAGACACTAATGGACAAATATGGTATGGTTCCACTTACATGAAATATCTAGAATGGGTCAATTCATAGAAACAGAAAGTAGATTAGAAAGTACCAGGGGCTGAGAAGAGTGGAAAGGGGGAGTTAGGGCTTAATGGGTGCAGAATTTCTGTTTGGGGTGATGAAAAATTTTTGAAATAGATGGTGATAATTACACAACAAGGTAAATGTACTTCATGCTCCTGAGTCAAACATTCAAAAGTGGTTAAAACGGCAACTTTTATATTGTATGTGTTTGACCACAATTTAAAAAACCCATAAAACCTGAATAAAAAAATAGGACACAATTCAAGAAATTTGAACACTAGCAGGATATTTGATGCTGAGTTACTGTTGACTTTTTAAGGTGTGATGATGTTATTGTGGCTACATTGTTTTAACAAAAGGCCCTTGTCTCTTAGCAATATAGATGGTAAAATTACAGATGAAATGATAGGATCACTGGCATTCATTCAAAACGATCCAGTGGGTGTATAGACGAAACAAGACTGGCCATGTGTTGGCGGTTCTGAAAGCTGGATGGTGGGTACCGGGCAGGGGAAATAGTATTTTCTCTGCTCTTGTGTGTGCTTGAAATGTTCCATAATAAAGAGTGAAAACAAAGCCCTCAGGCAGTATATTGTTACAACTGAGCTAAAAAGAAAAGATTTTTATTTACAACCTAAACATTTTATATAGGAATGTCAGGGTGCTGGTGGGGCAAGGAGAGTCGCCTGGCTCCTGCATGTTGGCCAGACACAGGCAGGATGTCTGCAGAAACAGAAAAAGCATGCCCACTTAGCTCCTCTCCTCTTCCCCCACAGGACAGACTGTGCAAGTCTGGGTAGTTTACTCTTTTTCACATCTAAAGCTGTCTCCTGTTCCTGGTGACCTGCACCCACTTGTGGGGTGGGCTTCCACAGGTAGAAAGCTCAGGGCAGCTTCAGTTCAGTGTTTTCAAAGCCTTCTAAATGCCAGATGCTTTGCTATATGCTTAGGAAAGTAAAACAGTTAAGATGTGCTTTCTACTCCTCCAGAAGCTTACAGTCCAAACATCAAAGGTGTTTTTTAATGTTCTTTTCTCAGTAAAAGAAAAAAAAAGTGTATGGATCCTCTCATTGTGCATGTGTGTGTATCTATGTAAAAACGTTTGCCCAAGTTCTCTAGAGCTTTGGCAACCAGGACGTCCAGGATGCCCAGGTCTGAATGGCCTATCCGCAGACTTTGAGGCAGCCAGTGATGCCCTGCACCTGTTGTGTGTTATTAGCAACAGACTAGAAGGGGTCCAACCTTAGGAATGTAGCAAGGCACATAGAGAATGGCTGGTTTTTGGCTTGCTTTCAAACCCCCTCTTTCTTGTCTGCACCGTTCCCCTTATTTTCTCCAGTGTCCTAAGGACATTCTTTAAAAAGAGGGCAAGAAATAGAATTTTTCCTCTCGACAGCCCTGCTGCCTGTCCCCAGATTTTCTGCCAGCAGACAACAGTGTTCAACCTCTTTCCTACCGGGACAGGTCTTCTCCAGGCACCACCCCTTCTGTCTGTTCCCTCAGCGTCCCTGAGCGTGAAGGAGGAGTCCTGGGAGTGGAAAGGGAGTGGCAGCTGGAGGTGTGAGCTGGCCCTGTCCCCTTCTGGAGCCCTGTGTGAGGGCTGGGAGAAGGCTGGCAGGTTAGAGGGCAGAGGGACAGTGGCTTTCAATGCCAGCAGCCGCTCAGTCACTGACTGGTGCCTCTGGCGAGGCTCCCAACTTGTGTGGCTGTGTGTGTGTGTGTGGTGGCATCACAGAGCACAGACCAGGGGCCTCACAGGGCACAGACCAGGGGCCTCACAGGGCAACGGGGAGTGAGAGCTGTGGAAAATGGGCAGAGAGAAGAACTGTGCTGAGGGGCCCACTCAGCCCCAGGGGCAGCCACCATATCCACCTGACCAGCCAGACACATTTAAGGGCTCATTTCTTACTTGGCTTTCTTTGTTTGATTCATCCTGGACGCACACCTGACCCAGACTGGAAAGTGATCCCAGTGCCATGATGCCATCTGAGACCAAAGGCAGCATCCCCAGTAGCCGGAAAGGCGTTCCAGGGCGATGTGGTGGGAGGAAGGATTCCAGGGCTGGCAGGGGGCAAGAGCACGTAGACACCATCCACAAGACCAGGGAAATGCTCTGGGGCCCTCGGAATGGGGCACCCCACATCCCATAGGTGAGGGGATTTGCACTTTGGCCACGTCTAGTGTCTGGAGTTCTCTCTAAAGGCTGCAGGAAGGAAGTCCCTACAATGTAATCCTGCCATGACCTCTTCCATCACCTCAAGAGAGAAATAAAATGCTGCCTCCCCACAAATGCTTCCAGCCTGGAGACCAAAGGGTCACTGGTGCCTGCCTTTCATTCCAGCCACTGGTCCCATTTCTCCTGGCCCCCACCCAAGCCCTCCACCCTTTAATGAGCCATTGAATACTGGCAGAGGAAATGCCAGCAGGATGGGCGCCTGGTCACCTCACTGGCTCCAAAGCAGAGCTCGGCTGGAGAATAGAGGGCTGCCCTGAAGTCATCACCATTCAAGAGGCTCTTCCTGCCCTGGGTAATGGGCTTAGCAGCTGGTGCTGGGGAGAGACCAGGCGACTGAGGTTTCAAGCTGGGACCTTGGGTTGCTGATACCTTCTGGAGGTGAGATGCCTGGTGGGCACCAGGAAGCCCTGAGAAGAATGTTCTCTGTAAAATAACTGAATGCCTACTGGGTATAGAACACCTCCCTGGACCTGGTGAGATAAGCAAAAACAATAAACGATTCAATAATGCCCTCACCAACTCCCAAGTTATTGTAGATTCTTGAATACTCATCTGAAAAATACGAACACTCACTAACTCTCCTGTTAACGAAGTCAAAATAATTCTACATGACTTAAGCAGGGTATATGCAGGGGTGAATTAAGTATAGGAGCTAATCTGGGAAGGGATTTTGGGGGAGGTGAGTTTTGAATTTTGAACTGTTTCATTGTGGGATGAGGGGGCAAAGATGTGCATATATGAAATTTATGATTCAAGGTATAGGGTTACATCCCTGTAGAGAGAAAGGATTTTACCTGGAGAAGGAAGAACACAAGTGAGAAATGTTCAAACTGAAGATATCCCTTGGCAACAAGAAATGTCCATTTGAAGGGAGGTAAGACTGTCCACAGTTAATCAGCATATTGGTGTAACAAGTTGTTCTAGTCAATCAAAACCCTTCTTTTCATAACCATGCATGTTTAAAAACTCTTTTTTACTCCAATAAGTACAAGATCATGCTTTTAAGAATCCTGGGATGGTTTTATATTTACCCCAAGACATATTGTGGATATCCTGAAAGTTATTTTGTTAAATAAATTCCTCAGAGGAGGGAAAGTTCCTGCAACAGTTAGGACTAGGCTAGTGGAAACAGTTCTTCTGATCCTACAAATACACAAATGTGCTGGATAAACCATAACACACACACACACTATATATATATATTACCAGGGTCAAAGAAGTGAAGAAAAATTCCCACATTCCAGAACCTAGAGTGAACTCACAGCTATGGGACAGACACATGTGCCTGATGTGGCAGTCAGCGAAGGGCTGGGTGCTGGGCCTGGGTGCTGGGTAGTACTGAGACCCTTGTGCAAAGCTGCCCAAAGGGAGCTCAAAAAACTCCTCCCACCAGTCCACAGAAGCAGAAAGCAAGATTGCTATGTCTCAGAGATTGAGGTAGGAAAAAAAACAAAGACCCAAAAAAAACCCTCTCCTATAAGAAATGACCAGTTCAAGTCTCATGATATGAGAATTCCAGGCTTAGAAACTAACATGAGAGTTCATCCAGGATCTGCTCAACCTCAGGGCCCTGGCAAAAGGAAATGCATAATGCTCTACTTCCAGAACATTCTCACTGAAAATGAGGACATAAAAATTTAGAAACCACAAGAAGAAACAAACCACCTGAAGAAAGCTAAGTAGACACAGGAAACAGAAGAATAGGCATATCACAAACTAGAAATGATGGAATAATCTGAAATACACTGTACAACAAGCACGTTTAAAGTTATTGAAGAGAGAACAGAATAGAGCCTGTTATAAAAAAATAAGACTTTTTTTTTAAAGGGACAGATTTAGAAAAGAGCCAAACAGAATATCTAGAAATTAACAAGCACTGAGATTCCTGATTTCAGTTGTTCTAGGTAGCCCCAATTTCAGTCCTGCCTCTTACCCTAAATTTGAAGCAGATGCCACGCCTCTCCTTTCTCCTACTAAGGTGAGAGTTCACAGGAGGTGGAACACGTGGTGTGCTCAGGACTGGGCCTAGCACACGACTAACCAGGAGCAAGAAGACACTAGTCTGCATTCAGATTATGGGAGCGCAATGGAAAAGAGGCAGAACATGAGACACCCCCAAGAACCCAGCAGCATTTCAGATTCTACCTCCCAAATACCATGCTCTCCTCTCTGAAGTCCTTGCCATTCATGAAGGAGCTCGAAGAGGAAGGGGAGTCTCGTCTGGGAAGTAGGACTTCCACTGTTCCTGAGGCCTTCCGTGTGCCCCCATGATCGTGATCATCCATGCACAGCTATCAGATGAAGGGAAGCCTCCAGAGCTTCCATCTCTACTCGCTCAGGGAAGGGCTAGCCAGGCTTAGACCCTCATTTTCTTTCATCCTGGTCTCCTACAGTATCTGTTTTATAGGGGAAAATCCTTCCTGGTTTCTTCTTTATTTTTTTCAAGATAGTTTTAGTTATTCTAGGGTGTGCGCTTTTCCATTTTAGTATCAGAATAAGCTTATAGCTTATCTGTGTCTACAAAATACATTGCTGGGATTTGATAGGAATTACATTAAACCTATAGATGAATGTGGGAAGAACTGACATCTTCACTATGTTCAGTCTTCCAGTCTATGACCACAGTATAATCTATTTATTGAGGTCTTCTTTGATTTAACTCATTGGCATTTTGTAATTTTCAGCATACAGCACCTGTGCTTGTTTTAGGTTTATACCTAAGTATATATGTGTTAATTGACTGTTTATGTTATTGGTAAGGCTTCTGATCAACGATAGGCTATTACTAGTTAACTTTTTGGGGAGTCAAAATTAATATGTGCATTTTCGATTATGTAGGGAGGTTGACACGCCTAACACCAGGTTGTTCAAAACTTAACTTTATTTCATTTTCTTTGGGACAATTATAAATGGTATAGTGTTTTAAATCACAGATTCCACCTCTGTGGTTCGTATATAGAAATGCATTGATTTTTGTATGTTGATCTCATATCCTGTTACCTTGCAGACCTCACACAGCAGTTATAGGAGTTTTTTGTAGATTCTTTGAAATTTTCCTTACAGACAATCATGTTATTTGCAAAAAGAGACAATTTCATTTCTTCCTTTCCACTCCACATGCCTTTTATTTCTTTTTCTTACCTTATTGCTATGGCTAGAACTGCCAGTACTATGTTGAATAAGAGAGTGAGAGCAGACTTGTTCCCATCTTAGGGGGAAAGCATTTAGACTTTCACTCTCAACTATGTTGGTAGCTGTAGCCTATTTGTAAATGTTCTTTATCATGTTGAGGAAGTCCCCCTTCATTCCTAGTATGTCGAGAATTTTTATGATGAATGTGTGTTGGATTGTGTCAAATGCTTTTTCTATACCAGTTGATAAGATTATATTATTTTTCTTCATTAGCCTGTTAGTGTGGTGGATATTGTTTAAAATCTAAACTTTATGGTCCACTTGATATGGTGGGCTTTTGAATATTGAACCAGACCATATATCTGAAATAATACTACATGGTCATGTAAGTATTCTTTTTATATTTATAATTGTTTTATAATGATGCATTTGATTTGCTAATATCTTATTGATTTTGATAGAGATAATTGGTCTAAGTTCATGAGTGATACTGGTTTATAGTTTTCTTTTTCTTTTTCTTTTTTAGAGTGCTGTATTTCTCTGGTTTGGGTATCCAGATAATACTGGCCAGATAAAATGCACTGGGAAGTGTTCCCTCCTCCTCTATTTTCTGAAAGAGATTTTGTAAAATGTTGTTTATTCTTTTTTAGGTATTGGAAAGAATTCTCCAGTGAAACCATCTGAGCCTGGAGATTTCTCTTTGGGGAGGGAATCTTTTATCTTGAACCTAACTTATATGTCCAACAAAGCCACAAAGGCTTTAGCCAAGTTACAGAATCTAGAATTGCAGAAGACTCTGGAAATCATCAAGTCCCACATCCATCACCACATATGAAGAAATAAGTGGAGGGTTGGGAGTAAGAAATGACCTGCCCAAAGTCACAGAGCTAGTTAGCAGCAGAAAAGGGAAGAGCCTGTGGTTCAGAATGCTCAGTCCAGCTTTCTTGGCCGCTAAGTAAATGGTCGTGGCTCAGGAAGTGGAGATTTCAATTTTTCAGATACCCTCACATTCACTGTCCATGTGCTTTCTCATAGAAGGAGGAGATTAAGTACTTCCTCATGTATGAGAAGATTCCCCAAGTGCCTTCTAGTTCAAAGTTAGAACCAGAAAAGCAGAGGTCAAGAATGGAGTTGGCAACCCAGGATCAAAGGAGCAGAGAGGCAAAGCTTTGGCTATTAAAATCTCCCAAGGACAAAGCAGCCACAGGCTGATCAGCCTGGGAGCCTGCTCCCTCTGCCGGTCAGATGTGCACTGGAATAAGAGACTGTGCCAAAGGGGAACAGAAAAGGTGGACACCTCTCTCAACAGGGTCGGCAAACAGAAGGAAGTTAGGTCTTCTGGTTCACACACTCTCTTTTCCTTATGGTACCAGCCAGAGGCCAGCCTCCAAACTGCAGGGAAGAAGTAGAAGAAAGGAGTGAGTGGGTTACACCTCCACGTTGACATAATGTGACACTCCACAGCTGTATCCCTGTCACAGTGTTGCCTAGTAGGACACTCTATGATGAAAGTATTATATATCTGCACTGTCCAATGAGATAGCCTCAAGTACTACGTGGGTATGCAGCACTGGACACGTGAGTAACGCAACTAAACAACTAAATGTTTTATCTTATCTAATTTTAATTAATTTAAAATTTAAATAGTCACATGTGACTAGTAGCTACCCTATTTTTTTAGACAGTGCAAAACAGAAGGAACCCTGGGAGAATATATTTGTAAATGACATATCCAACAAGGGGTTAACATCCAAAATATATAAAGAACTTACACGCCCCAACACCCAAAAAGAAAATAACCCGATTAAAAAATGGGCAGAGGATACGAAGAGACAGCTCTCCAAAGAAGAAATCCAGATGGCCAACAGACACATGTAAAGTTGCTCCACATCACTAATCATCAGGGAAATGCAAATTAAAACCACAATGAGATGTCACCTCACACGAGTAAGGATGGCCAGCATCCAAAAGACTAAGAACAACAAATGCTGGTGAGGATGCGGAGAAAGGGGAACCCTCCTACACTGCTGGTGGGAATTTAAGCTAGTTCAACCATTGTGGAAAGGAATATGGAGGTTCCCCAAAAAACTAAAAATACAAATACCATTTGACCCGGGAATCCCACTCCTTGAAATTTACCCAAAGAATACAATTTCTCAGATTCAAAAAGACATATGCACCCCTATGTTTATTGCAGCACTTTTTACAATAGTGAAGATACGGAAGCAACTTAAGTGTCCATCAGTAGATGAGTGGATAAAGGATATGTGGTACATATACACAATGGAATACTATTCAGCCATAAGAAGGAAACAAATCCTGCCATTTGCAACAACATGGATGGAGCTGGAGGATATTATGCTCAGTGAAATAAGCCAGGCGGAGAAAGACAAGTGCCAAGTGATTTCCCTCATTTGTGGAGTATAACAACGAAGTAAAACTGAAGGAACAAAATAGTAGCAGACTCAGGGACTCCAAGAAGGAACTAGTGGTTACCAAAGGGGAGGGGTGTGGGAGGGTGCGTGGGGAGGGAGGGAGAAGGGGATTATGGGGTTTTATGTTTAGTACACATGGTGTGGGGGAGCATGGGGAAAACAGTGTAGCACAGAGAAGGCAAACAGTGAATCTGTGTCATCTTACTACACTGATGGACAGTGACTGAATTGGGTTATGAGTGGGGACTTGATAATATGGGTAAATCTAGTAACCACATTGTTTTTTCATGTGAAACCTTCATAAGAGTGTATATCAATAATACCTTAAGAAAAATAAATAATTAATTAATTTAAAAGAAAAGAATACAGGGATAGAAAGAGTAACAGTAAAGGCCAGAAAGCCAGTAAAAGAAACAAACAAACAAACAAAAGAAACCCTGTAAATGCACTCATGAACAAAACTAAAAAGCATATGAAAATCAGAAGTGTAATCTATAACAAATCTATAATCTATAATAATAAGATACCATGGCAAGTCACTTTAAAATTGAGCTACAAATCTCCCTGCTCAAATTTGCACCAGTTTTGCACAGTGCTTTGGCTCCATTTTATTTGGACTCTGTGCATGCTGGTTTTTAAAAATTCACTTTCAGCAATACAGAAGGAGCAAAAAATGGGCTTCAGGGATCCAAATGGAAGTTATTAACTAGTATCGAGATAGTTTAGAGAAAGAACTTCACAGGAATTTGGTTTGTTTTGCTCACTGCTATATCCCCAGTGCCCAGAATGTCCCCTGGCAAGGAACATTCTCACATTATCAGTAAAACTTTGCTGAGTAAACAAAAGTACAGACAGACTGACCAACGAATTGGTCTTAAGAAAATGAAGAAAATTTCCAAAGCAAAACCTAGGCGCCCCAAGGAAGGACCACCAGAGGGCGCTCCAGCCCTGCAGCTAACAGGCTGGGGACCCATTGGATTAACCAACCGCACCCGCGGGGGTGAATCTGCGTGTTCCCCTAGCACGTTCCACGCTCTGGGGTGGCTTCAGAAAAGTAAAACCCAGCCACTCCCTTCCTATCAAATCTTCGTGTCTTTCCTTTTTATTTGGTCGCCTGTTCTGTCATGTGTAAAAGCTACTCTCAATGAGGAGTGCGAGCTCCCAACCCCCTCCAACACACAGGGACACTTAATAAATATCACATTTTGCACCTCAAATAAAGGAAATGGAGAGTCACAGGCAGAAGCCCAGGCCTGGGAATAAGGAGGCGGGCTTGTAGACAGCTCTTTATATTCACTGGAGGTCCACCATGGTCCCAAGCACTATAGATGGCGTTACCCCCATCCTACAGCAGAGAAAATTGAATGTCAGAGTGATTGGCAAAGGTCACGTGAATCATAAGTGGATTTTGAACCCAGGACGTTTTGTCTATCTACAAAACCCATGGAGTTAACACTGTACCATCAGATTCGAGGTCAAATCTGTCCCAACTGAAAGCATTGCTGTGAAATCCAGTGTCAATGTTGGAAACTGAATATTGGGGTACCACCGGAGTCAGGGGAAGGGCCAGGGACAGCCCTTCCTGGGCGCTGATGGAGCACACCGTCACCACGCAGAGGGGCAGGGCGCACCCACCCTGGGCAAAGTCTGCAAAGTTCCTGATGTGAAGGTCTGAATAGTTGTGTCTGCCCCCAAATTTCTATGTGGTGGTTACTCCCAATAGGATGGTACTTGGAGGTGGGGCCTTTAAGAGGGGATTAGGGCTAGGTAAGGTCAGGAGAGTGAGCCCGCATACTGGGACTGGTGCCCTTAAGAGAGGAAGAGTCGAAACCAGAGCTCTTTCTCGCCACCCTGCGAGCACACAGCGAGAAGGCTGGCCTCTCTCAGCCGGGGAGCAGGCCCTCACCGGACCCCTATCTGCCCGCACCTTGATCTTGGACTTCCAGCCTCCAGGACTGTGAGAAACCGATGTCCGTTGTTTAAGCTGCCCAGTCTGTAGTATTCTGTTACAGCGGCCTCAGCTAAGACACCATCCTTGCCTCCCCTGTCTCCTTCCCCTTCTTGGGGGTGACTTTTCCCCTCTTCACATTGAAATCTGCTCTCAGATAAAGATCCCCCCTGTTTCATAAGCTTGTCAGCTGATCTGAAGTGCTCTGAAGTTTGGGAATCGCTGGAGTAGTGGTTATGGTTAAGAGTTTGAGCTTTGGACAAAGCAGGTTATAAAAATATTTAAACTTGGACTGGCCCCCCACACCCATGCCTCGCTTTCCTCCTGGATGAAATGTGGATGCTGATACTTGTCTTAGAAGGCTGTGGTGTGATCTACTGATTTTTGTCAGTGTCAATAAGAGCCCAGGAAATTTTCCTTTCCTTTCTTCTTTACTTGTTGTGTCATGGATGCCAAGGACAGTTTAGTTAACAGAAACTTCAGTGCAAAGGAAAAAGTTAAAGTGAGAGAATTTCAGGCATTAGCCTATGCATGGAGATTTTAGGGGTGGGGATGAACATTTGGGGGCTGAAGACCTTGACACCTCACCTGGTACATAAGGGGATTGTGGACACAGGTCGCTGCATCACCCCAAAGCAAGAAGAATGTTGTCAGGCTCAACACACTTCCTGCACACGCACACACAGACGCACACACATCTGCTCAGGACCAGGATTTGCTCTGGACTGCTCCACATGTCTCCTTATTTTTCCTCTACCCCACTGTGCTGGAATCTTCTGGTACCCCTTTAGATCCTCTCTTTCCCCTTTCCCACCCTGCTCGGTGTCCCAGGAGGTTGGCCTATAGGGCAGCATCAAAGGGCTCCCTTGTCCTTTGTCTTCCAGCTGGATTAGGCCATTAGGGAGCCAGGCAGGAAAGCAAAGGGCTGGAGGCCAGCAAGGTGCCAGATTCTATTTCCTCACTCCCTCCTTGTGCCCAACCAGGTATCACGTGAAGGGGACGGCTCCTGTCTGGCCTCTCCACACATCAGACCCTCTCTCTCTCCTCTGTTTCTCCACTTTCCCTACTTCCTGCTCAGGCCCTTGTGAAGCATCCCCTTTATTAAACGCTCCTCAAATTACCCAGTTTGAGCGACCTTGACTGATTCATCCCTGAAGGCTGGTTAGGTCCAAGTAGCTGGTCTCCTGCTGGCCCCTAGCGACTGCAATGCCACTGTTTTTCAGTCGCCACCAAACGCTTTCCTTCCTTTTCTAATCTCCTGGCCAGCATACAAAACCTCTTCCTGAGCTGTGCATCCCAGGTGGACACACCTGGGGAGGTCTGCAGGAGGGCAACCGGGCTGATCACCGCTCTCCAGCGCCCTGTTGTTCCCACAATAGGAAGATCATGCATGAGGATTTAAGCTTAAGAACGTGCTCTTGAGGTCCTGGTAAAGATCGCAGACCTGCTTTGAGCCATTAAAATGTTTTGTAAACTCTTGAGCCCAGAAACCATATTAAACATTAAATTCACCATTGGGAACCACCTTCGTGTTAGCTCATGGGTCTTGCTGCTTATGACCCCGGTGGCCTTTAACGGCTCCCGTGCTTCCTTGTAGATAAGTGCCTTATACTTCCTGCTTCAAATTGAGAGCCAACCATTTTAAAAAAGACATGTTAACAAAGAAAAAAAGCTCATAGATACAGAGAACAGGTTGGTGGTTGCCAGCGGGGGGTGTGGAGGGGGGAGAAATGGGGGAGGGGATTAAAAGGTTAAAAAAAAATTAAAGAAAACAGGCAGTTCTCCACTGACTTAGAGGATAACAGACTGTCGCTGAAAAGAAACAGCTCTTACTGTGAGAAATAGCCTTGCCTTTGAGTTTACTGGAGGCAAAGCAAAGCTGTGAGTGAGGCTGTCACTGAAGAGCATGAAGGGCCTCAAAGGGCAGAAGCCTGAAGGCACGGACTATTCATCGGCCAGCAGCTTGGGTTTGCCAGCAGGGCTACCCAAAAAGACAAGAGGAGAGAGAGGGTGAAAGGTGACAAACCCACTAACCAGGATCAGGATGGATAGGGACCAGGGAGTCTCTCCTCAAACCCACCAGGTCCCTCCAGGCCTGCTCAGGGCTTTGCTTTAATTAACCTCACAAAGCATGTCCTGCCAGGAAGACAGGCCTGTGTGCAGGAAGTGCACGCAGGGATACTGTGAATCTGGTTGGGGTGGAAGTCAGTCCTCCCCGGAGAAAGGCTAAGTGTCCATCTGGACAGAAAATACTGAAGAGGAGCCCAGACTCCCTTAGTGTCCATGGTGACAGGACGTGCTAGCTAATGGCAAAGGGGGAACTTGTCCAGCATCAAATAACATCAGGATTCAAGCGAACACCAGGTCAGCCTCTCCCACTGTCTCCTCCTTCTGCCCAGCCTGAGAGGCTTCAGAAGTCGGTCTGCCATGGGTGACTAGGTGATCAGCCAGTATGTCTCTCCTATGGCTGCGGCTACTTTCTTTCCTGACAGCCACTCCTGGGGACCCTCTCTCTGCCCACCTTCCCACTCTGGTCCAGCCCAGCAGTGCCAGGAGGGCCAGTGCCTGCTTGGGACTGTTCTAAATTTCTACTGAAGTTCTTTGTTAACCTCAAAAAGCATTTCAGACAAGAAGGAGCAGGCCTGTGCTCCTTGTTGGTGACCGACCTAGAGATATTCCACTGACTAAATATGGTAAAATCTGTCCTTTGTCCCTTCCTGCCTATGGTCAGTTAGAACAAGATGGGATGGAAGTGGCTCCCCACCATGCATGCAGAGGCCAGTGTGTTCAGCTTTCTAAGCAGGCCTCTTCCCTAGAATCTCAGTTCTAACCAAGCATGCACATCCTTATTAGGCAACAGAGCGACCCCCCTTTGAAAACAGTTCCTCCCGGGGAGAAGGCTGGCCACTACGTCTTCTAGTGTGGTGAGAAAAGGGCTGGCCTGTAAGGGAGGAGAGACTGGGTTTCTAGCCTTGCCCTAGGTATTTCAGAGCTGTGTGATCTTGGCAAACCCCAGCACGTCTCTGAGCCTGTTTTTTTTTTTGTTTTTTTTTGTTTTAAATAAGATGGAGGTGAATATTGTCCTGAACTATAATGTATCCGGCCAGAGCTAAAATGTGATGATTCCATAGTCTCCAGGGAGGACGGTTCTGAGGAGATACCTCTCAGAGTCCCTCTCCAAC
>JAVSCE010008175.1:0-31061 GCA_032199065.1 Smutsia gigantea | reverse complement strand
ACCCCTACCGCCCGGTCGCCAGCCCGCGCACGGACCCCTACACAGCCGCCGCGCAGTTCCCTAACTACAGCCCCATGAACATGAACATGGGCGTGAACGTGGCGGCCCATCACGGGCCTGGCGCCTTCTTCCGTTACATGCGGCAGCCCATCAAGCAGGAGCTGTCGTGCAAGTGGATCGACGAGGCTCAGCTGAGCCGGCCTAAGAAGAGCTGCGACCGGACCTTCAGCACCATGCACGAGCTGGTGACACATGTCACCATGGAGCATGTGGGGGGCCCAGAGCAGAACAACCACGTCTGTTACTGGGAGGAGTGCCCCCGCGAGGGCAAGTCCTTCAAGGCGAAGTACAAACTGGTCAACCACATTCGAGTGCACACGGGCGAGAAGCCCTTCCCATGCCCTTTCCCGGGCTGCGGGAAAATCTTTGCCCGCTCCGAGAACCTCAAGATTCACAAGAGGACGCACACAGGTAAGGGGGCCGGCAGGCGATCGCTGGATGCTTCGCGGCACCGCACAGCGCAGCGGAATTCAGCGCGAGGGAGAGGGGTGGCGACCAAAGAGAGGGGCGGCGCCCCGCTAGGGCTGTTCGGAATAGAGGCGCTGTCAGTGTCCCTCCACCTCTCGTTCTTCCATCCCGCGGCGCTTTTGCCCAGTTCTAACTTCCCGGGCAAGACGGTTCTGCGGTCTCGGGAACTAATTGGAACCTTCTCGCGCCCAGGAACAAACTGGCGCCGCCTCTTTTTGTCTCTCTCCTCTCTCTCTCTCTGAGTTACTATGAAGGGACTCCGAGTGTGTTGAGAGCGTATTGCTTACAAGCGCCCTAGCTCCCAGGCACACATTAGGGGAAGGCTACCATAGAAATGCTAATGAAAACTAACTTTCGGTTACTTCCGTTCTTTTTTACCCTTGATTGGCACATCTTCTAATTAAATGACTGATACTTTTGTCAAACTATTTTTATTTGGAGTTCCAGGTTCAATTCAGTTCTCCGGGAGGAAAGCTAAAGTAGAAAAGGCACCACAGTTTCGTGGCTTGTTCAGGACATCTTGTAAAACTGTCTGGAGCCCCTGGATTTATATAGTTTTCTCTTTACGAACGTTAAGTACGACGACCCAAGCTTTTTAATACTGGGCTTAGCAAAATCGCTGCATTTGAAAGAGGCAAATTAAAAGGTACAAAGGAGGAACTGAACGGGATTGTCCCGTTCCCGGTTCATTGTCCCGGTCGGGCTAGGTTACATTGCCAAGGTAGCGGCGGAACGTGGCCGCGCGTTTGGATCCCTGGGCCGGGTGGGATGGAACCACAACTTAGGGGAAACTTTGGAGGAGCCAGGGGCTTCCCTTGTTGCGCGAGAACAAAGGGACGAGCAGGTTCTGGGCCCGCCCTGCCTCCACCCCCGCCCCCGACCACCACCCCCTAACCCCGCAGGCTCAACCAGCGCCCTCCATTTTTCTCCAGGGAAAAGAGATGCCACAGCCACCCCCAGTCGGCGCTCCCTCTCTGGGAAGACCGCCGGGCGCTACGTCTCCCGTTGCTCGGCCCTGGGAATCTTCCTCCCTCCCTTGACCGTATACTCCCCCCTTGCCTTTTTGCCTTTTGCAGGTGAGAAACCTTTCAAATGTGAATTTGAAGGCTGTGACAGACGCTTTGCCAACAGCAGCGACCGTAAGAAGCACATGCATGTGCACACCTCGGACAAGCCCTATATCTGCAAAGTGTGCGACAAGTCCTACACGCACCCGAGCTCCCTGCGCAAGCACATGAAGGTAATTACTTCTTTATTAGCGGTCGGCGGTTTATAAACACTCGGCCCGACATCGGGCCGCGGAACGGAAGCGCCCGCGCTGCCAACCCTGTATCCGCCACGTTAAATCCGATTTGCTCCAGCGGTGACACCTTGAACCCATTTTGGGGTCCCGGAGGGGGGCGGAGGAGAGCACAGTGGAGAGGAGGAGGGAGCAGAGAGCAGAGGGAGCAGAGGGAACAATCAGTTGTTTACTGGGAAGCTCTAACCGAGCTCGCCAGGGCTTGAGGTTGAAGTGGCCGCCTCTTTCCGGCTCAGCCCGCAGTGAGAACCAAGGGTGCCGGCGCCGAACCCGGGGGTGGGTGGTTCATTCGCTTTTCGGGCTTCGGATCAAACAATAGAGCCAAGGCGCGCGGTCCGATTCCCACGCATTTGTCCGAGACCTAGCAGCGCCCGGGGCGCCTGTGCCACCTTTTTCTGTACCTGTTCTCCCAAGCCGAAAAGGGCTTGGTAAAACCTGGGCCCGGTGCGAGTATTTTATAGGGCCCCAAAGAGTAAGTACTTATCCCACTACATCTGCGGAGAAAGCATTTTTGAAGGGGCATGCATAAAACAGAGTACTTTATTCCTTTTCTGTAATGCCAATCTTAGGACTAAACTGTTTTTTTGGAGAACATCTCCGGGTTTTCTAGACATCGGTAATATGGAAATTAAAAACAAAAACAAATTAGCAGCATTTCTCTTTTAAGTGGGTCACTGGGCGGTCTTGCTCTTAACAGTGTTCGAATTCTGCTCTTGTTTTTGCTTGCACAATGCCAGTTGGAATTATATTCATTATAATATATACATGTTAATTTTAGGTTCATGAATCTCAAGGGTCAGATTCCTCCCCTGCTGCCAGTTCAGGCTATGAATCTTCCACTCCACCCGCTATAGCTTCTGCCAACAGTAAAGATACCACTAAAACCCCTTCTGCAGTTCAAACTAGCACCAGCCACAACCCTGGACTTCCTCCCAATTTTAACGAATGGTACGTCTGAGGACAAACACAAACACAAACCCTGTTAACCATAGAATGGACCAGATGCATTTTAAAAAGAAAACAGACCAATCAGATGGAAATGGAGTTATAAGGCAAGAGGCCACATATAGGGCTACATCTTGTTAATTGCAATTGTCCAGGAGGTTTTTTTGGGCAAGATCCAAAAGTAGCCGTGCCCTTTTCTCAGGATTAGAAAATATGCTTTGGCATTTGAAGGATTTTTTAAAAATCTTTTCACTGTTTTCTCCTCTCGTTTCTCTTGCTCTGTGCACACCGTATCCCTAAACTCCTTTCAGTTCATTTTTAACACTTGTCCTGTTTTTTGAGAGGAAGTTATAGAAGGCTTGGTGGTGGTGGTGATGTTAAACTGATGGAAATTCTTCGCCTTAGTGGTGATTGTTTAAACTCTCACAGTCTTAAACCGTGCCAAAGTCCTGTTATGTCTTGAACTTTTTTCCTCAAAGCATTACACTTGTGAATGTATTTTTGTCTAATGGGGTCAAAACTGTTGTTCAGTATTTTTTCAGGCTGAGGATGTGATGTTACTCTACACAGATTGTGACGTTTAGTATACAGATGCCTTTTGTAATAACTTTTTTTGTAAATACATATCCATTGATGCCATATTTATCGTTTGTAATTTAATTATTGCTACAAGTGCCGGGAACTGAACAATATTTATGGATAAATGTGTTTTCTAACAAATTCTGTACAGCTTTTGATTATAACTGCTTTAGCATTAAATTTTATTGTTTTGAAAGAAGAACACAATTTACAGTTTTTGAACCACTGACTCCTTTCTCTTGTTTTGTAACAGCCTCCTTCTACAAAGAGGACACCTGAGCAAATTAAATCTTGTTTGTTGGTATTTATAACTCACTCAGATCCCTTTTTTAATTGTTAAATTATTTTTCTATTGCAGTGTAGATTCCTTACAGTGTCAGTTTCCATCTGGGAAGACCCTCCTTTCTTTATCTCTAGCTCAGATGGTTGTTTAACTACGAGTTTAAATGTGTTTGTCCTGGATTTTTGGCATGCAAATCAGATATTACTGATCAGTTCAGTTAGTGGCCATGACATCTCAATCTTGTATTTCAAAGACTAAAGAAGCTGGTTTTAATCATCCCTGCCCTACATATATAAACATAAGGTAACCTAATGAGTTTTATGTCCCTTAGTTTTTTATTACCTTACATAAAAATGAACATTGGAGCAGGATGCATGTCTGTCTATTCTATCGCGAGATCACGCATATACCTATATATGTTTGTATCTATGACTTATCTAATCTGCCTAACAAATCTTATCTAGCTATCTATATATTTTCAAAAGTAAGCATATGTCTGAAGGGTGATGAGTAAGGCCAGTTGAGCCGTGCTTACTTAATGGTTAAAGTGCTTCTTAAAAGAACCATAGTCCATTTACAGTTTTGGAAGGCAAAGTCTGGTTTGTTTTGCTGTATATAGTTCAATTCATAATTATCATAATTATTCATAACATTTTTGTAGCGGTGTAATAACTGCAGCTGCAGCAGTTCTGAAATGATACTATGGAAAGAAAAACATTTGAAAATATGTATTTTTCAAGTTCATGGTTTGTAGGCAAAGATGTTAAGAGCATTGTTTCCATTAAAATCAATAACAATGAAAAATGGTTGTTTGCTTTGTGATAAAATATTAACAATCCATTTAATCTTCAGCTAAGCAACTCATTTGGACAGTTTTTTTACAGTTATATATGAAGAAGAAACTGATTTTTATTTTGGGGGGTTGAAGTGGTTAGTATTGAATGACTTTTTTTAAAAAACTAATCTAGGGTGCTGTTTAATATTGAGAACCCAATCTCTGCATGAATAACCAGCTGACAAATCAGCAAATAGAATGGTGGAGATAAGGAACTGTAAAGAATTTTAAAATGTAATGACTAGGCTTAAGTGACTCCTCCTTTTGAAGGGCAAGCTCTAGGTTTTTTGGTGGCAGTTTGATATTACACATAATGATTTTGAATTCTAGAGTTTTGTTTATTCTTTTTGGAGAAATAAAGTCTTGGCACATCTTATTTATGCTATAACATTTTTGTATTTGGTGCCTGATTTTTTTTACATGTTCACATAAATCAACCTTCGATTGAAATGCTCAGAGAACTTCTGATGATTAAAAGAAACTTTGACTCCCTCGATATAGTTGAAGCAGTCTATTTTAAGTTATCTACTGGTCCTTGCCAATAATTAATTATTGAGAGTTTCCAGTTGCAAATTGCTTTGGATGCAATTTTTTGTTTGTGGAGAATGGTGTTTTTGCACTTCCCTCCACCAGTAGACAAGGAAGGGCGTGAATGCCATGAACAGAGAACTGGGATTACTTCACAAGTGATGAGCAGGTAACCTGTCCATCTAGTACTCCTACCCCAGACATCCCAATCTTGACCTTGACATTCAAGGTGCTGGACTGCCACTTGAAACCACAGACCGTTTTAAAATGCTCAGCAAGTTTTTAGAAAGTGGTTCTAAATGTCTTCCAACTGAAGTTTAAATAATGTTTTTCTTCTGAAACATGCATTGAACTTAGTTTGCTGTTTTCTCCATGAATGCCCTCTCTATCCCCAGCTTAACCTAACCTTAAATGAGAGTACAGTGATAGGTTGGTTGCAAGATTATCTCAGAAACTTGCTTCTCCCCCTGTTAAATATATTAAATACTTTCTTAGGAGACATAAAAAACTTGATTTTTATTTAGTAAGCTTGAAACTATTCTGCCATAAAATTTTACAGTAAAGCAGTGTGTCCCTAAGAGGGGAGGATGCCACATAATGATGGTGACCAATATTAAGATCACATAAAGGCTTTGCCCCTTTATATGATTTCCTCTGATTTGGGTGTAGCATCTTATTTCTTAGTCTGTCCTTTGCCCTTGTCATTTGTTGCAAAGAAATGTTTATTTTAGTAGAAGACTTTTCACATTTTCTTCCTCTCATCTGACCTTTGGGAGTGCACATTTACATTCTTGAATTTTCAGTAAATACCTTAAAGAATAATCACCCCCCACTCCCCAAACAAAAACCTTGCAACCCTAAAGATGGATCAGCAGGAAACCATGAATGTCAGCTGGGCTCTTAGTGATCTACATGTTAGTTTCTTCCTTGCACCTGGTAAGACCTTTGTTAAAGGTCCACATTATCTTTTCCCAAAATGGTCAGTTGCGCTTTAGATTTCCACTGTTGGGTAGGGAAACGGGAGGTGTCTGTTTCCACTCAAGTCTGGCCTTCATCCAGTTTGGAAGGTTAAAGAGCAGAGTACAGGCTAAGCAGGGCAGTCGGTCTTGGTCTTAGCTACTGCTAAGGATGGAGAGCGAGCGGGGACCCCCTCCTCTCACAAAGCCTTCCGGGAAAGTTGGGCTCATAACTTCCTCGTCCCTCCCCCCTTCTCGCCGCCTGCTGTCTCCTTGCCTCTTTGCCCCTTTCCCCCCATAAAACCCCAAAGCAAACGAAAAAAGTCTAAGGGCCTCTACTTGAGTTTCTGTAAGAATGGCTACCAGCGTGTGCATCCCCTCAAGGGCCAGCTCTCTGCCCGGCAGCTAGGCCGGTGTTCCCGCAGGCAGTCTGGCCCTCGAGGCTCAAGTCTATCCGGGCTTTGCCCCGGGGTGAGGCCAGGCGTTTCGGAAGTCGGGGCTCCGGCTCGGCGTCCTCAGGCCCCCTCTTGGGGCCCCAAGGGTCCCTGTCCACACACCAAGTTCTTGCAAGTCCCGGTCGAAGCTCAGGCCGGGGGAGGGGACCTCATTTCCGAGGGTCAGTTCTCTCGCGGTCTCGATCCGCTGACCCTTTGACCTCCACCTACAGGGCCCTTGGCAGCCGTAAGCCGGCGGTCGCCCTGGTTCCGAGGACGCTTCGCGCCCCAGCGCGCCTCGGCCTCATTAGGCCGGCGGGGCTGTAAAGCAGGAGTCAGCCGCTGCCTAATCCGGACCTGGGGTCAATTCGAACCCAAACAATGGTGAGCTCCGAAGGCCACAGCGTAGCGCCGGCCGCAAACTTTGTGTTCCATTCATTTTCTTTAGGCGGCGGGGGAGGGAGAGCTGTACTCGTAAACTCGAAGGCCACTCCGGCCCCAGGGGCTCTCAAGCGAGCGTCCTCCGGCTCGGCCCTCAGGGTCTCATCTCAGTGCCAGGGATTGTAAGGGGTGGCGAGGTCCCGGGCCTGGTTGGCGGCCCGCGCGAGGGCCAGAGCCCGGCCCCAAGGGGGCCGCCCCGGCACCGGGAAGAGACTTTGAAGTGGGTTTTTAGCGCGCACGTGTGAGAGCCGGGCCAGGCCCAGAGCGGGGACCCGCTGGGAGAAAAGAGCAGGTTCGGGCCAGGGCTCGACCCCTCCCCCGCACCCTGCCGCTCCGGCCTTTTCAAGCCCGCCGGCCTCCCCGCCGCCCCCTCGCCCGCGCCGCGCGCAGGCGCACACTCCGCAGCCGTCGAGTCGGATTTGGCTGCCGGGGGTGGGGGGAGAGTTGAAAGCGGCTTTGCAGAGCCGCGGCCTCGGCGGAGCCTGGAGGGAGGGAGGAGAGGGATGTGGGGAAGGGGGGCTGGTTTGGGGGCGGCTCTCGAGTGGCGAAGATGGCGGCCGGATGCGAACCCCCGTGGAGCACAGCAAAGCGCTGACTGCGGGCTGCCGAACTGTTGTGTGCTTTCAACTCCCTTGTTATTCCTGGGCTCTGAGCGCCTCGCGGGAGAATGCAGGTCGTGGCAGCCAAACGCAAAATTGTTAAGAAACGGAAGCGAAGAAGTTCTTCCAGGGCATTCTGGGCGTGGGAAGTTGGCGAGCCTTCTGGGGGCTGGGGTTCCTAGGGGACTTGGACGCGCCACAGGCCGTCCCACCCTCCTGTCCGGGCTTAGACCCTTTCCCCTGGGCCATCATGGGGGGGGGGGGTGCCATTTTTTTGTCACCTCGTCCGGCCGGGGTTCCACGGCACCTTCGAGTCCCTAAAAATGCCAGTGAGTGGGCACTGTTCTCTTCCAGGACAATGGAGGGGCCCTCGAGGGGAGCACATAGGCACCATTTCCAAATAAAATGCCCCGTCTTACCGACCACCGTGCCATGGGGAGTTCGAACCCTACACATTGCCCAGGCCGTGTTTTCTGCATATCTCATTTAAAAGTGGGCCTAGGAAAAACTGCACTGTCGTAGCTTGTGTGTGTGCTGTAATAGCCGGTGATCTTACGTTAAGGGAAAAAAAGCCACGTTCCCGAAAACTTTCATTCAGCTTTTGCTGAACTGCCTTAATGCTGACGTGTGAAAGAAACCCTGGTAGCTCTGGGATCCCGAGCTCGTGTTTGCTCTGCAGAAGAATGCTGCAGACTCACCTTCAGATGTGTCTTAAGTGAGGAAAGAAAAAAAATGTGGGATAAAGGGGTGTAGCTATTGACCCCCCGGCTCCTCTAGGAAAATAAACGGCACGAATTCTTCCAGGCTGCGTCTTCCTGGAGACTCACTGCTAAACGGAAAGGCAGCCTTTCCGGGGCAGCCCACCCTTAAGCATTTGGGCTCCTGAAGGTGTGGGGCATTTCCCTTGGGCCACCTTGGTGGGTGGGCAGGTGGGTGGGCAGGTCATTAGCAAAGCTGGCCGCAGATGTGGGGAAAAATCTGCAAAACAGTGCCTTTATCTGCAGAGAACAATTGATGGGGTTGTCTTTCCTCCTTTTCAGTGCACAAAGAAGCCGGCTTCCGAGCAAGAATTTGGAATATGCATTTAACTTGTCGTGCTTTGCATTGGAAACCCCTGAGCAATTAAAATAAGCATGCAGTGTAGTCGTTTCTGTCCTTTTCTTATGTGTGATTCCTGCAAGTCAAAGGGACTGGAGCCTCTTACGCAGTTTGGAAACTTGTTTTGAAATTGCCACCAAACAGATCTTTTTTTCCCCCCCTTTGGGTGAAGTTTCCTTCCCGGGCTTAGCCACTCCTCCTACCCCCTCACTGGAATAGAGTATTGACATCTTTGAGAGATCAAAGTGCTTGCTGTATACTTTATTTTTCCATGCTGTAGTTTGAGCCCTGAGGTTTCAGCTTTTTCCTTGGTTAAATCTCTTGGTATCAAAAATGTGGGAAGTGAGAAGTTCATTAACTTGAAAGAGCTTTGGCCAATGGTTAGGCAGTTTGTCTCTTTAAGAACCACAGAGCCCAGATTGTCTCTTAAGTTGACTTTAAAATCAAGCTAAAGATGTACTGGTGAACTGTCTCTCCTGGACACCTGTGGTGTTCTTTGGGTCATCTGATACGGTAAGCTGGTTGCTTTTCGTAGGAGCTATGTGAATGGAATTTCTGCAAAACTGGGTGAGTGATAAATTGATAGAATTCTTGTATTTGTTTGAATGACGACTCCAAAGGGCACTGCTTTTCCCACTGAGGTTTGGTTTTTATCATAACTATTGAAATTTACAGCTTGAAAAACCTAAATTTGCAGGGAGCATTTAAAGGGGGGAGTGTTCAGAGTACTTGGACTAATAGTAACACAGGAGTAAAACTTATTTGAATAAGATTTGAGAAACTCCTGTTTCAAAAAAGTGTTCAAACTAAAGAAAATTGTTTTTTAAAATCATCTAACAAAGCGAACAATTTTGTATATTTTTAATGTGCTGACAGCTCAACCTGTTTACTAATCTGATGAATAGGGAGAATGTGAGCTTTGCAGTAACTATAAAAATAGCCTTCACCAGATGGCAAGGTTACAATGTTTGATCTCTAATAGGGTGTATATGTTGTCTAATGTGTTTTATTAAAACACAACCTGTGTAAAGACCATTTGAACATAAGGTGTTAAAAAGATTCCATTGTGTTTTATTAAAGCTAGCATTTAAAACAGGGTGCTAGTAACATTTTATGAAATTTTTCTAAGAGGAAACATAGCCTGTTTTGACCTCTCTGCAGTTCACTTTCTGTTTTTTTGCCAGTGTTGTCCTGCTTGGTATCCGGGTCAGTCTCTAATTCCTGACGAAGAACTTGATACTGACGTTGGTATGCAGCAGACAGCCCTCCATAACACTACCTATCCTAAATGCAGGGTTAATGCCGAACCTACTGTGCAAGAAATGATTTACTGATGAGGTTTCAAAGAAAACCACATCAATTTGGATGTCTGTTACCTTGAAGTGATCATTTTAAGAGTAGTAGCTTCTTCCCTAGGTATAAAAAGACTATTTTCTTCTTTTGGTGTATTTCATTCTGTGTTGAGCAGTCATTTGTGAAATGAAAAAGCAAAAAAGCTCCCCCCTCCACACGCTGCCAATTTAGGATTATATATATGGGAACATGGAGGTGAAGACTGGCTTAATTCATAACCCAGTGTGTATTATCTCATGCATTGTGTTGACCTTGTTGAAAACCCCTTTCAAGTATCTGCATTTCACATGTAGAACTAGAGAGCATTTAAACCTAGAAACATCAATGCTCATTTTGTTAATTTCATGTTTGTGTTCAAAAAAGCAATACCCAGAATCCCTACAATTGTTGTTTGACTTAAATAAACCATTTACATTATTTTTTTGTGATTATTGTTTTATTACAGTGACAATGGTAGCCCCTAAATAACCTTGATAAACCTGTTGAACTGGGACAGTTTATATTCTATTCACATTTTTCATGATATAGCTGGGCTTTCCCTGAGCAAATAAATGTGGAATAAAACAACCCACTGAACAAACCCCAACCAACTGTTTTCCTGGAGAGACTGAGGGCTGGGTGCTGGGGAGGTCAGGGGAATAATTTAGAGTCAAAGATTGTTTGGGGGTGATTTGAAGGACAGGCTGCAGGCAGGAGCTTGGAGGGAAAAAAAAGAGCATTTGAACACCTCTATTTAGGTGAGAAAGAGAGGGAAAGACAAGCTGAAGATAACTCCAAAGGAGAAAGGAGGGCCTCTGGAGAAGGGAACATTGCACTAACACATTACACGTGTATTATTCAGAAGCCCCAAAGTGGTTCTAGGGACAGACAACTTGGCAACCATTGATTAGGACACTTACAGAATCATGGAATATAGGTGTTATTAAAACACAAGTTGTCATTAATTAACTGTAGTGTTAGAGAAGATGAAGACTCTTCAGAGAAATTTTTTGAATTCCGGATACTTGATTTCTCATTTTAAATTTAACATCTGTAATCTAATGTAATCTGAGAGGGGCTATCATTCTGTTTATTTGACATGATTATGCCATCATGAGGTACTGTAAAATTGCAGCCTGTTAGAGTATATTGCTATTGGTTCTTTAGGTCCAGTTTTATTAAAATTTCTAAGTAGACTGATGATGCTGTAATTTTTAAATAGAGGGAAAACTGCCCATCTCCCTCTGGTTTGTGTTGTGCATTTACATTGAGGGTAGTACACAGGTCGCTCAGGAAAGACTATGGTTCTTTGATTCGTGGCTCCCTAAGATGGCATTTTTATATCCCCTCATAATGATGTTGGTAGAATTTCTTGTTTTTTGTTTTTAAGAACAAGAACTGTGTTCTTTCAGGCAGGCAGTGGAGTATTATAATGGGATTATTTGAAAAACCCTTGTAAGGTAGGCTACAAAGTTGCACATTGAGCCAGCTGCACTGTGATAATAATACCTCCTAGGGTTATTCTAAGAATTAAACAAGAAAATGTCCATAAAGAGCCTGGCACAGAGCCGTCCCTGAACAAATGTGAATTCCCTTCTTTTCTTCTTGCAGGTAAGCTATTGTTTTGTTGCTGTGGGGTAGTTTCTTATTTTTAATATTACAGACTATTTTACTCAAAACAGTGATTTATACTGGGGTGCAAGTTAATGCAGTTTTCAGGAAATAGATGGAGACAGGGTATATAAGAAATACTGCATTTCATAAGCATAATCACTAGATCAGGCATATGGGTTTATGAACATAGCTATGAATATTTAAACACATAAAATTAAAATGTTATTAAATGCCCGTTGTTCGTTATCTTCCAGCGAGTACACTTACTCTTTGATGAAAATAAGTTGTGTACTTAAAATTTGTAAACATGTTAATTCCATGGTTTACTTTTGATTTGATAGAATTTTTAGTCAACAGCTTCTTACTATATTTAAATTAAATGACAATTTTACAGTGTGAAAATTGGCACTCACATTTAACAAAAAGATTAAAACTTATGATGTCTTAAATTATTCAGTTTCCCTCTAGTATATTTATGTTAGTCTTATGTGGGTGTGACTGCAGAGCAAAGAAACTGATTTTCTTGGGGGGCTTGGAAGCTAGCTCCGAAAGCAATTCCGGAGTCCCCGAAATGTTTTGACCCATGTCAGCATCCATAGAATAAGTGTATGGACTCCCTAGGTGATGGTCTCACTTACAATAAAAAACAACAAACAACAGCCACCAATCTTATTATTTTACAGCCATACTTCCGGTTTGATTGTTTTAAAAGGATGCCCTGATTATTTTATGTTAATGACATTGAGGCTTGACTGGAAGTGTAGAAATGTTCTGTTGCAGCATTTCGAAATGTATTTTTCCTCAATCAAAGCTCTATTTATGCAATGAAACAAAACAAGAACACCAACACACTAAGCTCTTCCCAGATGAACTGGCTGAGTGGGAAGTATTTCTTTCCTTCCCACTGATTTTGGGGACTTGGAGCTCCCCAGAGAGGCTGCTGAATGATAATGGCTTTTGTACGGAGGCCTGGGGGACTTTTCATTATCCCTTTCTTCACTGGTTTATCACCTTTGTCTATCTCTTTCTTCCTGACCCTGCCCTATTAGATGTGGGGGTCAGCCATGTTAAACTAATTTTGAGCATTGGTTGGTAGTTAACGGAGGTAAGAGCAGAGTTACACTAAATGACCAATTTCAAAACTGACGCCTAGTGCGCTGCTGTAATGCCTCGTGCCCGGATCCTCCTGTAGGTGGGATCACTCTATAGAGCCCGCAGTCTTTTCCCATAGAACAGGGAGTAGGGTGCGGGGGTGGGGGAAGGTCGGAGAGCAGGAAAACATCCTCTTAGATTCTTAGAGAAGTGTTCCTGCTCCTGTTGCCTTCTGTTGTTCTTTCCTTACGGGGAAAAATGTCTTCTTTTATTTTTTTCACACCCGTCTTCAGAAACCTTACTGGTGAAATGAGAAAAATATTACTGCCACAAATTCCTTCTGTAAATGTCCCAGAGTCAACAATAGGAGGCCTTTTGTGGTGCAGATAATAAATGCATTGTAACATCTTGATATAAACCCAGGGCACAGAAACTGTTAACAAATGTTCATTAATGTTATCCAGCCAGAACTTACACGGAAAAGCCACACTCATTTTTACAGCTAATCAGCAACAAAGTATGTAATTGGTTGGCTAGCTGATAACATTTCTTTGGAGACTTCACTATTCTTTACAAAAACTATTTACCCAGGGTATCCACTGAGATGTAATTATCTTATTGGTTGCGGTGATAACCCAAAACAGTGACATATTAAATGAAGATGTCGAGCAACATCAGTGATTTCAATTGATTCATCAATCGCCAGTACCTAGCAGCCATCATGTTTCACTTTGCTAACAAGCTGATGTCCCACATCTGATGCCAACAACTCTGGTCTTTCAAATGACATGTTTGATGAAGAAATCTTTTCAAAATCATATGCACTTCAGCATTTGTCTTTTCTTCCAGCACAGCATCTGTGCATCTGTTCCATCAGGCGTCTATTCCTTGATCATTTCTGAGCCTTCCATGGTTTTTGAGCCTGATTTGCGGGTATATCAAGGATGTGGAATAAAGCTTCTTCCATTGAATGTTATGTTGTTGAACAGTGAAACACAGTGTTTATGTCTGAGGTACCAGAGTTCATCTTGTCAATGGGACTGCAGGAAAGCGTTCTCACAAGGCTTTGTGATAAGATATAGTTGTGAAAGAAACTGAGTGGGGGAGGGGAAAGAAGCTCTAATTTCAGAAAAACATTAAAGACATCTTTTTTTGCTGCCTTTGCTATGGGTGCTTGAAACTTCACTCTACTCTTACAATGCTGAAAGGCTTAAGAGCTTTAAGACATCTCTCTGAAATGATGAAATGAGAATTTATACAGTCCCACTCGTTAAAAATGGATGCAATTCTTTCTTTACTGAGCCCTGTTTAACTGAATAATTTGCTTATATGCATAGAACTGAGGGAGTCTTAATCTCTAGTTTGCATGTATGCATCTGGCTCCATTAGAGTCCCTGTAATTGCATATTGACTAATTGCATAATACAGCTATTTGAACACTGAATTTAAGCCCAAATGCTTCTATGAACACTGAATTTAAGCCCAAATGCTTCTATTAACACTGTAATCACTTGGGGTAAGTGAATAGTTAGAATATAGTACTTGAAAATCCGAACATAGGGCAATAGCCACTTTCCTATTTTAAAAGAAAAGAAATCTAGAAACAACTTTGATCTTATAAATCAACCGGTATGGTTTTCTACTAGGCAAATATTAAATCAAAAAATGAATTGGTAATTGATAAATGCAAAATCTTGATACACAAATATTTTATCAAATATTCTATACTTACTTAAGTATTTTAAATTGAGCATACACATACAATACAAATATGTTAATTAAAATTAAATCATTCTGAAAAGGTAATTGTACATTTGTTTTCAATTAGCATTAATTTCTTTAAATGTATGGCCTCGGGCATTTTTTTGTTGGGGTGGGGTGACTGTAGCCTGCACTAATTGAAACTTATTTGATGCACATGTGTTCAATATAGGAATCATGGCTTGTGTGTGCGCACATATACATTAGTTTAGACCAAAAGTAGGTGTTCACAGTAGTCTGATGTTCAAAACCGAAGTTCCTGGTAAAATCAAGAGAGAGCATTCTTTAGCTAAAACAGATGACAAAACCCTTTTCTTCAGTGCTAGAAATTGTTGTGCCAAGTGCAAATTGAATGGCTCAATTATTTATGCTTGATTTCATAAATGTATTGTCTAGAATGAAAGAAGTAAGGAACTTCACTGATCCCCAAGTTAAGTATCAGCCTCAAGCATGTGGGGTGTGTAAATGGGCTTTCCTTTCTCTTAAATGATTAAATTCAAGGCACAATCTGAGGCCCATCCCAGGAACTTGTGTACTTTGAAGAATGTTTTCAGAAAAGACTTTCACTACACTCCTCCTTGATTTTGTTAGGCATTCTAAAACTCAGAGGATAGCTATATCTAACCAAGGCCAAAATTGCAGTCGTTTCAGAAAACATTTGTGGATAAAATGAAAATTCCTGGGGCCGGTTTCTCACCTGGCCCTGGTTGGCTAGCTCACTACACGCATGTGTGGGTAATACGTTGCTATTGACTCTATATAAAGAGCTCCGTCCAGTACTTTTCAGCCAGGTGTTGGTACGGCTGCAAGGCTGCAGGAGAGCAGAGCAGAGTCTGGAGTGGTAGCAGCGTTGAGGACAGAGGCCTAGAGGCCTAGAGGCCGAGACTGGTTTGCTGCATGCAGACTCGCTCTGAGTGAAAGAGATTTTAGTGGTGAATCTGCCACCATGGAAATAAAGCTGGGTATAACCCTTTCACCCCAAGAACATTCTACTGTCATTCCTTTGGTCATATTGAATCCATAGTGAACTTGCCCGGGGTTGAAACCCATTGGCAAGACAATTGGCGACAGTCAGCAGGGTTCATTGGTGACCAAGGAAAAAGAACAGGCTGCCCTCATGGAAGGAGTGTTTCAGCGGGCTGCCCCTATGGACGGGGAGACACTCGAGTGTCCCCCTGTGGCCATGTGGTACTGTGAAGGGGTGGAGGACTGGGGTTCACCCCAAGTGAAAGCTGACTGAAATGGCATCACTACGAAGTGCTGTGGCCCGAGAGGAAGCAGCATGGGAAGGAGCAGTATGGGAGCGCAGGCTGCCAGGTGCCGTGGGGCACGTGAAGGATGTAGTGGAGCCACCAGCTCCAGAAATGGAGGAGCGGAGGTTTGACGAAGAGGTGGGGGTGGAGGCCCTGCCGGTGCCGGAGGCACTGGCCCCTCCTAGGTTGAGACCCCACGTGGTTGAAAAAGATGGTGGAAAGCCCGAAGGACTCGGCAACCGCGGGTTCCTCCAGAAGAGGCGCAGCCCCCTCCTCAGGTTGTGGAGCACTCCATGCTCTGCTCCCAACCTCAGGCTCAAGCACAAAAGGAAATACAGTGTGCTTCTCGAAGGAAGAATTTAAAGGGCCCTGTGAAGGTTGCGAGGACCCATATGTGGGTTGGTTTGAAAAGGCAGGAGCGGACAGAAAGAAATTGGACTGGAGCTGTGGCAATTGAGCCGGAGCAGTGGTTCTGACTGCTGAGGACCAAGCAGAAGGCAGAGATAAGGCAACAAGATGGGCCTGTGTGTCTGCAAGACTTTCTGCTGGAGAGGCTGGAGAAGGTGAGTATTGTAAGGCCCACCCATGTCCTTTTGGTTAACTCCTTTGAGTAGAACTGGTTTGAATACAGCCAGGATGAGTACTTGGTGGCAAGGGATCCCCTCAGGCTTGAGGGTTATTATAATTTGTTGTAATTTTTGTTATTTGCATATTGTCGTAGCCTCTGTTGTTATTATGGAATTTGGTTACAATGCTCCAGCTTTCTTGCACAGGGACCATTGCAGAGGATTGAGGGCACATAGATTGAGAGGAGAGAATCCTGGACGGGTGGAGTGTGGATAAAATGAAGGTTCCTGTGGCCAGGATTCTCACCTGGCCCTGACTGCCTAGCTCACTACACACATGTGTGGGCAATACATTGCTATTGACTCTATATAAAGAGCTCCGCCCAGTGCTCTCAGTGGTATGTGGCACAGCTGCAAGGCTGCAGGAGAGGAGAGCAGAGCAGAGGCTGGAGTGGTGGCAGCTTCGAGGACAGAGGCCCAGAGGACGGCTGTGTGGACAGGGAGGCCCAGAGGCTCTGAGTAAGCGAGATTTTAGTGATTGACCTGCCACCGTGGAAATAAAGCTGGGTATAACCTTTTCAGTCCGAGAACATTCTACTGTCATTCCTTTGGTCACATTGAATCCATAGTGAACTTGCCTGGGGCTGAAAACTATTGACAACATTCAATATTAATTGTAAAGTTGTGTGTATTTAAATTGGTTGATTCACTAAATCAGCTGGATGTTCAGGCATTTTACAGAGACAGCTATGTTTCTACAGACAAAATGAAGTGGGTAGTCAGGAAATTATAAAGATAGCTAGGTGTTAAACTGAATTTTGCACCTACTGTGTGCCTGGCTTGGCACAATGTCCACCAATAAATGAGTGTTGAATAAATGGATGAATGACTCAAAGTTTGCACAGAATATATTATGTGAATTACTTGACTTTTTTTTGCTTATTTAGATATTTCCACAGAATTATGAGGTTCATTGGGCCACTTGAGATGTGGTTTGCTTGTGTGTCCCCTGTATCAAAATTTCTTAGATCCAGCTCAGACAAATGAAATCAAATTTCTCAGTGTCAGGGCCTTGGGGACATGCCTTTTAAACAAGGGTTCCAAGGGAATCTGATGTATATGAAATTTTAGAGCTACAATTTTTATAGGGAATGCCAAAAATAAAAACTCTTGAAAGTCTTTACTACCAATTTATCCACTTGTTCAGCAGTGGTCTTTTAACATTCAGTGTATCAAAATGGCCTGCTCAATTGATAAACTCCAAAATGACTTTTGTCGGAGGTGAAAGTTTTCTCCACTTCATTTTGCCAATGTAGAACTGCCAACCATTGAGAGACATGGAGGCAGATCTGAGGACTAATTGGAATCTATAAGCAGAAGGTAGATTCCTCAGCATGTGTTTCACATTTAACTTAAGTGCAAAACCCAAGCCTTTTTGTATTACTGATCATTTCCCATCTTATGCCAAAAGCTCTCCTCCAGGTTTCTGCAGCTTTCCGTGTCAATGATGATGACATATTAAAAATGGTAACATTGTGAATACTGTGCTGTCTTAACAATTCTAACACTTCCTCAATAGGAAAATAATGCCCTTGTTTTTTCTGTAATGAGTAAGAATAATTCTTTCACCTTCCCTGTGGTTCTATTAGACATTACAACAGCTTTAGTTGCAAGGAAAAACCAACTCCACAGTTAACTTTCAGCATTATGGGTGCTGAAGGATTGTTTTTCCATTATGTTAAAGAAAATACATGTTTGAATGCAGCAAGTAGAGATAGTTTATCTGTATTTTCTAAGCCATGGAGTGCTCTTTGCTGAGTCTTTTCAATACAGGCAGTTGCAACAAATAAGGTGGTATGTTCCAAAATTGCCTTTTCAAGTTCTCAGTTAGGTTAAACTGACAATTTATTTCTAAGTAGAATCAGTGATTGTTAGAGTACCTGGATTACCTCACAGAAAGTTAAAAAAAAATCTTCTACATGAACTTTATCTCACAATCTAGTCAGATGATGGAACCATAATAGGGGTTGGTGATGCAGCTACAGATGCCAAAGGCACACCTCGGCTCTCCTCCAGTTACCCAGACAAAATGGAGGCAGTAATGGTGGAGGCAGGAAAAAAACCTGCCCTCTCTCCTTCTGTATCTTCTTCTTTTTCCATCCCCTTGGGGTCTGGGTGGGCCTGAGGAGACCTCTAGAATTGGAGAGCATGTTGAACTCATGTAAGGTTTCTGATGTGGGTAGGATCCAGCTTTTAATTGCAGGTAGGTAGTGGAGAAAAGGAATAAATTGGCACGCGTGTTGGAATTTGTAAAAGGCAGGGACTTTGTAAGGCATTATCCTCCCTCTTTTCAGAACCACCCGCCTGCTCTTTTTCCTATTCTGCTTTGAAAAGCTCTCCCTTATCAGGTTAAAGCTCTGGTTTCCAAGTCAGATGCAATGTAAGCCAACTGAATCTAACCCAAATTGAATAATAAAAGAGTAAAGGGAAAGTATTTTAGCAGTAATCAATTATTGTTCACACTACAAAAGGACTGGTACCCTTGATGTAATTTTTGTGCTTTTGTTTCGCCAGCAACCAATTATTTTTCACTCCAAAAAACAACTACATTTTCAACTTGGTGTTTGTATTTTTGTCCCATGTGCTTTCGCAACATGTACATTTCCTTAAAACACATTAATTCATATCAAGGGTCTTCTATCTTAAACTACAATAATGTTTACTTAAATAGTGTCTGCAGAAAGAATTGTACAAAATCAGAAAGAAAGCCCTATTTTTGTCTGTGGCTTCTGTCTTTTTTAGTTTTGTTTTTTTTTAAGTTACCATTTCCTGAGAAATTTTGAGTGCATTATTTACTGAAATATCAAGTTTGCTAAATCCAGCTCATCTAATAAAAGCTCAACCTGTAACATTTTTAGTTGCGTGGTTCCTAATTTTAGGCTAATTTTGTAGATGTTCCAATTTCTTACATGATTTTTAGTACTGATTTTTGTGTTTTTCAATGTCAAATTATCTACTTAGGGTGTCAGAACAATTTTTAGTGAAACATCTAATGAAATAAAAGGAATAAATCTGCAATAAATTGCAATCAATGTTTGTCATTTAACCCCAACCTGATATTAAATGGAACGCAGGTATGACAAACCAGAACCTTTCTCATGGCTTTGGAGCCCATCTCTAAATTCCTACATATTAAGAAATGCAGTTGAAAGGCCACTTTTACCGGCTGCTGTTATGAAATGTCCTTTTTCTTTCTTGTACTTGGGATTCTGGAGAGGATTAGGGAGGTAGCTGATTGCTAATATTGTATGCTTAGTAAACGGCCTCCTTAGTGGCCCTTCCTCCAAGTAGTTTTCATCAGCAGTTTGTGAACTTCCCTGGATTTTTAAAGACTCTCCTTATTGTTCCATAAAATGCAATTTCCTTTGTCTTCTCAGTCCCTTTTCTGCTTTTTTCAGAATAGGGCTTAAAAGTAAGATAAAAGGCCTGATACTTTCCATCATAAAAAGTTGTAATGACAGGTCTCACTAATTAAAGTGGAACAATGGGAAGATTAGCCTTTCAGCTTTGTGTTGAATCTCTACAGTATTCTCCAAAGCCCTAACTCAGAACATATTGGAACACAACATCTTTAAAATATAAACAGTCACACATGGATTTTATTATCAGATGCACACCAAATAGAGGCTTGGTACAGTAAAACTTTCCGAACACAGTCAGTAGGAGGACTCCCTGTTCTGGTGCAAACCTTTTTGGTACTACCCACTCTACGGCTGAGGCAGGAAAGACAGGAGGGAGAGTCGGAGGGGCATGCTGCAGAGCTAGGCTCTGTGCTCATTTTGTATGCTGAGGTTTCCTTGGGATGCCTGGGTATCAGAGGAGAGCATATGTGTTTTTATTGTGTGTGTTTCCTTCCCTCAATGAAAGGGCACATCTTCAATCCAATATTAATAAATAATATTCCTTTCTTGTGGCTTCAGTATCACCACAATGTGCCTAATACATTAGTGGGACATTAGTAATCCCAAAAAGTTAAAGCTATGGAAAGTATTTGATGTGTAAAACATGGTGCACAGTGGGTCTTCATCTTTGGCAGTCATAAGAAACATTTGGGTAATATCTAAGCAGGCATTTTTCTGGAGATACATAGAAATAAAAAGTCAAAAGAGACTTAGAAAAATCCAGCTGGAAGAGGGCTGATAGCAAAGGCCAGAGAATGAACAGGAGAGAAAATACTCATGTTTGCATCAGGTTTCAAAAAAAGTTTCATTTAGGTGTTCAGATATTTTTAAAAATAGCCATTAGGCGCTCGATAAGAAAAAGAATACATGCAATTGTTTTCTTTCTTTTTGTTTAAACTTCTTAGGTTTGGTCCAAATTCCTGACTTGACAAGTTAAATGCCTCTTATTTTCTATAACACGGTTTTAAAATGAGGTTCCTGATTGTCTCTAGTCGTCATCTTTAATTTCAATATCTTTCTCTTTGGCATTATTCAAGATGAATTATCTGAACTAGGCAGACACATTGGGCATGTTTTGCTATTATTCACCCCTGAAGCTATAATATTGTGGCTCTGCTCCAAGTTGGAATAATCACAATTCTAACTTTTCAATGTCTGTGTTCCATAAAAAGAAATTAAACACCTAACGAAAGAGTCATGTATAAGATGACCGTAGCTCCATCACAAGGGGAGAAAGGAGCCACAATCAGAAGAGACAAGAGAAAAGCGGTACCAAGTACAACTACGTTCACGGTGTACAATATTGAGAGAGGACCCTTTGCTTCACTCCTTTGGCTCCAGAAATTGACTTAGGAGGATTGTGTTGACATACTTCTTCTCACTGTTTTTAAAGTGAGTCCCCTCTTCTTTCTTGCACACCCAACTTCTTCCTTCAAGTTCTGCTTACTGTTTTACAGGGACTGCTGTCTCTTCACTAACTGGGCTTCCCGCCTCCAGGCTCTTGCCACTCTGTTTTACACCCTACTGTCAGAGGAACCTTCCTAACACCTGATACTGATCCTGTCATTTCTATGCTGGAGAACCTTCAATGGCACCCCATTGCTTATCAGATTAAGTGCAAATTTCATAGCTTGATACATAAGGGTCTGCTCACTTAGGCCCGACCTTATTTTGTGGTGTACCTTTCCACACATCCTATAGTCCAGTCAAAATAGACTCCTTGGGAAGTAGTTTAAAATAATAGCTAAGAGAACATTGTTTGGGAGTCAGATCAGAAGTGCTTCTGTGTGACCCAGCTGTGTGACCTCAGGGCATCTGCTTACCTTTGAATCTGTTTCCTCATTGATGCAATGAGGATAATGACAACATCTGCCATAGAGGGGTTGTTCTGAGGACTGAATGAATGATATCCACTTCATAGACATTTTTGGGAACAGCAGGATATCTTAGATAATTCCTGTCAACCACTCATTGGCTACTTGTGTGACAAGCACAGATAGAGCTAGTCCTGGGGGGTGGATCACAGACCTGGCTTTCAGATAGCCTAGAGAGACCTGAGAGATGCTCTCATTGGCACTCTTTAGTAGCTTATGATCAAATGTGGTGGTGGTGGTGGTGGTGACAGATTTTTATACCCAAAGTTAAATGATAAAAGAACTCAAAAGTTCAGGGCAATAACACAAGAAGAGTGTCAAGTCTGAAGACCACGTATGAGCAATTGCCCCGTGAACGGGATAGATAATAACTGTTGCAATTCATTGGAAGGAGACATCCTGGTGGTCCAATATAGTGGGGGAAGGCTTCCAGGAAGAAGATGGATTTGACGTGGATGAGATTTAGATAGGAGGAAAAGTGTGAGGGTGATGGAAGGACACATTTCAAGGGTAGCAGGTCTTGGCTTTGCTGTGGGGTGCTCCTCTGCAAGGAGTTCCTTTTGCCACAAAAGCCTTCTGTCTTCGTTCAGGAGGAACTTTACTTCAGAGTGAGAGGCTAATCAATCTGTTTGGTGATGTAAATTGGGTTTAAACAAACTACTCTCCAATCCAGTTAGAGAATTCCCCTTTTTCTAAAGATGGATTAAGTTTGGATTCTCTCCCCACCACATGGGTGTGGCTTTTTGCCTTGGGATTTTCTCAAAATGGACTTGGAACTGAGATTAGTCTGTTGTAAGAGGTGTGCAGGTTTGATTTTTCCTAGCCTTAAATTGGAGGAAAGGCTGTAACAAGGAGTTGACTTGAACCTGACATAGTGTTAGCTGGCCTGGATGAAAGATGGCCTTCCTTGATATAGTTTGAGACTAAATATGCCACCTTTGGGAAACGGCCTGTGGACTCCTGACTGCCTAGGTCATAATGTCTGGAGATGAGGAGTGGATTTCCCTAGGAGAAAATGGAGAATTTGTGTCAACCACTCTGGGGTAGGAAAGTGGGCCAATGATGCTAGATGGTGGGAGAGGAGGCGTTTCTCCTTTTACTGGAGCTAAAGGGAGCTGGATCTGGAATCCTGAGTGTGGAAATTCCTGAAGATTCCTGATTAGCTGGCACCTGCTATGAGGATGCTACCAGGAGATGGGCTAGGAGCTGAATGTGGAGTGTGAATTATAAACTAATAGTGTAAGCTACTAACTCAGTTGTCACCCTCTAAACATTCTGTAAAGTTGTGTTAAAAATCACAGCCTGGATTGAAGGAATTAGGGAGAGCTAAGTTCTCTCCTTGAGGTAGGAATAGGGGTGCCACCCGAAATAGGCTCACCCAAAGTTTCTTACTGTCAGCAATTCTGGTTCAGTAGGTCAGGGGTAGGGTTCTGGAATCTGTATGTTCAGCAAATTCAGGTGATTCTGATGCACAGGTGGGTTTAGGATCCACTTCTCTAGGCTGAAAATATTACCACCACTTGTTAGTGGGTTTCTGTTAAATGTTAGAATGTCTTTAACTTGATGGAGAGAAGTTGTGAAAATGATGTGTAGCATAAAAAGAGTTTTATATGACAGACTTTGAATCATTCTTGGTATTTTACAACAAGAATATGTTCATGGTGTAGTTTAAAAAAGCACACACACAGTAAAGATGAAACAAAATAGAGGTGGGAAATTCTGCTCTGGCCACCTCCCTCACAGAGCTGCCAGAACCAAATGAGGCGTGGATGGGAGAGGGGTAAGGCCGGAACAGCACGAACTATCATGCAAATCTCAAGTACTCTTAAGTAATGAGCGTTACTTTTATATCCAAAAAGAATGAAAAGAGGGATTAAAAAAAACCAGAAAAAAGAAAAGCTATGAGAAAATCTGTGTAAATTAAATCTCATATTACCCTATAGGGGATGAAGATACTTTTGTTAGGCAAATAATCACTCCCTGTTTCTCCTTTGCATAGATACAGAAATATCTATGGTATTTTCCTTGCATGAGACCTATATAACAGAGAATGTCCTAGAGATTCCAAAAATGTTTATATCAAAGTTGTTATAGAAAATTCGATGCCTACTACTAAAAGTTTGGAAACTTCTAATGTTAGATCCGCCACTAAAGTGCCATGTTTTTCAGACCATCAGCTTTGTTTTTCTAACATATGTCCCATCTTTACCAATGACTAGATATCACAGGAAGTTACTAACCTAATTTATATGATTTGTAAATGTTTCTTCCGCTTAGACTATCGAAGAACATGCAGAGTTACCTTTTGCCTTTTATAAGGATAGAGAATTTCCATATTCTTTCAGGTATTTTAAAAGAAACCTCAGATTTCCTACCATTTGAGCCTCTATTGTGAGACTTTCACACCATCAGGTTTACTTGACCTTGGGTCTAGTAGATTGAGACCCCAAGTGTGAACACTTCTCTTTCCCAGGAGCTTTAACTTCAAAGCCTCTGGGAACCATTTGATTGGTAATATCGTTAAGCACTAAGAAACAAACACTCATAAACTGTCTTCTGACCATCCTTCTACCACTTTTGCATGCAGCACATTTGTCCAGGCATTCCTAGCCGCCTGTCCCTGTGCCACTCCTTATGGAGAAAGCATTTCTTTGATATTTTTACTTCCCCAATTCTCCCCCGGTGACAACTATATTAGGGAACTCTCTCTTTGGCCTAGCAGATGGGCACAAAGAAACGTTGTTTGAGGTGTGAGCTGATCTTTCTTGAAATTTGAGATCAACTCCTACTTGGATTTGAACTTTGAAGACCTAGAGATAGGAAGTTTCCATACAAGGATCAAAACACATCAGAGTAGGACCCATTGATTTGGGCTGGCAAGCCTGGCAGGTAGGATTACTTTGCTCGGCAGCTCAGAACCGTGTATCCTGACCACTAAAAAACTGCCTCACAAATGTCTGCTGATAGGTCCCAGTGGTGACTGGAGAGAGCATGAGGATAAATCAGTGCAACTTATTGCCACCACTGGAAGAGCAAATCAAAGCACGTCCTGTTGAATATTATCCTTCATTCAATAGCTAATGTCCATGAGAGACTTAGGTTCACAGCAGTATGGCGAGCACAGAGGTGTAGTTGTAGTGGTCTCTGTGGGAGGCTGGTGCCTAGTGAACACGGTGGTACCTAGTGGAAACAGCCATTGTGTTCAGTGGGGGCATGGGTGCTTGGCAGGGGTCGAGGGCAGGAAATGAGGAAAGCAGTGTTGAATGTCACATGCACCAGACCTGGACAGCCAACAGGGCTCCATTACGAGCAAAGGAGATATGCTTCTTGGAGATTCCCAGAAATACCTGAATGGCACTTTGTAGGACGATGGGGTGTCACATGAGCAGATATGGACAGAAGTCAGGAAAGTACAATTTTTATGACCCTATGGTGCCTACAGGCTGACAAAGCCTGAGGAAATTGAGGTTACATAACAACCAGTGTAAGTGACGTGGATTCCACTCTTAGCGAGCTTCCACACCCATCTGACGGACCTACAAGGCAATGAAAGACTGTGAAAAGTGATGAAAGAGGAGTTTGGCGAGAAAGGCATTCATGGCGTCCATAAAACTAAGTGGATCCTCATAGTGGTACAAGTGGGCGTGGTAGAATAAATAGTATTCAGAGAGCCAGAAAAGCAGGAGGGGCCTTCCAGATAGAGATCCTCATGTCGGTCACCCATCACCACAGGGGCCCTGGGATAATGTGATGTCTGGAACTGTGACAGTCGGGCTCAGGGATGGTACCCTACTGCCCAGCCTTCCTCGGGAGTTGGAACAGGTACCAGTGGAAAGCACCGAGGGCTTTGGGTGGGCACACTGCTGGGGAATAGGAGAATCTTGTATAGGACAGAGGAAGGGTTTGTGGGCTGGGAAGAGAAACTTAGGTTGGAAGGTCTGCTAGGAGAGAACTGCAATAACTGAGGGATGAGGTGATAAAGGTGTGGACTACCAGGTAGAAAAAGCAGAAACGAAAGGAAGAGAAAACCAAGAAAGGTGGGGAGATAGAATTGATAGGACTAGCCAGACCTGACAGACTGCGAACTGGCTCTGGACTGGATTCCAAGAAAGAGGTCAATCAGAGAGAATGGAGATTTGAGCTTGCCCAACTGGAAGGCAGATGACAGAAAATGGGAGGAGCTCCTTGACATCAGATTTACATTTCTGAGTAACATTGACAACATATTTTGGTTGTCACAACTACTAAATGTAGCCCAGCCTTCCCTTCCACCTGCCTTTTCCTCCCACTCCCCTCTCAACCCCACAACTCTGGTCCTTGTTAAATTTCTACAATTTATAAACACATGCTGATGCTTTTGTTTTTAACACAAATGGGAGCAAGATACACATATGGTCCTGCAACTTGCTTTGATTAACAATATATCATGGATATCTTTCAGTATTATTGCAGATAGATTTTCCTCAATCTTTTTAACAGCTATGTAGCAGTCCACTGCATGGCTGTCACATCATTTATTTCACCAGTGCTCCATTGACACATATTTATGTTGATTCCAAATATATATTGTCGTAATGAATGCTTCAGTTAATATGTTCATATACTTGGGCAAGTGACGAAGATAAATTCTTAAAAAGAGAAATTGTTAGGTCAAAGGATATGTATAATTTAACATCATTTGATATATATTGCAAAATTGCTCTCCAGAATGTTTATCTGATTCCACTAACAGGTTAATCAAGACCTCTTTGTGGCTGGCTGTGGCAATTTGTCAACCTACTCTTCCTACAACTACAATAAATACTAGTTTGCCCCATTGGAAGGGATTATATTAGTCAACAGACTTCTAATGAATGAAGGGTTTCTTAATTAAAATAACCAGAAAGTCATTACTTGTAAATATATAAACAAGTTGATTATAGCAAGAGGCTGAATACTTCTAATAAGCATGTGTGGATATTAAATTAACCATGGTTCACAAACCATCCATGGTTGCGTGGTTGATTGGAAATAACCACTTCACAGTGGTTATCCAATTCCTCTTTTCCTTGCCAAAGGACATTTCTGTTTGTTTGATTATTATGGTTTGACATAACTCATGATAGTCCTAAACACACATATATGTCCAGGCATGGGTTTTTTTAAAGTGGGTGTTTAAGAAACTGAAATACTTAATGGAGGATTAGGAAACTAGCTTTTCTTGCCTTTTTGGTTCAACATATATTTCTTCAGCATGTACAGCATACTAGAAAGATGCCTTATTAATTGCTTTAGAGAATACATGGATAAGTAAGACCTAGTCTTTGTCCTCAAAGTGCTCCTAGGGAACAGGACAGGAACATAGGATGGATATAAAAATGGCTATGAAGCCAAGGCAGAATGAGCACAGTGCTTAAAAAGAGGAACAAAGAAACTACTATGAAAATTCAAAAGGGGCCAAACACATCTGGTTAAGGGGAAAAGGGTTCATATGGGTGTGGTGCATTTGAGTAGGGCGTTCAAGAATGGGCAGAATTTTTTTTACTGAGACCCTTACTTCTGGAACCTCAAGGCCACCACACTGTGAGAAGCCAAGGTTACATGGAGAGTCCATGTGAGATGCTTCTGTCAACGGCCCAGCTGAGCAGAGTTTTTCAGTCAACCCAGACCAGGTGCCAGATTTGAGTGAAATTTCCAGTGGGGCAATTTCCAGTAAGTGAAGACACCTCTGGATATTTCCAGTCTTGAGCCATCGAATCACCCCAACCATCCAAGCCTTCCCAGCTGAGGTTCCTGACATTGTGGAACAGAGATAAGTCATAACTGCAGTGCTCTATCTGCATTCCTGACTCAGAATTCATGAACATCAAACAACGGTTGTTACACACACACACACACACACACACACACACACTCACTCACTCACTCACATAGATAGGATTCTACAGGTAAGCTGGAGATAGGGAGAGCATTTACAGCAAAGGAGACCACATGAGCAGAGTCCCTGAGCTGGAGGAGCATGACTGTGTCCATAGAACAAAGAATAGCCCAGAACAATCCAGGTGGGTTGGCATCAAGGACTTGAAAAGGGGAGTGGTTGGAGATGAGACTAGATGTGAGAATGGAGAATATTAAATGGCAAGCAAGTGTACCCTATTTGGTAGGCAAGAGTGATCCAGCAAAAGTTGGGCATTAACCTATTGTTTTTGAACCAGGAAGAGAAACATATTAATAAATGCTTGGCAAAATTAAATTTCACATTACCTTCTTCTTGCAATTCATCTTTTAAATTAATAAAAAAGTTCCACCTGTCATTCACTCAACAAATGTTAGTTGAATGTGTCTACAAATGTAAAATTACTAAATATATTTAAGTTACATCCTAAGTTTTTAAATAAGCAATTTGTTTCTTATCTCTTACTTTAATTTGTGTGATATCTACCATGAAAATGGTTTTGTCTTCCACCTACTTTTGTGGAGAAAACTGGGATTAAGGGTAGGTTCTGTCCATGACACAAGTGCAAGCCTTGTTAAGTAAAAATAAAAATACTATTGAATAAAAGTGAAAGATTAATTTTTTCAATCCATTTTTAAAGTGGAGTCAGATATTTCTTTACTGGGACATAAAACATGCAATTTAACTATTTCAAAAGAGGCTATGTGGAACTGCTTTGGAAATTATAAAAGTAATATTCAAATGCAAGTTATTATTGATGAGCTACATTTCAGATACAGAGAGATCAACATCATAGTGCCTATATTTCTTATTTAAATTACTCTGGACTTTGTGCCTTGCTAAAAGGAATATTGCCTCAAAATAAAAAATAAACATGCACGTGGATAAGTCCTAAATAAGAATGAAATAGTTCAGCATAATCATGCTAATAAACATGAGCAATATCTATAAAAATGTTGTTTGGTAAAATTCATTCTTTGGAATGTAGTGAATGCAAAGTCCATTCAGACTCTGTACCTTTGATATTACACTAATTCAAATTCATACATGCAGTAGGATACATGTGCTGCTGGTATAAGTATTATGTGGCTGTTTACAGCCATGATAGAACTTTTGTGCTAAAATTCAATAGCACATAGTATATAAACAGCATTCTTGTTAATAAAACAAATTTGAAATTTGTCCCAGAACAGCAAATTTTCTCCCTAAGTTACTAAAGAACAGCTCCCATTTATTAAGCACTTAACTATTTCTCTGTCAGGTACTGTGCTGAGTACTTTACGTTAATATCTCATTTAAAATTTACAGCAACTCCAGGAGGGAAGTGCTATTAAGAGGAAAGTAAAGTGCAGGTAATTTAAGTAATCTAAGGTCACCCAATTAGCAAGTAGGATTCAAATAAAAATGGGGTCCAAACAAAGGTATCTTGAGCCTCAGGTACTTTGCTATTTACAGCTTTAATTACTTAAAATAAGAGCCTTTCACTGTGGGAAGGGACTTTAGAAGTCATCTAAAGTAACTTAAACTCAAGAGACAGGTGTACTAAAATGGTAGGAGGGTGCGAAAGACAACTGTGCTTGTTTTGAAAATTGCCCAGGCTCAGCCCTGTACCAGGCGATGTGGAAGAACTAAGTCCCTTTCTCTCTGTTCTCCTACCTTTTGGTTCCTGATGTGGCTCAGGATACACAACCTCAATGTAGGGCAAGTTGGCATATTGAATATTTCATGCTGAAGGAATGTGAGAAATGTCAGGTGCAGGAAGGACTCTCTGAACTTCCTCTGCTACAGGTCATGAGTCCATCATGTGAGAGGTGCCTTCTCTGTATCTGGAGGGAAAGAGCAGCCCCATCTCTAACAGAGGCACTAAAAAGAATCTGAGTGAACAAAACTTGCTGTGACCCGCAGTTCACTACACTTAGCTCATACCCATTTTTGTTCTTTCACATGTTTCCATGACTCTTCACTCTTCATCCTTCATCAAACCTAGCATAAAAACACCCAGGTTTAACTGCTTCTTTGGGTCTTTTTTTCCTTATGAAGGCTCCTGTGTCATGTAAAACCTATATTAAATACATTTGTAGCCTTTCCTCTTGTTAGTCTATTTTTTGTTACAGGGGCCCCAAAGTGTGACTTAGAAGGGGAGAGAAAAGGATTATTCCTCCCCTACATACCATATGCAGATAATGGGAAGTGTTGCATCAGAACAGGAAAACAAATGCCCCAGCTTTCTAGCCTAAGGACTGTGAAGGAGGACCCCAGAGAGGCAGAAACTTGTCAGGGAGAGAGATCCTGTAAAATGGTGTACGAAATCCTGGGCCTGCTTCTGAGCTGCATACCAGAGATCACTAGACCACTACTTAGTCTCAGAGTGGTCACTGAGTGGTGTATATATAAAACAGACCCAAGGAGCACTGTAACACTCTGAACACTGAACTGACACTGGAAGCACAGCCCACAGGGTTGGACTGGAACTTGCAGCCTGAACCTCACCAAGTCTATTACCTTCTAAAGCAAAACCAAAACAATACAAAATAAGCGAACACAAATCCACAACATTTTCCTTAGAAATCAAGTAAGACCCAGCATCTCATAATATAATAATATAATACTCAAAATGTGCAGGATGCAATCCAAAATTTCTCAGCAGATGAAAAATTAGGAACCTTAACTTGCAAGGGAAAAAACAAAATGATCTTCAGATTCCAACTCCAAGATGACACAGATGTTGGAGTTATGACAGATACTTTGAAGCATCTCTTATAACCATGGTTCAATAAATAAGGGCAAATAGTCTGTCTTCCTCTCTTTTTCTGCCTTCTCTGGTTTTAATTAACTGTTATGTGACTCCATTTTTTCTCCTCTCTTAGCATATCAATTATACTTTTTTAAAAATTACTTTTAGTGGTTGCCATAACTTTGCAATGTATATTTACAACTAATCCAATTTCAAATAACACTAGCATTTCACAGGTAGTACAGGTACTTTATAACAGAGTATCCTCAATTCTTCCCTCCCATCCCTCATTACATTACTCTCATTCATTTCACTTATCCATCAGCTATAATCACCAAATACGTTGTCACTATTATTATTTTAACAATTGTTATGTCAATTAAGAATAAAAAGATTTTATTTTACCTCCATTTATTCCTTCTCTAATACTCTTCCATTCCTTATATAGATCTGAATTTCTGACCTATATAATTTTCATTAAGAATTTCTTCTATAATTTCTTATAATATAGGTTACTGGTGACAAATTCCTTCAAGTTTTGTTTGTCTGACAAAGCCAAATACTCTTGAAACAAATAGAAAAACAAAGTTTTAGCAAAGAAATAGAAAATGTAAAGATCTAAATGGAAATTTTGGAACTGAAAATACCATGATCAAAAAAAAAAAAAGATTGGATGTGGTATAACAGCATGGAGTTTTTTTTTATTAAGGTATTATTGATATACACTCTTATGAAGGTTTCACATGAAAAAACAATGTCACTACATTTACCCATATTATCAAGTCCCCACCCATACCCCAGTCAAGTCACTGTCCATCAGTGTAGTAAGATGCCACAGATTCACTGTTTTCCCTGTGATCCCCCACACCATGTGTACTAAACATAATACCCCACAGTCCCCTTCTCCCATGCC